>JAHREE010000413.1:226769-262539 GCA_033628505.1 Tringa tobata | reverse complement strand
TGAGGGTGGTGAGAGCCTGGCCCAGGTTGCCCAGAGAAGCTGTGGCTGCCCCATCCCTGGAGGGGTTCAAGGCCAGGCTGGATGGGGCTTGGAGCAACCTGGTCTGGTGGGAGGTGTCCCTGCCCAGGGCAGGGGGGTTGGAACTGGATGATCTTTAAGGTCCCTTCCAACTCTAACCATTCTGTGATTCTATGAGCTAGAAAGGAGCAGCAAGTGCAGAGAAAAAGCCCTGTCCCTCACTCCTACCTGTCACGGTGAGGCAGACACTTACAGTGTTTGACTTTATTACAGCACAGCCAAATCAAATGCACAGCCACTGCTTCCTCAGATGTCTATATTTCATTTAAACTGGGATAAAGCAAAGAAACTGGAATATTGTCTCATCATGCATTCTAAATCAGCCAGGGTAGAAAATAATGGGGAGTTAATCAGATCACTGAAACTCTAATTCACTTGGTATTGATCGGGCAGATTCCTAATGGGACGGCAGACCAATTTCAAATTACAGTAAGCTGACTTATCCTGGAATACCAATAACCAGCTCCGGAGAGGAGCCACGGGCTCTCCTCTCATTATGGAACACGCTCAACAGAATGCATCAATGTATAATATGATGCAGCATTTGGCTAATTAATAGGAGATTGATGAAAGGTGCAGTTCTGAAAGCAGAAGTCTCACTTGAATAAACGTGGGATGAAAAGTCCCAGCAGGGATGAGGTACACAAAGCCTTAGAAACAATTATAAAAAAAAGGAAGAGGGGAGCTAATGGAAGGTAATGCAATTAAACCAGGCTTTTCATTATATTAATCAGAGGCTTCATCACTGAAATCTAATATATGCCAAGCTTAACTCTTCACTGGCTTTATTTATAATTTATTTTGAAAAGGCTTTGAATCATGACCATGGTATCTCAGAGAGTCCATCCTGAACCAGATTCCTCCAAGCAGAGGGAGCCAGGGAAGAGTTGCCTTCATTTACATTGCCTTTCCAGGTCAGAAATCCTTCCTTAACAATCGTTCTGTCTTCAGGCAGTGACAGGATTCAGGGGCTGCTACTGCAGTAATTTTTTTCTTGCCTGCCAGAGCTGCTGGGGGAAGATGGTATACTTCAGTTGCTCTTGAGAGCAGAAGATGTCTTTGTCTTGTTTGGGACCATATCACAGGAAGCAACCCGCTATTAGTTCCTCTCACAAACATCCGCCTGCTAAAAACTGTATGTCACTTGTCTACACCTTGAATTGTGGTGTTTACTGCCCTTTTTTCATATTTTAAAACTACGTCCTCACTATCATTTCACAAGTATGTTTAAAGACCTCCACACACAGTGAGGCCTGTGCAGAAGTAGAGTGACACCTAGTAAAGGACCTGCTGAAGCCACTGGGCTCCATGTTGGCACAGTTCACTGGTTTTTGCTCCAAGATGTGGGGTTTTGAATTGCTCATTCAAGTCACTGACAAAGTCCTCCTACTTCTCATTTTAGAGACGTGGCCCACATGAAGAGTCAGGTGCAAGTAAGCTCTGCTTAGCCAGAGCTTGCTGCCATCCCAGCTGTGAGACATTTTCACAGCAGCCAACAAGGATGGCACACGTAGTGCCATCCAAGCCACACACCCAAGGGCTGGCACTTCCATAGACCACGCTGACAGTCCCAGGTTGTCATGCGAATGGAAACTAAGGGCTGGAGTTCCACCAGAAAAGACCCGATGCTTTAATTTACAGAAATAAAGTGATGCAGTCATCTCCACCTCTAAAAAAATAGGCAAGCTTAGGCATGGGCAGGGACTCACTCTACTATTTAAAAACGGAATCACAGAATGATATGGGGTTGGAAGGGACCTCTGGAGATCATCTAGTCCAACCCCCTGCCAAAGCAGCTCCACCCAGAGCAGGTCCCACAGGAACGTGTCCAGGCGGGTTTGGAAGGTCTCCAGAGAAGGAGACTCCACCACCTCCCTGGGCAGCTCCTTCCAGGGCTCTGCCACCCTCACAGCAAACAAGTTCCTTCTCAGCTTTAGGTGGAACTTCTTCTAGTCAAGTTTGTGCCCATTTCCTCTTGTCCTGTCCCTGGGCACCACTGAGAAAGCACCGGCCCCATCCTCTTGACACCCTCCCTTGAAGTATTTATAAGCACTGATCAGATCCCCCCTCTTTTTTTTTTTTTTTTGGTATTAGTATCGTTGGACTCAATGATCTCAAAGGTCCCTCCCAACCATGAAGATTCCGTGAGCTTCTCTGCAGCCTCATCTCCCAGTCCTTTCAGTTCCCATCTGCTGGTGGGGCCAATAACCCCATCCGAGGCTGCATATTCCTGCACCAACATACCCTAACCGGGTGATAATTAACTGCTAAAATCTGGTCCTTAAGGACACCTCAAGGCTGGGATTGTCTGGAATCCAACTGCCTGTGGCTTATTTCTGCAAAAACGAAAACTAGGTGAGACAGGAGGACTGCTGCAACAGCAGAAGCACAAAGGGCAGGGGTCTGGCTGTGCCGTGGCAGGTTTCCTGGAAGGCATCAACAGGAGAGAGAGACTGCACAGTCGTTTGCCTGCCCTGGGAATAGCTCCGATTGTTTTTGGCACGGCGTTTGATGCCAGGTCTCCCTGAGCAGGGGAGCTGTGAAGCAGAGCTAATGGGGCAGTCGTCCTCGGAGCAGGAAGTCGTAATAAATCCATTCACGGAATGGTGAGGCTGGCAAGCCATTTACAAACAGCGTCTCCCACTTAACCTAACACTCAACAAGATCTCACGCGAAATTACCATCAACGTATATACTATTCACATAAATCCCTTCCTTCAGTACATTTCCCTTGCCCTTTTAAGCTACCCAAATGAAACCCTCCCTACTTCTCAGTGCCAGAAACCCACCGACAGCTGCTAACTCTAAAACGCCTGGAAAAAAAGAAGAGATGAAAATATGCACTTGATCCATCTTGACCATTGCTTTGGTTACGTCTCTACTGGACAACTACCCTGAGTACAGGGTGGAAGATGGGGCTCAGATCCCTCCAGGTACGGGAGATAAATTGTCACAGTACTAAAAGCTGTTGTACGGGGCAAAAGCATTTCGTTAACGGGGCCGGGAGGGTGGTGGAGTAGAGGTGGGAAACCTCACATCCAGCCTAACATGGAGGGTTCCTCCAGTTTTTCCCCCAGGGTGAGATTTGACTCTGGCCAGAAACCTTCCATTTAGAATTCAGGGTTAGAAACTTTAAAAAGATGATACTAAAGTTGTTAGCTTTGGATTACTCACATTTTTTGAAAAAGGCATTTACTCAATGCCACTGTTTTTTCCAGGATTATTACCCAGTATTTCCTCCTCTCCTTCCATCCCCTTTATTATTTGCTGAACTTTCCAACTAATTTATGAATATACATGAAGGCATACGCATTGGGTGACAATTTTTCAATAAAACATTAGAGTGCTGCATTCAAAACCGCTCAGCGATGGGCAAACTGTTCCCACTTGCAGTCAGAGAACCAGGTGAATGGAGCTACGCCAATGCTGATCATTTTTGGAATAACTGACCATTAATGAAATGGGTTTCCAAAAGCTCTGCTCCAAAGAGCTTGAGAGACCTAAGGGGAGACCTTCTCGCTCTCTCCAACTCCCTGAAAGGAGGGTGTAGCCAGGGGAGGCTGGTCTCTTCTCCCAACTCCCAGGCAAGGGGACAAGAGGAAATGGCTTCAAGTTGCACCAGGAGAGGTTCAGACTGGATATCAGGGAAAATTTTTACATGGAAAGGGTTATTAAGCCTTGGAATGGGCTGTCCAGGGAAGGGGTTGAGGCACCATCCCTGGAGGTTTTCAAAAGATGGGTTGACATAGAGCTTAGAGACATGGTTTATTGATGTGGGGGTTTTTTTGTATGGTTTTCTTTTTTTTTTTTCTTCCTCAGAGTTAGGTTGATGGTTGGACTAGATGATCTTAAAGGTCCCTTCCAACCTAGACAATTCTATGATATGCCTCTTGCCCAGCTAAGGTTGGAGTAGAGAAACATCAAGCCATGTACACTATGGTTGTTTCTTTGCCGGTATTCAGACAGCCAAATATGCGAGAAGCTTTGCATACTCAAGGACCATAGAGAACATCAAGGCACATACAAGGCAGGTGTTCTCTTCACAGTTGGCTTCATAACCTCGCAGAGTTCTTCAGGGAAAACCAGAATAATTTTAGAAGCAGAAAATTGTTAACAATGTAACATGGCACCTACTTTTTGAGCTCAATTCATTCCCTACCAGCTCAGTACAGATTGTGCATCACCACTGGTTGTTTCACTACTTGGAGCAGATAATCACAAGCTTCAAAATACCCCTGACTTACCAGAGAGAATTCAGAAACAGGCTCTTTGGGCAAGATCTGCTATAAAGGAACAGCTCCTGCCAAAACAAACATCTCCACCTACTCCCCATCAGGAAAAGTAGAAAAAAAAAATCTTTACCAAAGACAGACTTTTCCTACAGCAAGACCGACCTTTTAGTCTGTAATTGGTGGGCTACAAGAAAGGTTGGAGAGAATGCCACTCCATTGAGAGGGGTCCACAGCGTCCACATAAACTTAACTGAGGTTATCGATCGTGCTGCTACAGGGAAGCCCCTGGTGGAGATGCGCTGTTAGACTTCAGCTGATGCCGACTCTTTTTCATAAAGCTATATACATCAGCTAGAAATTGTTATTGATAGATGTTTTAGCAAGGTAGTGGTGCTTTCAGAACTGCACAGCCACAGAGGGTACCCAGAATCTGAGCTATGGCTGGTCAGTGCTGGACAGGAAAAATACCAAACCATTGCTGTCGGGCACCTGCTGCTTATATCCCTGACTAAAAGCCAACAAGGAATAAAGGGAATAAACATGTCAGTCTGGGAATCAGCACGATTCCTCCCCCACACCCCGTCACAAACTAATCTGTGCACAGCAACCAGCCATCGCTGACAACTCGAATGGTCACAAGCCATCCACAGATTATACTCCCTGTTATCGTAATTTGAACCAATAATATTCAAGTTCCTAATTTGAAATTGGGGGGAGGGTGCAGATGTCAAGAAAGCTTTCCCTTCCTTCCACCTGGTGTACCACACAGTGAGTAGATATGGGGCTATTGTCCAACTAGGTCTTGCCACACCTTGGTGGCCGGTCCAATCACTGGTTTTGCAGGTACACAACAGTGCCCCAACAAGGGCCTTCAACGCTCTTAAAGATCATAACTCCTACAGACTACACAAATGAGACATTAGGAGTTAAAAAAAAAAAAAAAAAAAAAAGGGTAACAACAAGCTTCCAAAGCACATCTTTGTTGGGGGAAGAGGACTGGGGTTTTTTTGTGGAGAATTGCACGTTTTCTAAGCCTGTGATAGCACAGCATTGCTGGGAGGGGATGTGAGCTCATGTTGTGGTCTTTCTTGGGTACTTTGGGTGGCCCTCTGAGTTACGACATCTAGCATGACTGCCTTTGGTCTGTGCCTTACCATGCACCAGCCAGACAGACAGCTGGTCCTGTCCTTATTTCAGCAACGGTTCCCCTGTTATATCTTACTAAAAGGTATTAGAGGGGGACAACAGGCTGACTTTGCTTTCAAACCTCTATAAGGTCTAATGCCATAGCAACTTCTGCTGCAGCTGTGACCAACTTTAGAATTTTTAAAAGAAATGCCACTATTTTAGCTTAAGGAAAGCAGTGCTCTGTGTTTTCCTTTACCTGCAGGAGCTGTAACGTCCGAGACGCTGGACTGAAATTGGGGCAAAGGCAAAAGTCAACTAAACGCCACCTAAGACAGTAGAGAAATAAAAGCCATGTCCGTTTTCAAGCAATTTGTGACTTAGTTTGAAATTTCTCAGCACTTGGCATCCCTCCTGTCTCGTTTTAAGACAATTTGTGCTCACGTTTTCCATCGAGAACATTTGTCTTCATCTCTCACCTTGATGCAGCAAATATTTACACTTGCAATTAAATACTTCAGTGGGACTGATTTCCAAGCTTTAAGTTAACTACCCAAATTTACCTGCACTTCTATGATCATTTAATGTAAACAGATGATGGAAGAAATATGACTTTCTCCCCTCTTAGACTGATCACATTCTACTGTGACAACGGAGTACAGTGTACACCAAATACTCACGTCAGTGCAAAAATGCACAGATACATCAATTGCCACTGCCTCCCAATACCTACAGCCAAGGCACACTTAAATCTAAGTATTGATTTCCAGAATTTCTCCGAGGAATGCCAAAAATAATAAACAAAAAATAAATCAAAAGCAAAAGCCGCTTTCCATTATGTATTAAATATCCTTCCATGAAGTTAGAACAAATAGGAGATGTATATAGAGTGCAATGGAGACATAAATCTAGTGTCGTAGTAATCGATTTCTGCCTTGTTCTTTTATTTCCAGTAAATAATGATCTTCAGATCTTTCATGGTGGCACTACTGTAAAGTCTGCTGAGGGAACACAGGCAGTGTTTCATCTTTGATATAGCCAACAAAATCGCCACTCTAAAATCATTACACTCACTTATTTCCTGTAGCACACTGGTAACAACATTTAGCAGGATCAAAGGAAATTTACAGAGGGTATCCCCTCTGCTAACCTCCATCCAATCATGTATATGATCAATAACACGTTTTTGTATTGCTCAGCAGTGTGCAGAAGGTACAGATTTCTGCACAAAATGATGCAGTGGTACATTTCTAGTCACTCTTCAGTTTTCTAAAGAACACTCCTGGAAAGTATAAGGAGAAGCCACGCCTGGTTAGATCAATTATATTTAGAGATACTTCTTGTATGTAAATTAAAAGCAGAAAAACTTCCCTAACCAACCCTATTTCCACAGAAATATGCACAATCTTTTCTGCATACAAATGACACAGTCGTTTTCTGCATTCAGTCTTGAAGTAGATTTTTCGATTTTGATCAAAGAAGGATGTCAAGTTAGAAACTACAAATGAGTTAAATTCCAACCATGGGTTACTCTCTATAGCCTTCAGAAGAAAAAACAAAACAAAAAAACCACCAAAAAACCCCCCACAAGCCCCAAACCAAAACCAAACCATCAAAAAACTCAGCCAACACAAAAAGAAGGCATCTCAGAGTACCAGAATGAAAAATTAAATTACTTCCAAGTCAGCTTTGTAACCACCATACTTTCCAATAGGTGATTAATACACACATTTCTTGACTTTGTAACAATTGATAGCAAAATGTCAACCTCATACACCATGAAGTTAATACAGCTAAGTTAAAAGCAAGATCTTAAACTATCTGCCTGTGATCCCACGGTATACAATCCAAGATTGCTGCTCATCATTCTGGTCACTGTAAATAACAGGTACATCCATCTCATCTACCTTGGCAAGAAAGAAAGAAACATTTCTATTTAAGCCAGCCCACTCTACTGTTCCATGTAGAGAATAATACAAGACAATGGTTTTAGGTGGAATAATATCTTTCATTAGACTAACTGATGCAGGTGAGAGAAAATATTAGACTTCAATATACTCATCTATTTGTCAGATTTTGATCAGGCAAGGAAAAGGCACCTTCTCCCCATCACTGTTATTTTTCCCACTTATAGCTGTTGACTGATTAAAGATAATATTTCAAGTTACAAAACTCACTCTGTCAGATCTGGAAGAGTACTCAGGGGGTCACAGTGTTGGCATCCAACTCTGGACAGTGAATCTTTAGCTGAACTTGCCCCCTAAATGGGGGCAACACACAATACTTGGTACCTAATTCACCGATGTTCTACTGCTGGTCATTTTCAGCATTAAGCATCAAAACAAAACGGAAATAGCTTAGTTTAAAAACTAATCGACCCACACATCAAGGAGTCAACAGCTTTTTATATATAGGAGGCTAACTTCAGTGAAATGCAGTAGGCTGTTACCAGAGACATCCATCCTTGGTACATCTTAGGAAATGCAGATGTGCATAAAGCCAACTTTGGATATAAAGCCCTAGAAAGGAGCTGAGCTGCGACAGCCAAGTAGCCCACCTGAAGTCTTAGGCACATTTTCCCCACCTGTTTCATTTGATGTGCTGTGATTTTGGTCCCAGTGCAATTTCTCAAAGCAGCCCAGTGTTTGACACTTGTGCGCTTTCACGGAAGAGAAAGATGTCCTTTTCTTCAATTTCTTTGGCCAAGGCAACAGCTGTGGCAGGACAAAATTACTCTGGTGACAAGTCAATTTGTTCCTCCAGGTGTTTGCAAGTGCAGGGAACAGCAACTGGTGACCATGCACACCCCGAGAAGTGCTACATTAAGAGAAAGCAGCTCTCCTCTATTAGATTAGCATTGTAGTGATGAGACTGTTAAAAACCTTAAGAGTTCCATGTTAGCTAATCATTCCTTTGACAATAATTATCACAAACAGAATTTCCTTATAGATTGCAGAGATTTCTTCTGAAACAAAGGACACCTCAAGATGCTCAGCAATCCTGAGCTAAAAGGATTTAAACGTTTAATCTAAAAGAGATGTTCCCAAGTTCCAGGCTAAAACAGTTTATAAAGGTCATAAAAAATTAACTTATCTTGCTGACTGAAGCTTTTTTAATGCACTCCAAGTTACAAAGGAATCACAGCTGGAGCCTTTAGGCCAATGGTATACTATATTTTTCTCCCATTAGCAAGGACAGCAAGTATCTACATTTGGATTTTACCACAGCAATTGTCTCCTATTCATTAGTCTTCACGAGTGAATGTAAAAGCAGAGAGCTAGCTGGGGTGGGTACATTCTGTACCCGTTTCACTGAATAACCTCGCAGTTGTTTTCCACAAGAACTTAATAAGAAAACTGCTGGGGCAAAAATCATTACTTAGCCTCAGCCCAGTTCTTTCTAAGCTCTGAAAAACAGGATTCTCATTCAATGTGCTAAAGACCACTTTAAAAAGCTGGAAGGCCAGTATTCTCTGTCTGCAAGAAGAAACTTGGTTACAAAAGGATGCAATTCAGCCAGCTGCATCAACACATGGATTGATCCTGGCATGGACTGATTAGATCCCGCGTGGTGAAGCTGATGGGAGAAATTTTTGTGGTTTGGTTTTGGTTTTTTTTGATTTTTTTTTTTTTGCAATTCAAGATTCCCAACTTAAAGCAAACTTATTAGAGATGACATCCCTAAACTACATCGTCATTCATATAAGAAAATTTGAAAGCGAGTCAGGCCTTCCAAGGATGTTATTAAGGTTGTTCTCTGAAGTAAATTGGATTCTCCCCATTTGTAATAAGAACGAGATCCTTTGCTACTTTATGATAGGTAGAGTGGATAAAAACAGATTTTTTTTCTACATAAGCTTTTTAAGCTGAAATTTCCCCCCACTTTGATTAAAATAGATTCCCACCATTGATATTATTTATTATGTATTCAATGCAGACGAGGGTCAACGTTCACATCTTCCCTTCATCACGATGATGACGACAAGAATCTGACGTGGTCCTGATTTCCAAGTACACTACAAAATCCTACATCGAGCTTTGATTTCCCCAAAACCAAAATCTTTAGTCTCTGTTGAGAATTAGTTGCCCCGTTGGCCCTGACAGAAGGGTGCCACAAATAAACTCTTCTCAAAGTGCAGATGCCAAACTCTTGCCTTTTAAAAGAGCAGCAAAAACCCAGCAGAGAGACATGAGCTAAGAGCAGGAGCCTGGAAATGTACACACATGGCCAGCTTCTGGAAGAATTTCCAAGCATTTGATAAAGTTGATTTTCCAATATAGCCATATCTGTGGTTACACACTCCCAGTAATCACAACAGTCATGTCCTTTGTGCAAATGTTGACTTGTACAATGCTCGTATTTGCATACAAGACTACCAAAAACAGGTAGATCTGTCCATCTCTAAAAGTACATTACAGAGCTAGGTATGTTCAGGTGTCCCAGTTATTAACTAGATTATATGTTTAAAAAATCCTAAAGCAACTAATGTTTTATTTATTCTCAAGTGGCTCTGTAAGCCATAAAGTTTTGCATGTTTCCTTCCTATAATACTTCCTATAAAATAAAGAACCACGCTTTTTGTGATAAACTTTCAAGATGCTTGATCTCAATGGGGAGCTAGATGATCTTTCTTTTTATTATTAAAGCATGGCCATACTCTATTAGACCAGGTGTTAGTCTAAACCTTCATCTAACAGCATCCAGCCATGTTAGGACTATAAATGGACTACAAAGACACAGTTTCCAAGTAATACATCCTTCCTAGTGCTGGAGCAATGATTTTTGTTTCAACAATAAAAGAGTGAGCCGTGCTTAGAGCTAGCTCTGCTGTATCTAAGTCCTCCCCAAAAAAGCCCTTGAAAAAACCTTACAGGACATTTCCAGCGTATTTTAAGTCTACCTGAAAGGCACTTGTGGGCAGGCAAAAAACTTAAAATACTGGTCTCCATACAGACTGGCAGTCTATTTCTATCTTTATCTACATAAAAAGCACTTTAGGACCCCAACCCCAAAAATGCCGAGGCCCTATTAAGTGTGATATGACACAGAGTCATCATCCAAAGATGCTTAAGCCTCGTTAACAGATCAAATGTGACAAAGTGGTTACCCACCTGTTCCACAGGTGGACAGAACTATGTAGGAAGTTCCCAAAGTTTATACAGAAGGTCTGTGCCAGACTCAGTTGCCTTTCATGTTGAAAGATCCCCCATCCTCACCTTGCAGTCATGGTAGCTAGGCCAAACAAAAAGCACAGATTTTCATCAGTCTAACCAGATCATCAACTTGAAAGAGTTCAAGGAAGCCAGTATAGCTCTTTCTGCCAGGCAAGAGACACGAAGACAGTTCACTACACACTATTATCATTCCAATGTCACTCTCAATTCTATAATAAAACAAGGTGACAGACAGTCATCAAGTTTTCACTTTGCTTAGCACCGATTGCACAGCTGTAGCAAGAAAAACATTTTGCTAATCAAAACGAAACCCCATTGCAATGTAACCTTCCCACCAATATGAAGCAATGGAGCTGCCCTTATTTTCCACAAGCCCTGGCACTCGAGATCTCAAACCTTTTCATATCATGAATCATCTATTAGTCCCAAGATTAACCTACGCCCTCATTCCTCAGATCACATCCCTCTTCCAGATGAAATCTCTGCCAACCACAGCAACTACTTCGGTAAGCTAAGAGCTTGAGGTTAAAATGCTTCTAAAAAAAATTAAAACAAACCTGAAGACAAAGAGAATAAGCACCTGATACCCTCCACCTGCTTGGGAATACCTAGTTAACTTTCCAAGTTCCATCATAGATCATGACAATCAAAACATTGAAGCCTAGGCTCCAATTCAGCAAAGCATTTTGGCACGCGTGTAACTTAAAATACACAATTAAAAGCATTCCAATCCATCAAAACACTTAACTTGTACTTAATACAGGAAAATGAGTATGTCCTATTGACTCCCATAAACATCACTCGAGGGTAATTGAATCAAAGCGTATTGCTGTATTAAGGTCATACTGTGGAAGCCCTGACCTTTTGGAATGTTTTCAGGGCACTTCACGGTGAAAAAGGAAAATGCAGGCAGCAAACAGCAGTGTTACTTTACACCTGTGAAAGGGTGAGTGTTACTTTACACCAGTGAAGGGCTTTGGAAACAGTGAGTTCAAGGCGTAACCACCCGTGTGGCAGCTGGAAAACATCGCTCAACTCATTATACAAATGTTATCATCCATTGTACAAATTGGGAAAAAGAAGGCAAAACCCTTTGGGTGAGTTGGAAATTATCTGACTTCAGTGCATTATCAAGTCTGAAAAGCCCGTTGCCATTTCATAATGCTAGGTATGTGCCACACTCTGGGGTGGATCTTACTTTCTTCTTATTCAACTGTTAATATCTTAGGCTAATAAAATTATTTTTATCCTTTTTAAATAATGAGAATACCTTTTACGTACCCATAACTCAGTTCAACAGTCCTTATTTCAAAGAAAACAGACTTTGAAGTCAGTTGGAGCTGTATGGGGGTGAAAGACAATCCTCGAAAGCGTCCTGTGCATTTTACCACAAAAGTAAATATTGTTTAAGCACTGAAAGCAGGTAAGCTCGAGGATCTTCAGCACTTGACAGCAGAGTTCCCAACAGCACCTTAGGAATTCAGCATCTCCTAAAACAACCAGCTGGCCATAAATGTATTTTTTTCCACTGCTGAGTCTAAGTCCCTCTGTCCAAGAGAGCTCTTTGTCTTTACGTGGGATCTCATCAGGGATAATTGACAATTAGATTTCAGGCCTTCTAGTGAGATTTGGCCTTATGCTCCTCCTCAACACTTACAGTGGCACACGTGTTCTGCTTTGCCAATTCCTTCCAGCAGACAGACCCTCCACGCAGAGTGTTCTATCCAGTGCTCAATTTTCATATCAAAAGGTGAGATCTATAGGAACAAACTAACTGGATTATTTCCTTTTGTGAAAGATCCCATGAAGAACAAGCTGGTGACAGCCGCGGTGTAAGAGTTTGAAGACTGTAAGGAAAAACTACCATTTAGCACCGTGAGGACACAAGAAAAGGGGATTCTAAATACATGAGATGATCAGACGAGAGATATAAAGCTGGAAGGGAGTGGGAGTGCCCAGGGTTTCCAGAGAAAATTCTGACCAGAGTTGAGCATACAGACCTTATGCTAGCCTGCCTGGGGCAAATAAAGACTTTTACTCCCCCGTTGCCTTTAACCATCCACAAATCTCTCATGTCACTACCAACCACAGTGACTGTACTCAGAATCACAGGATCTCCATGGTTGGAAGGGACCTCTGAGATCATCGAGTCCAACTCCCACTCAGATCCCTTTGAACCCTAGCTGGTATACAAGCAAGGAAGGACTACTTTACCTTCCCAGTTAGCATCAGAAATCCCAATCTCTCCCAAACAAGTTAGCATCAATATCAGCATTTCCCCTGCTTAAAACAAAGCTTCTGAACATATTCTAAGTCAAGATGTACAGACTCCTAAGATCTGAGATCAAGTTCCAAAGACTACACACAAAGATCAATAGGGCAAGTTATAATATGAACTTAAAACAGTTTGTAGCAGTAAGAAGGACCCTTAACACATAGGATGCACAAAAAGGCCGCACATTTTGGCCCAACATAAAACTGACAAGCCTGCGATGAGCGAGACCCTAATCCTTGCTTTATTTTTCCTTCTTTAAAATGAAGATTTGCCTTTTCCACCATCAGGGGCCTCCCTTAATCACCATAATCTTCCCAACATTTTAGACAGTAACTGCAGCGACATCAACCAGCCCCCCCCAACAGCCACAGGCACATCCTATCCCATCCCCTCCTGGAAACTTGTCTACATCCAGTTAGTAGCTCTTCATACAATCCTCTACAGCACGTAATCTTTCTCCCTAGACCAGTCCTGCAGCCCAACCTTGTCAGCAAAGGCTAATGCCGAGACAAGATCAGACACCTCAGCCTCTTCTGCACCCTTCATCACGTCTTGCCCACCCCGTTCAGCTGGGACCCTGTGCTTTTCTTACCGCTGCTTCTTCTTTCACATCCCACACCAGTTTAAAATGCAACTGAGTTTTACCATTCCTAGGTTTATCCTACTTATAACGTTATCCATTCCTAGTTATCCATTCTCAATGTTATAGATGATGCTTCTATCATAGAATAGTTAGAGTTGGAAGGGACCTTAAAGATCATCCAGTTCCAACCCCCCTGCCCTGGGCAGGGACACCTCCCACCAGACCAGGTTGCTCCAAGCCCCATCCAGCCTGGCCTTGAACCCCTCCAGAGATGGGGCAGCCACAGCTTCTCTGGGCAACCTGTTCCAGTGCCTCACCACCCTCACAGCAAAGAATTTCTTCCTAAAATCTAATCTAAATCTACCCTCTTCCAATTTAAAACCCTTACCCCTTCAGTAGCCAGTCCCTACTTCTCTCTCCCAGGTGTGGGGTTTACAATTTCAGCTCAGGCAGATTTTTCCATTTCCATTTTTCCATTGCATCTATCTGGCTGCCCACCTCCCTTGGCTGCCAATTTTCTTGTGCACCAGGACCAAAGCTGACTGTGCTTTGAGAACATTGTCGGTGAAGGTCAGATCGTTTTTCCAAGACTCATTTGCCCTACAGAACAGCCTCCTATGGAACACCGCCAAGCATATCCTTGGAAAGCCAACGTTTACTCTCTTGCAACCAGAGCTTCATCCAGCTGTTAGCCTGCCACAATCCCCTTTGGATCTTAAGCTCTACAAATTCATGTCACTGCAGCCAATGCTGTCATTGACTGCCATAGCTCCAAGCAGGTTTTGGTCGTTGTTAAGAAGCAGATTCAGCAGATGACCTCCTTTAGTGAGGAGAGATTGGAAAAAGTTCAGGTTGGATTTCTTGGTAGCTTGTGATCCAAGAAAACCGTGTACTGCATGTTTGGAAACTAAAAATCAAGTTGCTAAGAATTATATGCTTACTGTTAAAATAGAAATGACATTAGCAATCCAGTACTGGGTTTTAACACAGCAATAGCTTTTTGTCTAAGGTAAGATTACCGCCCAAGTGAGTAAATGCAAGAAAGCCTAATTTCTGAAGGTAAGGAAAGCACATTTAATAGGTTATGACACATGCTGCCACTTACTATATAACCCACAGTTTGGAGGGGAGGGCATCATTCAGTTGGAACCCAGATTGAAACCAGACCACCACGGAATGGTAGATTTTCTTTTTATCTTATTATGAGTTATTGCTTGCACTCTCATTATCATAACCTAGAGTCCTGCAATTCAGGAGGCAGATCCTTGCCAAGTAAAAACCAGGACCCATGCAAGGAATCCCTGTTGGGTACTTCCAGGCTGCATCTGCTGAGAAAAAAGGATGAGCTCCTAGTCTTAACTGAAGTCGGAGGGGGAGGAAGAGGAAGGTGAATGGATGAGACCTTGACTCATTTAGGCACAGAAAGAAACCCAATGGCAATACCCTAGTTCTGCAGAAACACTTTACTGGTTAGACAGAAACTCAGCATCTCGCCGACAGACCTCAGGCTCACAAAACAATTGAAATTTCGGCAGAGTTTGTGAGGGATGGTATTCACAATTCAGTGGACTAAACCAACCACCATCACTACGAAGAACTTGAGAACATCCAACCCGTAATAAATACCCGCCAGCGCAGTAGCTAACAGCCTGGCTCCAGGAGACAGCCCTGCAGAGGGGTTTGCATTCTGTTGAACACAAATGCATTTGCATGTTGAAGCAGAATGTATTTATTGCCTTCCAGTCCCTTAACTTTGCTGACCTAGCCCAGGCTCCGAATACTCCCACGGAAGGCGGCCTATTTTCCAAAAAGGGTACGAAGCTACCTAATCTTTTCCTTCCCATTTGCATTTTTATTCCATGATCATCTTTGCTTTGCCTTGTTTCATTACCTCTCTCTCCCGCTAGCCCCACTGCTTATCTAAGAGAAAACTAAAACACCTCCAACAATTCCATCTCGGCTCCTCACAGACAGTGTATAAATAGCACTGGTGTATACTGGTTTGCCAAAATACAAGAAGGTCAGAAAAAACATTTTCTTTTGAGATGAAAAAAAGGAGGCAAAACCTAAGAATTTTAATAACAGCCTTGACATGAGAGCAACATAATACCAGCCTGAATTACACTTGGTACGAGACTCTCATTGGAAACCCTAGATTGCTTTGTTCCTGTCCCTGACATAATATTCAAGACTGGGTTTATATTTGCACAGAATGGGGCTGTTCACTAGAGTCCATGCAAATCAAATACTTGATTTATGCATCATTCCACTGGAGGGTGTAACATTAAATTTAATTTTGTAAGAAAAGCCTGAAGTGCCTCTACGCCTGGGGCTGACATTGTGAACTAGGGAGAAAGGTGCACAAGAATTCATTACTGTTTCCAATATGCGAAATGCAGCATTTGAATGAAACATTTGTCTCTTGTCAAAAGGGAGTAATGTCTGTTCTTTGTAAAAAATATTTCTCCCCCCACTTTGATTTTATCGCCAATTCAGCATATTGGGAGCTGAGGTTACAAGTGTAGTTTAGATTTGTGATGATGGTGGGATGAATTACACGATGAAATGGAGAGACATTGGTTGAGTTGCAGTACAGCTACGGAGTATAGATGTTGGTGGGTCAAGCTGAATGCCTCCTGGTAGCAGCACTTCATTGGAACAATTAATAATAGTGCTGTTTTTTCTGAGCTTAGCCACTAGTTTACAGAAAATTCTTCTGTTAACTCAATAGCATTGGAGTACTGTGTCCCGTTCAGGGCTCCCCAGTTCAAGGACAAGGGAACTGCTGGAGAGGGTACAGCAGAGGGCTACAAAGATGATGAGGGGCCTGGAGCATCTCCCTTGCAAGGAGAGGTTGAGGGACTTGGGTCTTTTTAGTCTGGAGAAGAGAAGGCTGAGGAGGAAATCTGATCAATGCTTAGAAATACTTCAAGGGAGGGTGTCAAGAGGATGGGGCCGGTCTTTTTTCAGTGGTGCCCAGGGACAGGACAAGAGGAAATGGGCACAAACTTGAACGTAAGAAGTTCCACCTAAACATGAGGAGGATCTTCTTTGCTGTGAGGGTGTCAGAGCCCTGGCAGAGGCTGCCCAGGGAGGTGGGGGAGTCTCCTTCTCTGGAGACATTCCAAACCCACCTGGACATGTTCCTGGGCAACCTGCTCTGGGTGGCCCTGCTTTGGCAGGGGGTTGGACTAGATGATCTCCAGAGGTCCCTTCCAACCCCATTTTGCGATAATGTGAATAGACCATTTTCAGTTATCTACACCTACTTCTATCATTTAGTTCTGAAAACAAGATGAAAATACTAGGAAAAAGTTTTCCAAACTTCACAGCATTGCATACCCAAGTTACATTCCTGAAACACCATCGAAGGGTTCCCACTCTGTCCCTCAGCCTAGGCAGCATCAGATGAACTTCAGCGGGAACAAGGCTTTCCAGTTAAACAGCCTTTTTTAGCTACAGATCAGCACAGAGTTCCCAAAGATCAAAAAGCAGGGCAAGAGGTAAGTGTCAGGATGAAAGCTCATCCTGCCCTGTGGTGCTCTCGGGTGCCGCTCCCACCAACATAACAGCAATAGTAATCCTTCTTTTCGACCCCTGTTCTCTGCTATTCCTCCTTCCCCCCAAGCATTGCTGCCCTCTAATAAGCTTACACAACCCAGTCCGAGCACAGGAATTTTGCTGCTACAGTAGGACAAGAAAACCTGAATTCAAAAATCCTATGGGCGTAGAAGCAATTAGTCACTCTGCCATCTTCTAATTCATCACGCCAGCTGAATGATTTCTCGTAAGACTTTTGGTATGGTCTACATCAAGTGGTACTAGACAAAGCCACAGAGCCATTTACAGTCACCTGGTCCAAACCAGAAGTGAAAGGCAATGGTACAAGGTAAGTCAGCCCAGTTCCTTGGCCAGCACTGAACAATGTTGGAATTTAGTTGTATTTGAATGAAGGTTTATATGATAATGCAACAGCACACTCTGCTAAACTCAACATTCAGAAAAACCACCCCTTGTTGCCTGTTCCTAAGCCCCATCTGCTGTCCTACAACTGTAGGGAGGTGGACATGAGACAGTTAGGCATCCTCCGCAAGAGCTGGACGCTGGTCCTCAATTAGAACACACTCAAATATAATGTCATTTTCACCTTATTTTCCTGAAGCAGGCTGCAAACTTATCTGTAGAAATACCTTTAAAAATTCCTATTATGTGTCACAGCTACATAAAACTTAATATGCTCAGTGTTTTGAAAAGTGTACGCAGTTTTGACATGTTTTCTCTCCTTGAGAACAAGTAAAAGGCTTTTGAATGGTTTGTTTTCCATGCCGAAACAATATTCCGCTTCAAAATCGTTAATATTTAAAGAAGTTAACCGAAAGTGAAATATTTCAGGGTCACGGGCAGTATTTAACATTTCCCCAGGTCCACTGTGTTTGGGTATTCTGTTTCAGTGAGGGCGTTTGTACGCTGGGGTTGAACACGGAGAATTTTCCGATTTCACAGCTCGGCTAACGAACCCCAGTCCCTCCTCCTGCTCACACACAGCCCTACAGCCATGACACTCCTGCCCCTTCTGTCCTGCAAAATCACGTTTTCAAGGTCACTCCAGAGCATTGGTGTCCCAGGAGGCCAAGCTTCTGCATAAGTCGTTCGGCTTGCCAAACCTTGATAGACTCTTGATCCGAAATCTTGAAGCTATTTTCTTTGTTCAGCTAATGAACAGTATGGTGATGAATACACATAAGGCAAAATTGATCCACTTAATTCATCATTTGTACATATGTATGGATTTAAGCCCTTTTAAATGGATTCTGGGATTAAACACCTATACCTACATTCACAAGCTGTTCAAAAATACCTCAGGGCATTGTGGTAAGTTTCGTCCCTTAATTTCTGAAATTAAAGAGCTGACCTCATGTTTAGCATTTACAGCTTTTTGAAAACAAGATGCGTTTCGCTGGCTTGTTCATCAGTGCCCAGGCAAAGCTTTAGTCCAGCTCTACGGCCTTGTTTCCTGCCCAGCTGCAGGGAATAGGGCCCTGGAAGCTGCACCCAACCCTCTTGTAAGGAGAATAAAAAAGTTGTTGCTCTGCAACCAACTTTGTTCAAGGAGAAGAAAGAAAAAAAAATTAGAAAATCAATACCACAACCCTGAACTTCAGAAGCAAGGCAAGACCATGTTAGCTACAAACATGAGTCAAAATATTGAAAGAGTAGAATGGCAACAACTGGGGTGCAGATTTCACCCCTATCTTTGTGCACCATTAACCCCGATCGTCTTTACAATGACCCTCAATGTCGTATGTTCAAGTGCTTTTCCAATACCACTGATCTCGCTCAGAAACAGCAGTTTAAGTCAACTTTATGCAAAAGAAGTCCTCATACTCTAGGAAAGAAGAAAGGCCATGCCAGGTATCTCAATTAACTGCCTGCTGCTTAAAAGATACTAATTTCCACCAAGTTGCTAGTCCCCTGGTGATTTTCAATTTTATTTTTTTTTCACTTTATCAAGCTTGGCTTATTCCTCCCCCCCTGCTTAAACTGCAGAATTTAAACTTACTAAACGTAGCTTTTGGAATTGCTTTTTGACTCCCACAACTCTGTAGAAACTGGCTGGAAACCAACTAGCTCAGTCCCAGGCAGGTTTCAGCCCGGGCCCCGTTATATCACTAGCTCAGTCCCAGGCAGGTTTCAGCCCGGGCCCCGTTATATCAGTTGCCTTCTATGACACCAAAAAAATGACTTTTTAGCACCACACGGGGCCAGGTCGGACAAAAATCCCAATTGCACCGAAAGAATTAATGATTTTCCACATTTGCTACTGAAAGCGATAATAACAGATCAGAAATTGCCTTGTCTTTGTCACTTCAGTAAACTAACTAGTGTCATTATGGAAGAGTTCTAAAGCCATTTTTCCTTACAATCTATAGCGTTAATAATCCTGCAAGGCAAATAAGCCTGGACACCTGCCCCTTCTCCAGGAAGCCAAATAGCTACTGTTTTAACAGCAGTTCAACATCAACCCTTGCAGTTTGTTTCTCAACCAGCACAGGGTACTCAAGCATCTGGAGGAGATGCAGGTGGCAGACAAGCCGAAACCACATCAGATGATTTCAGAGTTATTATTTATACGTTCCACAAAGGCAACAGACGTGACTGCTGCCTGAAGTACGCTTAATAGAGGAAAACGCTTTGGTTTTAAACAGCATGAGCGAAAAAAAAAGATCCCATTTGTGCAGTCCCACATAGCAACTCTCTCCCCTGTGATCCAGGCCTCTGTCTGTCCCCCACTAAAAATTTTACCTTCCATGGCTCGTTCTTCCTGCTACGTGACTAGTTTTGTTAAATGCCTCATGGCATTTACCCAGGAATGAACAGCTGCTCAGAAGCACCTTCTGAGACTTAACCTTACTAGTGTCCCAGGCAATCCCAAGTGCTGCGTTCACTTCGCATCATCCTAGTTTCTCCATTCAAACTCTCATGCAAATACCAAGCGCAAGCGTCACCATAATTTAAGTGCATGTTTCATGGTGATTATCAAACAAGTCCTCAGTCAATTCTTGCCCAGTTCTTGAAAAGAGAATTAGCAGGGCTTTGACACCCCTTGTTCCACCACTTAAGAAGCATCCACATTGATGCTGCTGTTTAACAACCCTCACCCTGCCAGGACAGAAAGCCAGATCAACATCATATGATGACCATCTGACCTTTACTGCAAGGACAGAAGAGATACTTTCCTCGATAAGCGCTGCTTTCTTATCTCCAGTTTTATTTTCCCTCCAGAAGCTGACCAGTACTACTGCTGAGGTATCTTTCATTCCTAACACAATTAAAAAGATGCGTTTACTGACCTTCAGTATGCCAGCCACACATTTCTTCTTGCACATTTTGCTTCCATGTCAACTTTCTACCATCCTTATCTTCTGATCTACATTCTTTACCACCAGCTTTCCACTTTCTTCCACATGATGCCCATGTTTTTCTCTCTGCTTTGAAGGCCTCTTTCTGAGCCAGAGTAGTTTTTCAATTAGAACGGTGCTCTTCCTCATCTGAAGAGCTGGGGAGGAGACAACTGACCACTCAGTAAAGGCCCTTAAGCAGTTTAATAGTTTAAGGTATTTCCCCCACATAAATTTAAAGTTTGCTGCTGGGCAATGGAGTTTAGACCCAGTAGTTCAGGTACCCCTGCCACACACATCTTTCATAGACCAAGTCAAGCTCCATCCTACTCCTAGGTAAAAACTGTCAAGAGCTGAAAGGAGAAATGCCTTCCTTATCCCAGTGAGCAGTAGCACAAAGAAAAAGTCTCCTGGTTTCCAGCTGAAATCGATTCCCAGTTTATATCCAGGAATTCGTGCTGACATTAGCCTCTCTCTTTCAGAAATCTACTCTCCTGATAGATTTATAGGAAACAATGATATCACTTGTGAATACTGCTAGGCTAAGCAAGCCCATGCTCCTTCAGTTCTGGGATGACAGTCAGATCAGTCCTTTAATTATTCCCAGGTCTCTTTTTTTTGCATTTGATTCACTGAGAGTTCATCTTTTTTGCACGATAGCTGAACAGTACCACATGTTCTGTGTGAACTCTCCCCTGTACGATAGCGTCGTGGTTTGGGCCAAGGTGGCCAACGACAAGACGACAGATGCTCTCCCTCACCTCTTGCTCCACGGCGAGGAAGAGGAGAGAGAGATTTATGAGTTTAGAAAAAACTAAACTGATTTCACAAAATATTAATACTCAAACAAAAAAGAAATAATGAAATATATACAAATATACACAAAACCATACCAAGCTCCCAAGGAGATGTCATCGGCAGGCACTGGGAAAGTTCCAGACTGGTCTCGGTGATGAATGGGAACTGAATTCTGGATCATATTAATGGGGATCGAAGGTAGACAAACCGACAGGGTCTTCCTCAGCCATCGAAGAAGGAGAGAGATTGAAAAAGCAACCACTGAGGAAGAGCCAACCCGGCCCCTCTGATCCCTCAGCTTCCATACTGAGCATGGCAGAGGGGATGGAGCACCCTATTGGTCGGTTTTGGGTCACCTGACCTCTCTGCTCTTCCCCACAGGTGCAACCCCTCCCTGAGGTAAACAACCCAGTTAGTAGGCCCTGGCTGCGAAAGCAACAAGTGTGAGCAAGAGCCTCTGTCACTGAACAGAAAACTGGCTCTGCTCCATCCCAAACCAGGACAAATATCATCACCTCACCACTCCACAGACTGACATCTATCTTGGCTAGAGCAACAGTTGTCTTTCCTTCAGCCATCTCACCTTGGTTGGCCCAGAGCCATCCTATCATTCCTTCCTTCCTTATCTTCAGCCACCCACAAATCATATTTTCCTCACCTTATTGTAGATGTACTTGGTATACAAGAAACTGGTGCATTTTGTGCTGTTGTAAAGCCATCTTTTTTTTTTTTTTTTAATCCCAGTCTTCAGTAGCCTTCTCCTCTGCCTCGTGATATCCCAGCTCTCCTGTTAAATCCCACATTTTTCCAGCTTCAGCACAAAAAGTGAGTGTGCTGACAAGGTCGCTGATGAAAATTTGAGCAAGAGCTACTAAAGACCAATCCCAGATAGGAAAAACTCTTGGCAACCTTCCTCCAAGCTTTATAGGCATGCTGCCTTTCACCAGTGGCATGTAACTGCATTATTGGCCACTTTGCACTTCTATCAACCCCTGTGGTTACCTGGCTTCACTAAACATTTCCCATGGGGGAAGTTTTACTTCCTATATCTGCTAAACAGTGAGCTTGTCCTTTTAAAGACAGGTGCAGATTAGTCTCTCACAATTTGTTGTTCATAAATGAGTATCAGTTTTGATCCCATTCAGCATTTGCATTCCATCTTCAACTACTTCTAGATCAACAGCTTAGAGTGTTGTAATTAAGAATGTCGTAATTTAAGCTGCTTACTACAAAGGAAAAATTAGAGGAGTTATATCTACTGCTATCCAATCATTCAATACTAAGACAGAAAAATAACCAAGTCACCTTTACCTAACCAACTACCTTCTATCAGGATAAAGTCAAATACACGATTGTCCCATCCTCAACAAATTGTCTGAGAACTGCGCCTCCACGTACACTTAGAAATGGCATAAATATTTTACCACTGCAGGAAATAACCATCAATGTTATTCCCACTGTAATTTCTCATAAGAATGAGGTTTATAAGGAGCTGTTGATTTTGTTCTTTCATGTGATTCTTGAGCCTCCTGACTATCTACAGATAAAGATACTTGTATCATCTACTGCCTAACTAAAAGCCATCTGTTAGAAGCACTCTGGAATATTTCCTCAGAAGAGGTCTTGGTAGTGCAAATATCCCCAATAGCGGGAAAGGAGGAAGCCACAAACGCATAATACAAAACACTGATCTTATACCTTGCAGATACTTTCAGCTGTTTAAGTTGAAAGCAGATACAGAGATTCCCAAAACTATTTTAGGAATTATGCTTTTCAACATATAGAAGTGATTTAGGACTAAGAGGAATTAGCCCCAGGGTGAGATAGGATGAGGAGTAATATCATCACCTACCAAGAGGACATACAGGGTAGTCTTTTAGCTTTAAATCAAAACCAAACCAATTCAGTTAGTAGAAACTGAAGCATGATAAACTCACGCTACTGGTGAACTTCACATTCTTAGCAATGACGCCAAGGACCACTAAAACCAATGACTTTGAAATAATACATCGTGTCAATGTCACATTCTTAAAGGAGAGTTGTGTTGTCTTAAGAAGGGAAGCTGCAAAGCAACACCACAACCTTGGGCTTGGTGCAGGATTTATGAATATGCTTAAACTAGTGAAGGACCACATTCCTGTACCACGAGAGGTCTCATTTTCACTTTAACTGTTTGGTTTGCTAAAATGCCCACTGAATGAAAAAACAAAGCAAGCGTTTTCTGTTCTAGCTCTCTCATTTGCAACTGCCCCTTAGGGGCTATTTTTTGTAGCTGGGTGAGTAGCCACGACAGACTGGTATTAAACACAGTGGATGTCAAACCCCACTAGGAATCCTAAGAAAACTGTCGGTTCCCAAGACAAAAAAAGGACAAGGAAGAGGTATTAAACAACCACAAAGTCTAAGGATGAGGTAGACCACTATTGAAAATTGACTCCTCTCCCCATTTTTGATTTGTGAGAGCTTTACAAAGGGAGTAGGAGCCACTGTTGCTAATTTTCCAGATGAGGACAGCAGCACAGAACAAACCCATCCAGAAGGGCAATAACAGCGCCAAACATATACCCCAGATCTCTCTATCGTGCTTCATTTACAAGACCACGGTAGAAAAAACAAACCAGCCACAGCCTGATATGTGTACACACGAGACCCTCCTGTTGTATTTTGAACAAAACATTTAGTAGGTTTACCTTGCTCTGCTTTGCGGCCTACGTTCAGGTTCTCTTCGTACCACTAGGGCAATGCAGACTTGGGGTCTGTCCTCATTTTGGCTTTTTCAGCAGTGGGGATAGTGACCAACTGTATCATCCAAGGGTTATTCAGTTTCGTACCATTCGGGATCTGCAAAGTAAATATGACCTCAGTATATTTTATTGCTTATTGCTAGGTGATTGCATAAGCAAAGACGCTGTTTCATGCCTAAAGATGCCTACGTAACCAAGGTCAAAAATAAGTATACCCAAAGCACATTCTGCCTTATAAGAAGCATCTTTCAAATGCCTGTCTCTCATGCGGGTTTAATACAGATCCTTAAATTTCCATTACCAGAGTTTTCTCCCCCACCACTCCCCACCCCAAGAATTCACTGCATTTACACAGGTCAGAAATGCGTCAGACCTCATTATATGAATATTGATTTCAAGAAGGAAATCAATAGGCATGAAGTAGCAGCATTCCCCAAATGTTTTTAAAAGGACTATAATTGAAACTTGCTCTTCAATCTTGTGCAGGGGGTGTTGATACACAATTTTCTGCTTATGAATACTGTGCCACGTTAGAGCACTTGGGCAGCTTTTTTGGTGCTGCTCTTGCTTCCTCATGAAGTCTCCCACAATTCACGTCCCCATTTGTAAGAAGCTGCATCCTGTGAGGAATGTCTATTTAAGTCCTACCGACTCTATTAATAGGTAGAGGAAGAGCATTAATATTTGAAACAGTTAACTTCATTTTAACCAGGATGGCATGAAAGTATGTCACCGACATATATTCAGTGTAGGAGATAACATCCCTGCCTTAGGAAGAGAAGACAATCCTAGGGATCCCACTAGTAAGCTGCAGAAGGAAGATCTCCCAGGGCTGCATCAGCCCAGTCACACAGACATTTTGGTCTGGTCACAGCTTAGGACTCAGAAGTGAGATGCCCAGTACTGGCCTCTCACGTCCTGCAGTGTCTCCAGGCAGTGGTTTTTTTGGTGGAATAGGAAAATGGGTGAATTTGGGTGGAAGGGGAGAATTCCCAAAGTAAAAGGGATCTCGGACAACTGAAGTTTACCTGAGAGATGGTGAAGACTTAGTTTTCATTTGCTATGCTTGCAAAACGTTTACAGGGCCTATTTGAGTTCTCCCTCACTCAAGTGACACGAGGCTTAATTTAGGGCAGATGCAATTTCTTTCATACCACATTTCATGGAAATCAGATGCTTAAAAAAATAATAATAATTAAAAAAATAAAGAAATGAAACTACACTGATTTAAGTCCAGCTGCGTCTTCTCCAAAGCTTAAATATGTTATGATCCAGAGTCTCATGGGGAAACAGATATAAAGAGTAAGATCTTCCCGAGAAGTTTTCCAGTATGCCAACATGTTATTGTTCTGAGATAGAAGGTATCTGAAACAGAACAGTCACATTTTCATTATATTAGGATGTGACAAAAGCTAAATACCCTTTCTATACCTTGATTGCAGTACAGAAACTTGTACTTCATTCTCATTTTATCACCATGCACGTGTCATTTAGCCTGGGGTTGAGCAGAAAGAGGCAGTTAATCTCTGTGCCTCCGAGTTTGTTAAAAATGCACATAGTTTTACATATTGGAACTCTGAAACATTGCAATTCCTTAACAAATGAAGGATCACTGAGCGAAAAAGCAAGAAGAGGATGTGCGTGCTCATTAAAGCTTCCATCCCTCACAGCCTTTCACAAACAATACAGTCCAGGATTCACACGTAAGAATTTAACAAAGACAATGCCACCGAAAACATAACCTTTTTGCAACCCAGAGCCTCCATGCTCTCTCCTCCAAGGGAATTGCACAGAAGCTGAGGCCACTAAGCATTTTGCTGGATCAAGGCTCCAGTATAAACCAAAATACCAAGCTCTTGTGGTATTTGAATACTCTGGACGTGTTCCTTTGAGCACTAACAAATGGTGGCAATGCAGTTTACATCAACTTCTGGAGGGACAACTCAGTCATTTTTTATTCATTTACTCCCCCTGTAGATCAGCACGCAGCACGCTTCCCAAAGGCCTTTTCATTATAACAAGGATGTGATATTTGAGGACTAAATTGTGATGGACCAGCATTGCTGCAGTGAAGATTAAAGTGGAAGACGTTGGCTAAAGAAAGACTGTTCCACAGGCTATTTATATTTACCATCTGCTTTGATGAGCACTGACAAGATGAGTCCTTGAGAGATGTTTTACAGATTTTCTTATTCTAATGTGGTGGATTCCCCTAGAAACACCCAGCACTTTAAAAAGAAAGGCTGAACATTCACACTGGCTTCAAAATAATGAGCTAAATCACCACCTGGTTTCGCATCCACAAGAGGATGGAATGGGCAAACTCAGCCTGGATCGTATTTATTTCAATTTTGCATAGAAGCAAGGTCCTAATATTTTTGAGGACAAGCAAGATTTTTTTAAAGTGTTCAAGTCACTCGTGGCTTAGGAGGACGAGGCTGCAGCAAAGACTGCTGCCCAAATCTTGACAAGTAAAATTAATTAATCCAAACAGAATCCCTGTCACTCACCAGGCTGCATTTTTCTGGTATTCAATTTGCTTCGTCTAAACTGTGGACATGGCTTCATTGACTAGAGCACGTTTATAAATGAGACTATCAATTTTCCTAACCCCAAATCATCTGAAGCCTTATGTCCCACACTGACTTTCTGTACAAGGGCTGAGCTTCCTCGACCCTGCAAAATTGCTGGAAATCAAGATGCCCTACACAAAGGGTTGGAAACTCGTCCAGTAATAGAATTCAATGCAATATTAACAACCTCACTGGTCCTTTCCCCTGTAAATATACTGGAATGTTGCTGCAAAATCAGCAATTTTGTCTACTGAACTCTTGCCCTTGGACCAAATTATAACGAACACATAGGCATTATGCCCACAGACCCAGTCTGCAAACAATAAGAGCATTAAGCTAATTATTTGAGATTTATGACAGACCTATCTGCCTTCTACATGCTTTTTATAGGCATTTGCAATAAATTAACTAGTGGAGGCCAGCTCGGTGGCACAGAGACGGCATCACGCATAGCCAAGTAGTAGAACTGGGCGTATTGCAGGACTGGTCATCTCTCAATGATATGAGAAAGGCTGGAGCTTCAACTGAACAACTAGCAAGAAGTGGGGCAACCACATTTCACAGGGCAGCAACATCCACTGTGTGCTGATTGACTACATTGATAATTTCCTCAGGAAATAAAGGTGGGGAGCAGCGCTAAGATCCTACATTAAGTCCAGTGACATACAGATAGCCTTGTCTTCAATTTAGGGTTTGAAGTTTTTGTACCAGTTTTGGTCATTTCAAGGTGGGGGAGTAAAGTAATGCTGACTTAATGTAAGGGATAATAAATAGGAAGGAAGGACTATTGACTTAAGTATTGCTATAGCCTAAGGAGTTTTCTTTTTGAGCCCAACCCAAAAATAGAAGTCCTGAGATAAATCTCGAATTGTTCACACGTGAAAATCCCAGCAAACAAAATTTTTGCCCAAGTATCTAGAGCTACAAGAATTAACCCATCTCTGTTTTGTGTCTGCTTCACCTGTAATCTTGATAATTCAATGTACTTTGTGTCATTTCTACTTTATAACCATAGCTAAGATTTCTGCTCGTAGGGGAAAACGGCATAGATGCCTCATCATCTCCTGCGCCAACAGGACAGCAATTGGGGGGGGAGGGAGGAGAAAGGTTGACTAGGATGAGGCTCAATGTTCAAATAATTTAATGAAGTAATCTGGTTTTCTTTACTGTGTAACAACCATACTCTGAAATTGTCTTTACAATGGTCTGCTGCACGTTACACGAACCTTCTATTTTGAGTCTTTCTGCTTTCCCTTATTCCTCCAGACCTGTGGCGGGTTTTTTTGGTTTTTTTTTTTAAATCCCCTTGCATTGGCCTCCAGAGTCTGTTAGGAGCAATACTGTGAAGCAAATGACCAGACATAATGACTTTCCAAGGTCCTTGTGATTCCTTATTAACATTCAGTTAGCATAAGTCCTGACTTTATTATTGACTACATTGAATACACAATACACTGACCTCTGCCATCTGCAACTAAATCTCTTCTTGCAAATCTATCAAAGTGATTTCATACACAGAGGAAGTAGAAGAAAACAAAGCAGTAGCTACTTATCTTTTTTCTTGCCCCGAGAAACTTTAACACTCTGTGGGGAAGACTGCTTTCCCTTGTGGTGTTTGCAACCATCAGTTATTTCCACACTTTTATTGCTGTTGCTAAAGGGCTGGAGCATCATCTCAAAAATCCAGGGAAGAGAGGAAGTACCATAAAAACCCCCTCATTTTTAATTTAATCTTGGTAGAAGCAAAGTAATGAAAGGGAACATCAGGGTAGCCTTGTTTTAAATATATGCCTTTAAGTTGCTTGTGGAAACAAATGTTACTGAACTGTTGTAGCATCTTTGGGTACCAAGGAAGGGAGGAAAGTTCATGGCAAGTAACATCTAGTCCACAAATATCTAGGGAATTTTTTTTTTCCTACTTCTAATGTTCATAAATTTTTTTTTTCATTCCTAAAGGCAAACTGGCACACAAAACCCCAGCACTATAAGGAGAAAACAAGGTTTTCCCTGTGGTAAACTCAGGTGCAAACCACAGGAGCCCTGCTTCAGCCATGTTGAGGAGCTTGGAATGAGACACAGGTAAGCATTTCATGCCACTACGTGCAGAAAAACTTTCAGCTTGAGCAACTGAAAAGTCAGACAAGACACTGGAGAGCCAGAAGTGCATGCTCTGAAAGCTTCCTAGTGCAGAGCTACTGAGGGTACTTTGTTGGCAACAAGCTTCATTTTATGAGGACACAGAATCTAGCACCATTTTTGCTGGAAAGGCTAGGAAAATACAGTCCCACATGTACACCAACCTGAAGGGTTAATCCTCTATTCTGAGCACAGGAGGCCAGAAGTCAACCAGCTCTGCTTGCTTGCTTCACGAGCAACCCCTTCCAAGACCAACAGAAGCACAAACAGTGGTTGTCCAGTCCTCATCTCTGCTATCACCTACTCAAGTAGCTAAACCTGCTCCTTGAAGAGCTCGTGTTCAAGGAAAGCCACATCTTTGCTTCCAGGTTACGTGTGGAGCTCAGGAATGAGGTCCCATTCTCCTCAGCCTTCTTGGAAACTCAGAAAAAAAAAAAAATATTCCTTTACAAATCTCCATTAACTATCCTAGAGGGGGAACTTGTATTTCATTGACTGTAGTTTATGCAAATAGGATCAGAGGAATTAACATATTGGAAGGAGCTGACATTTGTCCTGATATATTGAATCGTTAGCATGACAGAATCACTTAAGCTGGATCCACTAACATCAGGTTTCCTCTCATTATTGACCCCTGCAGAGTAGGCCTGACAAGTGGAACTGCTGCAAAGTTCATTAATAATGTGAAATAAATCAATTGTTCGGGAAATACTGAAAACAGATGACACTGAACTCAGACTTTTTGCAAATTCAGCACATATCAGTTTCCATCAAGGACACTAGTTATAACAATGTCCTTTTCTGACCTATATTCAGAAGCTGTGCTTTACTCCCTAGCAAGCTCACAAGGATACTGGGAATGGTGCCATTACTGGAATAATGCCCTTCGGTAGAAAATGAAAAGCAATATTATCTTATACACAACGACGGAGGTACTTGTAGACATTTTAGCTTGCTAATTGACACCCTTAGCATGAATTATGGGCAGGACGCGTGCTTCAGAGCTGGGCTTTGTTGTCATCCAGAAGGAACAGGGAAATACACCTTCTACCTGACTGGCCAGGCTGCTCTTCCGACACGAACCCTGCCCAGGCTAACAAAGACACTTTCTTCCTTATAGCCTAAAGAGCTAGAAAAGTCTACGCTCAAGTAAGTTATAAGAAATAAGACGTATTGAAGAGAAAACTGAAAATAAAGTTCCCTCGCTTGTGTTACTCCCAGAATTGAGAGAGCCACATGCTGTGACATTCCCTATCGTCAAGGCAAAGCCGCAAAGCAAGTAATAGACTTGATTAATGCTGCTTTTTGTTGCTCACAGAATGTCCGTGAACAGATTGAGATTTTCATTAATATATTCATGGTTCAAGTTTAGTCTAGTTTTGGATACTTTTTTTAACCGCTTTATGGAGATGTTTAATTTGTTCTGCAGACCACAAGCTGGTTGGAAATATTTGACACATGGCAATTAAAGCAGAACGCATCTGAAAAAGCTATTAGTGCGTGTCACATGGTGTTACTCAGCCTTGGATAAGGTGAGTTTAATTCGGGCAAAGCAGAAGAGAACAGAAAAATGTAAGTTACAGGAGACCCTGTGATAAGATGCAGCTGAAGTATAGAATCAGGGAAGAAAATAGTAAGACCTTAAGAACACAAGCTTGTTCCTGTCTTGGCAAGTGCAGACTAGTAAAAAAACCTAATTCCTTGGAACAAGTTTAGGGATTTTGGTGCAATTATAATGAATTCTCCCTTAATACATTTATGATCAGTCTTTGTGTTAGTTGATTATCCAGTGTTTTTCCTTGTACATATGGGTACACGCAACATTTTCAATCTAATTCTTCTGTAAAACCAATGATATCTTTTGGAAGTTCATTTTCCCCAGCTCTTCGCAAGTTCTTTGGTCACAGGAATGTTAGGGGAAGAGAAGCTCACAGCAAAACGCTACCAACAGAATTAAGTTTTTCATTGGAAGAACACTCACTGAAATTTTTGCATGACATCCAACTGTTGATCTTTTCAGAAGAGGAGCTGATAACAATGATGATGTGAACTTCGCTGCAGAGACTGAACAACTGCAAGATTTGGGCACAGGTAGCCCTGAAAGAACTGCTTTTAAATTTTGTTTTAAAAACTACTTTTGCTGATTATGCTGAATTAAGGCTGCGACCAAAACCTGCCCACCAACTAAAAATTTAGTTTTAGGATTAGACAGCATTCCTTTTCACCTTCAGAATGTGTAACGTGCACTGAGCTGAGCTAGTACAATCACTCTGCATGATGTAATACATAAACTGGAAAAAAAACCAAAGGCGTGGAAAACATTTAGAAGTGCATCTTAACATATAGAGGCAATACAGACACTTTCTTCAGAAATCCAAGTCTTAATTTAAATAATTCAGGCAGGAAACAGTGTGGGCGGTGGGCTTGCACCCACTAACAAATCAGCATACTGGTGATCACAGTTTCAAGATCACACAGTGCTCTTGGGAATCTCTGTTGGCACGGTCACAAAAAAAAAAAATAAAATTATTCATTTATTTTTAAAGAGCTGATCTTTTGCAAAGGTTATTCCCTAAGAGCTGCTGCATCAGGAAGAGGGTTGCCAGCAGGTCAAGAGACATGACTCCCCTTGACTCAGCCCCTGTGAAAGGCATCTGAGTATTGGGTTCAGCGCTGAGCTCCCAGTACAAACCAGTTAGCCGTTTACTGTGGTGGGTCCAGCAAAGGCTCACAAAGGTGATGAAGGGACTGCTCAGACAAAGAGAATCTGGGGGCCAAGACTGTTCAGCCAGGGGGGAGGAGAGGATGCAAAGCTGAGGCAGCCAGGCTTCTCTGAGTGGTGCTTAATAACAGGACAAGATTCAGATGGTACTCACAAAAGTAAATTTCTTTTTAAGGCAAGAAAAATCTTTTTAAGGATGAGGGTGGCCCTTCCTTTCTTCCTGTTAAATTTTGGGCTTTCCCTTCCCTTCCTTCAGTTCCTCACAAATGGAAGCAGAACTTTCGACTCATGCAAACGAAAGCTCAGTTTCTATGCACAGGAGTATTGTCATAGATTTAACCAGAGCTAATTTGCTTACCCATAATGACACTGTCCTGCATGGTTACACAAGTCTCGTAAACCTTTCCTCATATTCTTGCTCTGGAAATACCAACGTTAGGAGAACTTGTGAATCAGGACCCGAAGCCACAGCTTTACTACAGTTGACAGCGACTCACCTCATTCTAATGCAAAGCTGAGATTTGCACATCAGCATCTACAGTTGCCTCCCATGCAAGTATAGCAAAGCACCCTCAAAACACAAATTTAAGAGGCGCAGTCCTTTTTTAGTTGAAAAATGAGTTGTTAGAAAGTGAGCTGTCTTGTGCTCGAGGTCACACGAGCAGCTGATAGCACTAGGAGAAACCTGACTTCTGTAACTCGTAGGTATAAAACCATTCTCTCCCCACACCCTCTGGCTCTTTGGTGTATTATCTTTGGTGTATTATCACTGCTTGAAGGAGTCTGCAACCAGCCCTAGGACCGCATCACACCTGATGATTACGCTGGTAAACTAAATAGTAGAGAAAAACGTTCTTTTGTGCACAACAGTTACTGCTCTTGGTCTTTTCTTCTATAACCTTACGCTTAACAAAGTTCAGATTATTGATCCTGTTATTTCTGCGCTAGCGCTTCAATTTACCGTCCCCCCCCAAAAAAAAAATGATAATTATGATACTGTCATGACTGTTGTGGTCTCCACCGTGGCCCTTCAGTCAGATTCCTTTCATTGGTTCATCATTCTTTACTCTATCGATTACTTTCGTCAACATCCTTCCCTCCAGCTCGCGCAGACCCGATGAGGGCAGGTAGAGCAAACACTGCAATGCAGAGTCAGCTGTTTGTTTCCTGCAGATTTGAAAGGCAAAACGTTCCAGGAAGGCACACCGAGCCTTCAGCCAAGTGCACGAGCTTTGTCGGTGGATGATGGAGAGAGCAGCCAACTCTCCTACCATCCTTTGCGTCCAGCAGGACGAGAAGGCAGAGCTAAAACTCATCTCGGATGGCTCTCCTGCTATTTTGATATTATAGGCTGTGCCTCGGGCGTTTTAAGATTTGTGTGCCTTCCATCACACACTGCTTCCTGAAACTCATTTATTTTAGAAAAGCTTAGATTCCAACTCCATGTTCCTGGTGAATGAGTACCTCACTTACATAGGAAGGTAAGGCACATAAGGTGGCTCAATTGGGCCGTCTGCACTTCTCTCCTGACACATTATCCTGTACAAAAAAAAAGGTCCAGATCTCTCCCGCTTTTATTTCTTCTCCATTTGGCCACTGTTGAGTTGTAGATCCATAAACTCTTACACTTTTCCTAGGTATTTGTTTTCACATCAATTCCTAAGTCAAACCAAACCATCACCACTGGGATATTCCGTTCATACGGTCATGCTTACTACCAAATTACATCCTCTTTTCCAAGTAGGCTGTCTTCTTGCCATACCAAAGCCTGAAATAAGTATCTGAAGTGTTGAGTTGTAGATCCATAAACTCTGACACTTTTCCTAGGTATTTCTTTTCACATCAATTCCCAAGTCAAACCAAACCATCACCACTGGGATATTCTGTTCATATTGTCATGCTTACGACCAAATTACACCCTCTTTTCCAAGTAGGCTGTCTTCTTGCCGTACCAAAGCCTAGAATAAGTGTCTGAAGCGTTGTCTAATTAAAGCTTAAATATAAGTATTGCAAAAGTCATCTGCATATGCTTCCTTCAATCTCTTATTTATGTAGTTTGAAAACATCACTGCAATTTATTCCCTTTGTAAGAGATTGAGGAGCCATACTTTCCGCTGCGCCTCAACTTTACTGTGTGCAGCGGATGCTCTCCGTTGAGCAACACATCATCTTTGACTTCAGGAGGGCCACCTGAACTGTGCCAGCAACTCCCCCTTCCAGAAGCAGAGGTATTTGCTCCTGCTTTTGTTTGGTTCAATTTGAGCCAACTCTGATGCCCTTTCCTGCCAGTCTCCCCCAACACACCGTGACCAGGCTGCAGCTGGTACCAAACGTTGCTGCTGGGATTCTGGCTGGCACCAGATGGAGTCAGCAGGCAATTCCACTTCTGCCTCCATCATCCACTGGTGGCCAGTCAAATTTCACGTTAGCTTCGAGGTGCTCTCTCTGACCCTCTATACAGCCCTTTAAAGTCTTCCATCACGTTTTCTGGCTGATGTGATAGTCTTTTATACCGTTTCATGCCGGTCTGGTCTGCTGTGCTGCAGCGGTAGCCGAGCATTCACGCACCACAGAAGCGGGCGTGATAGAAAGCGTCTGAATAAAATATAGCAGCAGAAGAAAATGTTTTCCTTTTTAATAAATCACTTAAAATGTTAGTTGAGAAAAAAAAAAAAAAAAGGATTTCTATTAAAAATATGAAAAGCGACACAGTTGAGTATCGCAGACTTTGACAGATGATCTGTACCGTACCCCCACATCCTCAAATGACTTCCAACTAAAAATAAATAAATAATAATCTAACCGAACTTGCATTATTCATATTTATAAAAATGCAGTCTTCTCTGGACCGTAGTTTGATTTCGTATGGATTTCTTTCTATCGTTGAAGCGTTTCTACCAAAAAATTAAAGCACGGAGCACGGTGCTAGGGTACTACCTTCTGCCCCGCGAGTCCCTGGCTGAACCCCTCAGGGCTGCTGCTGTTTGGCATGTGACCAGGCAGGAGATTCATCCTTCCCTCCCAAATTGCTACCTTGAATTTATCACCTGGATCATTAGGACATGTGGTGGAAGGAAAAAAAACTAAAACAAACTCATAGGTGTCTTAAAAGCAGCTTACACTCTTCATCGCAGTGGAAATGGGCAGAGATTGAGGTTTTGCATGGCTTTTGGAACCCTCAACTGCCCACTACATATCAATACAGCAATGTCAACACACAACATGCTACTGATGACAGTTACATGAAAAGCTCAGGACTGTTTTACCAGAAAGCAACGCAGTTGTTTCACAACAGCATCTCGTTTTGTCCAAAACTCCATCTCTCCCTCAGCTAGGAATGCTTGGCTCTTCATTTGGAGGAGAAGAGACTTCCTTTCCAACAGATGTACAACATGGGTAAGGGAAGCACAAAGCTATCAGGACGTCATTTCAACCCAAACAAACTCTGACCTCACCCCATCTCAACATTGCTAGTGGAAGTAGATGTCCACCTAATAACTAGCTTGTTAACCAATTTCCCTAATCGATTCCAAGTGTAATTATCTTCCTTTTACAGAGAAGGTCCCACAGCAGATGAGCAGTACCAACGGGAAGCAGACACTGAGCTTGGCATCTTAAGCTGCTCCTTAACCGAGTAGGCCACGTTGTCTTCCTCACCTCCTCAAATATGTTGCAGGGTGTGAAATTACAAGGGACTAACACCATGCCCAAAGTAGTTCAGCTTCAAGAGAGGGGAGGCAGGACTAGGCAAAGCCCCCATTGGCTTCCATTAACAGGGAAGCCTTTTTAAAGGTACTCCAGTTAACTGGAGTCCACAGTGTTGGAGAAGTTGCCAAGTTGGGTGGGTCTAGTGCATCCGAGCATAAGGGCTTCCAGGGGTTTTGAGACTTCCCGACTTTTGTGGAACAATCAAACAAACTCCCCTCGGTTTCAGCGGAGATTTTTGCTCAGTTACGAACCTTATTAAAATGGGTTCACAGAATCACAGAATGTTCATGGTTGGAAGGGACCTTCAAGATCATTAAGTCCAACCACAAAAAAAAAAATAACAAAACCACAAAAAAAACCCAAAACAAAACCCCACACCATAAAAACCTACAAACAGACAAAACCCAACAATCTTGGGCACTAGAGCATGCCCTGAAGTACCACATCTACACGCTTCTTCAATCCCTCCAGGGATGGTGACTCCACCACCTCCCTGGGCAGGACCTTCAGGTGCCTGACCACCCTCTCAGGAAAGTCATTCTTCCCAAGAGCTAACCTAAACCTCCTCTGCCCCAACTTCACACCATCTCCTCTGCTCCTGGCATTATTCCCTTGGGAGAAGAGGCCAACCCCGACCTCTCTACACCCTCCTTTCAGGGAGCTGGAGAGGGCAAGGAGGTCTCCCCTCAGCCTCCTCTGCTCCAAACTAAACATGCCCAGTTC
>JAHREE010000413.1:173573-197656 GCA_033628505.1 Tringa tobata | reverse complement strand
GGAGCCTTCTCTTCTCCAGGCTGAACAACCCCAGCTCTCTCAGCCTGGAAAGGTTTGTGTTGCCTCCAGACAACGCACTCCTGTCTCAGGACCTTCTCCGAGAGATGTCATACCTCATAGCCCGCCGTCCTCACAGGCATGCAATGCTGACTACAACAGGCCCTTAGCACCCAAGAACACGGAGAAGCATGGGGCACGAAGGCCTTTTTGTCTTTTGTGCACCAGTAACACAAGGCCAGCCCTGACAGCAGAGATGTCTTAGTGCTGCTAGCAATGATCCAGACTCAACAGTCATCAAAACAGACCAGATCTTTCCTTGATGACAGCTGAAGCTTAGCCCAATTTTGAACCAGTGACAAAACGCCTCTGGGAACCCAGGATTTGACATTTTAGATCACTAAAGAGCTGTCAAATCTGTACTTGCAACATGTAGTTACAGTCCCCCTAGTGTCAGAAATCTCAGCAGCCGACCACGTCCTAAATTACAGCGCTATCTTTGTCCTGATGCAACCCTAGGTCATGTTGTAGAGCTTAGTTAACATCGCAAATTAAAAGTTCCACATGGTTTTCCCTTTTGGTTGCCAAAATGATTCCAAAAGTCAAATCCCAAACTGCTCCTGCTAGTTGAGAGATGTCCAGCTGGGGTGAGCCAAGTTGATCTGTAGTCCTGCTGAGAGCAGAGTTTGACCCAAGGTGTGTATGTTGAGAGAAGGAGTCCACAGAAGACCCTTCTACCTACACTTTGTCCACCTTGTCCTCAAGGAAGAGCGAGCATCCCCCAGGGAAGGTGATCCCAAGACAACGAGGGGCTGGTCAAAGAGCCCAGCAGATTCTCAGTCATTCCTCTTTTGTTGTTTGCCTCGTTCTTCATTTGTGCTTTCCATCGCAACCGATGGAAATATCAACATCAGGAATCTGTGTTGACCCTTTTGCCAGGCTAAATCTCTTCGGAAATGGTTGCCCGCGTGTGTGTCACGGGTACACGGCAGAGCCAAAGCTGTGCCTCCACATGCACCACTACGAGATCAGAGAGTGTGTCTAACAACCTGTAATTAAGTCATGTCATGTAGCCAGATTCGACTTGGAGAAAAATGCCTACAGTAATTGCATTTAGTTCATCTTGTAGCATGGTCCCCGTCATAACTGCTAATTCAATTGTACGTTCATTCTGCCAGCTCGTTGCCATTAAGCACACATTTAATTACTTCAATAAAGGATTAATATGCAGCGCACAAAAGAAAGGAGAGCGCGCCGTGCCAAAGCACACAGCTGCCCCACCATTTAGCGAGGAGATAAAGAAAGAATATCATTGGGCAGTATAATCCCGTTACGAATACATCATTATTAGATGAACATTCGGGACTTTTATTTTCGTGCTTGTTATTCACCACTCAGCATACACATCTTCCCTTGGCACCAGAAAAGAGTCATAATGTGCAAGTGACAGCTCTGCCATTGTTGTCCCAGCCGTGGCACTGCTGGTCCCCCCCTCCTCTACCCCCCCCGGCTCCTCGTTTCCCCCCCCGCAAGCTTGTAAGGTTGCTCTTATCTCGTCTCCAGGCGAGGGGCTTACAGCAGCTACATTACAACATCCTGAGATAAGGGGCCCTGCTTGACATTATTTCTGTCTGTGCTGCAAACAACTGACAAGCATGGCAAGTATAAAAAAAAAAAAAAAAAAAAAAAAAAAAAGAAGAAAAAAGAGCCAGAGCAACAAAGGCAGCTGCCCCCCCCCTGCCCTCCCCTCTCCGAAGACAGCTCATCAATTCTCCAGGATGTACACAATCATTATTGTAGGGGAAACAAAGACCAGTGTCAATTGTGCAGTGTTATAAAGCAGTCCCTCAAATTAAAACCATGTACCTAACTGCATCTGATGGCAGAAGCTATTTAGCAGTGATATTTTACGGAAAGGCAATGAAAAGCAATAACTGCTTTATTTAATGTATCTGTTCAATCCAGCTGCCTTGGATGGGCCTTAATAGAAGCTGTCGATCAATGTCAGTGCCTTTGAAATAACTGCAGCAGACTGCAATAAACATGAAGGAAAAGATAACTAAAGCTACTGATCAGCCTCTTGTTACCTTCCTGCACCCAGAGATTTGTCATTTGTTTGTACTGCTTATAATAGCTGGGGGTGGACGATTATCGCGGGAGCACGGGGCCGCACGAGTGCAAGGGGAAGAGCGAAGCCAGTTGGGGAGGAGAGGCACCAACCAAAAGAAGTTCACCCAGAATACCAGGAATTTGGGTGCTGCATCCCTCTAAAGGGCAGATCTGTTCTCCTGCTGTTTCAGTTTGGGACAGCTGCTCCCTCGTGCTTTTCTGGTCCACAGAGGAACCTGAAAAACAAAGTTTTGGGGGCAACCCACCTCTCTTGCTCACCCACAACTGCTTCCCTTTAGCAGCACCCCAGCTCTTCCAACATAGGGATCTCTTAGGATAATTACCAGAAACACTTATTTACCTATTCAAACAGATGCTCGAGGTGGTGACGAGGAAGCAGGTGGCACGCAAGCAGCTGCCTTCTACTGGATAACTTACCCAAGTCAAGCCAACCAGCTGCTTGTGAGAGAAGCAGTGGAGCCCCATCTCCTGATGTGCTCGACTTGGGAAAGCAATTCATAACCCACCCTTCTGCTGAACCAAGCCTCTTATCCTTGGCATTGTCCAGCAGCTACTCCTGCGGGGAAGATCAGGCAGCCAAGAAGCCCACAACCATTTGCACCAAGCAGCTTTTGATGGCAACAGTGGGGAGCTGAGCAGATCTTGCTCCTCCAAAAGCAGGCCAGTTGAAGGAATAGTGAAGACACCAGTAGGGCAAAGACACACGTGCTTCTCCCCAGCATTTCCAGTCCACGACTGCAACAGGAGGCAAAGAAACTATTCAGGAAGGGGCCAATACAACAGCTTAGTTCTGCAATGCAATGGAGACAACTATCGACTTCCAGCTGATCTGGTCAACCCATTCGCCTTGGGTTTGAATGACTCTTTAAACAAGTTTTCATTATCTCGTTTTCTCCGCAATATTTTAAAGCTTCACGTTGGCAGCTTTCACGGCAACAAAATTTGTGGCCATTTTAGCTCTAGAGCCTCAGCAGGATGACTGTTATTTGTTTTGCCTCGAGGAGGCTGGGGAGAGCTCAACAGGGACCTGTAAAAACTCAGGAAAACAACAAATATCTTTTTCCCACTTGTTGCAGTCCATCGATTTAACTCAAAGACCATTAGAACCTCTCTCAAGATACGGAAATCTTGGCCCTGGCTTTTCATCTGCTGGCCTCCAAGAAACAGCAGGTAGAAATTTTGTATTACCAGGGAGTCTGTGACCGGTCTCCCTGTATTTTAGGTAAAACATTGCCAACCTAGAAGAGTATCAGCAGAATCCAGGCTGCAATATTTGCACAACTGGACTAGGAGTTTCTCCTTTTCTCTCTGGTGTCCAAATATTATTAGCACAAAGTCTAAACTGAACTTCCATTAATTACAGGTAAAACTGTAAAAGTTTGCTTTGGGTCTGAGCGTAAAGATAAAAATTCCCTTCAGGAGTTTTTCTTGGCAGTTTTGTGACTTCCTAGAGAACAGATCCTCTTTTCATCTCATCTTTTAATTACACGTCCCTCACCTCTGCACATGGATTCTGGGAGTGTAGGAAAATAGAATCATAGAATGGTTTGGGTTGGAAGGGACCTTAAAGATCATCTAGTTCCAACCCCCCTGCTATGAGCAGGAACACCTCCCTCCAGACCAGGTTGTTCAAGAGATCAAATACTTACTATCACTTCTGCTTTATAGGCAGAGAAAGTAAACCAAGTAGTAAATTTACTCATCTGAGGGCATGCAGGAGCTGCAGCAAAAGCAGGCAACTCCTGAAGGTCAGAACTGATACAGCCAGCCCAGAAGCTGCCCAGGCACTCACTGAGCTGACATCCAGCTGAGCATTCCAGAGCATTTAATCGCACCCATCACTGGGATTGCAGGCTTTCGTGCATGGATAGATCACCTCCCGCTACTGGAGGTGGCACTTGAAACTGGTTGGACGCAGAGCCAGCTCCTCCGCACAAGACCACAGGGCAACATGGTTGGGAGAAGAAGGGAGAAGGCAGCGAGGACAAAGTTCTGCTGACAGCTTGAGAGACAACATACGTTTAAATATTCCTTCATTCGGTTATTCTATCAGTGATATGTCCTTGCTATCTCCCTCTCAACAGGGTTCCCTTTCTTTTTCAGCTCAGTAATGTTACTTTCTAAGCCATATGTTGTTTTTTTTTGTTACGTATGCTTAATTCATAATATGGCACTTCATACCTTTTAAAAGAATATTTTTTCTGGCTTTTGGCTCCACGCATGTGAAAAAGAAATAAACGTGTAGTAAAAAGATAGATGTAGACTCATATCTATCTCAGTTGTCTAGATGAAGAGCCCGCTCTGAGTTTGAGCAGCAAACCACGCAATTAATAGCTCTGCCACCTTTTCAACGCAAATACCTCCTCCTCTGAGAAAACCAGAAGTGCCATTAGACTAGACGTGTCGTTACAATTAGTAAGAGTTGGATATTAATGTACAAACTCAAGCCAATTCACAGTCTCAGTATCTACAATGCTCATTTCCATAAATTATATCAGGAAGAAAGCACAAAATATAAATAGCACGTACACTGGGACTGCAAGAACAGCCTTACGGCACCCAATCTTGGGCTGTCTAGCCCAGAGTAGTCCATAGGAGGTGAGTAGGGAAGAGCAGGAAGAAAATGAGAAGCGTTAACCAAACTGGGGCTTCTCCTCACAAGAGTCTCTCAGCTTCTGGTAGTATTTGGATTAGTCATTTCCTGGAGCAGGAGTGGTTCCCCTGGATTTGATAGGACAGACTACCAGGGAGTGAGATTTAGACCCTTCAAGTAAACATCTTGCACAAGCACTTACTGGAAGTCATTTACCAGCCAACAATTTTCGTGACCCTCATGACCTAGCATTTAGAAAATTAGTTCCTGTTATTGCAGTATATAGGAAAGAAGTCTCGAGAAGCAGGTTTTTCTCCCTGGGATCAGGATTGGAGCATCTCTCTTATGAAGAAAGACTGAGAGAGCTGAGGCTCTTTAGTCTGGAGAAGAGAAGGCTGAGGGGAGACCTTATTAATGCTGACAAGTATCTAAAGGGTGGTTTGAAGGAGGAGGGAGCCAGACGCTTTTCAGTGGTTCCCAGTGACAGGACGAGGGGCAACGGGCATAAGTTGGAACGTGGGAAGTTCCACTCAAACATGAGAAAAAAATTCTTTTGGGTGAGGGTGGCAGAGCCCTGGAAGAGGCTGCCCAGGGAGGTCGTGGTGTCCCCTTCTTTGGAGATTTTCAAGCCCCGCCTGGATGCCGTCCTGAGTAACATGCTCTAGCTCTGGGCAATCCTGCTTCAGCAGGAGAGTTGGGCTAGATGATCTCTATGGTCCCTTCCAACTCCAAAAAAATTCAGTGAAATTCAGAGATAAGTGGGTTTTATCCCATTTTGGTCATTCAAAAGCCAGTAGAGGCACACCAGTGACAACAATTTATTTAATTTACATCAGTCCCTTCCACTAACTGTTTCCCGTTGGATAGCCTCAACAGTTTAGAGAGATGATGCTTGTCGTTCACGCTCATTTTATCTACTGGAGGAAGCCAAGAGAATCTCTATAACTACTTTTAAACCGGTTTAAAAGTATTTTGTAAAAGTAAATTGTCTGTTTACGGACAACTGCCTTGCTCACTAAAGCCTGCGGTGGGTGTCAGCTGCTTGAATACGTGCTGGTATCAGTGGGAAGTGAGCAAAGAACAGTGGAAGAAAGTGATGGCTTTCCATATTTTGCCAAGCACAGAGGGGCCACGAGCACCTAAGAGGAGCCAACAGCATGCCCTCGTGGTCCACCTCCGAGATCTCCATTCCTTCCATCCCACTCACCTCCTGAAAGGAGCGTGACGAATTGCAGCTCGCCTTCCTAAACCTGCGGTCTTTCTTCCTCATCGGGATGCAGAAATATCCAACAATTAAATCCCCGTAGGGACCACCCCTTTGCAATTAAGGTGATAACCCCCCAAGCACTGTGAAGTTTGCAAAGCCAGGGCTCGGAAAGACTGGCTGAACCCACGGCTCCTGACATCAAGAGGAGCCCCGTGCACCCGCTGGGGTAATACCCACCCCCCAAAAAGCTCCAGGCATTTAAGTGTTTAACACAGGGGACCCAGCCTTCGCTCTACACTCAGAGGTAATCACTGTTATCAGTCTGAAAGAAAATGGAAGTTGCTCAGATTAAGGAAAAAAAAAAAATAAATAAAATCCCTGGGCCATTAAGAGGAAAACAGGCACCAAACCGCCGTCGGCTGCCCCTTCCCCTCCCGCTGCTGGGCTGCCCGCTTCGTTCCTCCCACCTCAGGCCGGAGAAATTAAAAAAAAAAAAAAGGGCAGGAGGTATGTAATTTAACACAGCAGCGAACGCATTTTCCGAGGCGCGGGGGGGCTTTTTAGCCGGGGAGGACAACTCGTTTCTAAGCTTTTTGCCAAGTGGTTAACTGAGGGAAAAGGCCCCGGGAAAGACAGGATAGCAGCGGGTGGGATCGGAGGCGAGGCGCGAGAAGCGGTTCCTGTAGCTAAATTAAGGAATGGGTGAATTTAAAGCTTAGAAGCAGAGCAGGTTACAGAGAGAGACATTTTAAACAGCTTCACCTCCACACAACGTCGGCGTTCTTGTTCTTCTCTCCCCTTTTTGCTCTAACTTTGCACCAAAACACTGATATAGTTTTCCTTTAACCGTTTAAGTCGGAAAAGGCCGTGCCAGAAGACCGAGCAAGCTGCTCACTTGTAAGTTTGCCTGCAGCTTCCATCCTGAATTGGCAATTGCTAGAATGCAAAATTAAGGTATTTATTTTCCATCTCAGACCCTCCAGTGTCAACAACAACTCTCCTGGGAGCCCATCACTCAAAGGCTGTTACCTAGCGATCTTCTGATCCGTCCCTTTCCCATTTTTGCAGCATTTACACCTCTACTTCCTCCCTGGTAAAATTCAGAGTTATTGTCTTATCTCTCACAGTCTCTTCTTTTGGCTGCCACAACACTGCTTGAAAACTTGATTTCCCACTGCAATTTTGCTCCTGCCCACTCTTTTTTTTTTGAGGGGCAATGGTTTTAAGCTAGAGGGGAGCAGATTTAGATTGGAGATTAGGAGAAGGTTCTTTACTGTGAGGGTGGTGGAGCACTGGAACAGGTTTTCCAGGGAGGTGGTTGAGGCCCCTTCCCTGGAGATATTCAAGGCGAGGCTCGACAAGGCCCTGGGCAACCTGGTCTAGTTGGGGGTGTCCCTGCTGACTGCGGGGAGGTGGGACTAGATGACCTTTGGAGGTCCCTTCCGGCCTGGACAACACTATGACTATGACCTTTTGTGCAGCTCCGTGAATGGCACCATCAGCCTCAGCAGCTGCTCCAGTTCAGAGCAATAGCCAGCGTGACACGGGCAAGTCCTGACATCATGATACATCAGGATACCCAAGTTTTATACCCAAGGTATTGGTTCCCAGGAGAAAGTATTGTTTTCGTGTTTCTATTCGTCAAGAGCCCTGTGCTTTGAAGGTACTATTAGTGGTAGGAGCCACAATATTTGAAGAGCCAGAATTGTTGTCCACCAGCACTTGCTCAAGCACTTCAGTGGAGTGCATACATTAAAAGTCTGGTCCGTAGGAAAAAATTCTTCACAGAAAGAGTGGTCAGAGACTGGAATAGGCTGCCCAGGGAGGAGGTTGAGTCACCATCCCTGGACGTGTTTACGAGTCCTTTAGATGTGGTGTTGGGGGAGATGGTGTAGGGGAGAACTTTGTAGAGTGGGGTCGAGGATTGGACTCAATGATCCCAAGGGTCTCTTCCAACCTGAACGATTCTATGATTCTGTGATTCTAGTGTCAGATTCCAGCCACAGCAGTCATTTCAAGATAAGCTTTGTTTTGGACAGCACTGCACTGGGCCTTGCTGCAAGACCAAGGGTACGTTTTGGGTTTTTTCTGACAGCAACAAGACGAAATACCTGGGAAGCAGCTTTAAGCAGCAGACAGTGTTTTTTTCCAGGGATGGTTGTACGTGGAAAAAAACCATTGTCTTCTGCTTAAAGAGGAGGCTGAGGCAGTCGCAGCTCCCTCAGCCCCTCTGAGGACACTGCTGGCCATTCCTACCATATCACACTATGGTAACATAGACAAATGTCCACTGGAGATTAGTCTGAGTTCGCTAACCTCATTTCCACTCGTGACCCAAACCTGGATTGATCCTACTGTCTCAAGGGGTGAAAGGCTAGCATATTGCATTAACCCAAAGAAATGGAGATATTTTTCCAATCGTCTCTCGCCTGTTCAAGTTGCTCTGATTAACATGCAGCCTCTGTTCCTTGTGTTGGCAAAGGCATCACGTAAATAGGTTTTGCTTTCTTCTTTTGCAGAGATTGATAGTCCAGACTTTGCCATGTTCCCCAGCATTATGATGCTTTTCTCCACCGCTCCGAGTGCTGCAGGCCCACAACTGGAAGGCAAGATCTTTCTGTTCAGTTTCTCCAAGTACACAGCCCTACCAACGCGTAATACCCTGGACCACCTTTTAATTCTACACAAAGAGCCAAAATAGAGCAATGAAGTATTGCCAAGAAGCATTTCTGCACCACATATAGAGCAGAACATGAGTGCTCTTGGAGGAACAGAGTTCCTCCATGTCCTGCACGGATGCTACTTCCATGTGCATTTGTTTTCCCCCCTTTTAGAGGGCCGGACTGTAAAATCACAACTGCCTTCTGCCTAATCCAGCTCTTTCATTAAGCAAGCCAGTGTGATTCACCTTTTAAGTAATGAGGTCCTGTAAAGAAAAACCTAACTAGCATTGTTACAGAGAGGTCTGAAGCAAAACTGGAAGCACCTGCTGCACATACACACTATCAACAGCTAATATACAAAAGGCCCTGGCACTGCTTTGTAAGAGAAAACCCAAACATTTGGCTATCCAAGATAAGTCAGGGACACACACAATACGGGTACGCAATGCTCGCATCCCTAGCTCTACCCAAGCAGTAACACAGCCTTTTTCATCACGTCACAGGAAAGTGAGGAAGCAACTCGTATGGAACCTGGCTACGAGGGTTTATACAAGAACCTGAGTCTAAACGAGTACACCTGGACAGGATATAAAGAAATTTTCTTCTCTTTAGTTCCTTCTCACTTTTGCCATTGATCTTTGCATACAAAAAGGGTTTACTTTTAAACAGGTTAGAAGATTATCCCATACCCGATAAAGCCATTGGAAGTCACAAACCACATGCATCTCTAAATCTCCCTGTATTACTTTAATACTAACTAGCCTTAAAATCATGGGTTTACAAAGTTATTTGCTGTATGACCTGCATCAGTGGAGCATCTAAATATGCATTTACTTGTGGGATATTCTAAGACTGTGTGAGCATGTTTAGTTTGGAGAAGAGGAGGCTGAGGGGAGACCTCCTTGCCCTCTACAGTAGTCACTACTGTCTCTGTGCAAGTATTAAGACTAAACCCAGGGTTCTTAGGAAGAATGACTTTACTGAGAGGGTGGTCAGGCACTGGAACAGCCTCCCCAGGGAGGTGGTGGAGTCACCATCCCTGAAGGGATTTAAGAAACACGTATACATGGCATTTCAGGGCGTGCTCTAGTGCCCAAGGTTGTTGGGTTGGGTGATGTGGTGTTTGGGTTGTTTTGGGGGGTTTTTTTTGGTGTGTGTGTATGGTTGGACTCAATGATCTCAAAGGTCCCTTCCAACCATGAAGATTCTGTGACCAATCTAGGAGACCCCGCTGTGCTTTGGGGTAAAACATGTTACCTCTGTCAACCTGGGAGTAAGGAAACAAGAAGTGACCGCTCTCCAAACTGGATGACAAGTACTGGATTTCCCATACACGTTCACATCTGCTTTCTACAGCAGGCTTGGCTTTGGGGCATTCAGTCTACAGAGGGCTAGAAAAGAAACACATCACAGCACACAGACAGACAGGAGTCCCAGGCCAGCTTTGCACCTCTGCTACTCCATGTATACAGCTTAGTTAAGTCTTCCCTTATGCAAGAGGATAGACCCCTGCAATTTATTTCCATTGCACTCTGCTTTCTCCTCCCAGATATTTCACGTCCCTTAGATTACTCTGTGCAAGAGTCTTTGCATTTAGACTTAACTGTCCCTATATTAAAGCAAAGCCAACAAATCACGAATATTAGACAAGGAATGATAATATAAATTTACCAGTACCTCTGGAGATGTAAGTAGAGTAGTCCCAAGGGGTGAACTAAGAATAGCATCAAAGAGCTTGGCTAGGGTTATTGTCTTTAATGGACAAAATTGAATTGACCGCATACTGTCTGTAGTTAATGGCAAAAGTAAATTTACAGCAAATGACACCACGGTATGGTCAAAAATTGGTGCGATTGGCTACTGACAAGTCAATGACAGGCTGACCACAGGACACCACTAATGCAAAGACAAGCATTTAGAGAGTTCTGAGGCTGCAGAACAGCAACACCACAGCCAATCTCTCTTCAGGAACAACAGCAATATCCCAAGCTGCCTACTTACCCAGTTTTCTGTATTGTGCTGAAAAATTACCTACAGGAAAAAAAAGCACTGCCTTTCAAAAAAGATATTAATTAGAGCTCTCTGTTTTATTTTTATTGCACTTGGCCATAAGCTGACTGTTTGGAAACATTTTTACTTCGCTTTATTGGAGAGCTAACACATCAAGAAAAACTACACAAGCTTCTGTTCCTTCATTTGAAACACGGTGTATGTCCGTCCGTACTAATTGAGCTCGGCTGCAAACAGCACCACCACAATTACGTTCAAGTTGCCCGATGAGGTTGATTCAGAGCTTGGAACTCTAAGGGGCCCTAATTGTCAACACTCGCTGAAGAGTTGTACGGGAAATCTGTGGTCTAAGCGGTGCAGGAAGGTAGGGGGTACTCTGTTTGAGGTCAAAAAAACCCGTTATGCAGACAGTCTCTGAAAAGTTCAGTGGGTCACCACATGTCCCTAAGCCTCTCTGTGAAAATACAGTGACCCTAAATTCAGTGATTCATGCACTCACATCAGTTTCCTATTTTTTTCCACAGTGTTAAGGGTTTAAAAAAAAGTTACAATAAAATTTATTTCTTCTATGCCACTACAACCAGTCTGTGCTGGGACTGGTACTGTTTAACATTTTTATAAATGATATAGAGGGAGGGATTGAGAGAACCATCAGCAAGTTTGCAGACGACACCAAGCTGTGTGGTGTTGTCAATACACCAGAGGGACAGGATGTCATCCAGAGGGACCTGGACAGGCTGGAGAGGTGGGCCCAGGCGAACCTCATGAGGTCCAACAAAAGCAAGTGCAGGGTCCTGCACCTGGGCTGGAACAATCCTGGCTGTCAATACAGACTGGGGGGTGAGGTACTAGAAAGCAGCCCTGAGGAAAGGGACTTGGGGGTCCTGATGGACGAGAAGCTGGACATGAGCAGGCAGTGGGCACTTGCAGCCCAGAAGGCCAATCCCATCCTGGGCTGCATCAAGAGATGGAGATCCAGAGAGGTGATCCTGCCACTTTACTCCCGTGAGACCTCCCCTGGAGCACTGTGTGCGGGTCTGGAGCCCTCAATATAGGAAGGACAGGGACCTGATGGAGAGGGTCCAGAGGAGGGCCACAAAAATGACCAGGGGGTTGGAGCACCTCTGCTACGAGGACAGGCTGAGGGAGCTGGGGTTGTTCAGCCTGGAGAAGAGGAGGCTCCAGGGAGACCTAATAGCGGCCTTCCAGTACCTGAGGGGGGCTACAGGAAGGCTGGGGAGATTCTTTTTACAAAGGCCTGTAGTGACAGGATGAGGGGCAATGGCTTTAAGCTGGAGAAGAGCAGATTTAGGTTGGATTTAAGGAACAAGTTCTTTACTATGAGGGTGGTGGACCAATGGAACAGGTTGTCCAGAGAGGTGGTTGAGGCCCCTTACCTGGAGATATTCAAGATGAGGCTCAGTGAGGCCCTGGGCAACCTGGTCTGGTTGGGGGTGTCCCTGCTGACTGCGGGGAGGTTGGACTAGATGACCTTTGGAGGCCCCTTCCTGCCCAGACCATTCTATGATTCTATAACCACTCTGGAGGAAAAAGTAAGAGAGCACACCATATAAGCAATGAGGCTACTGAAGTGGTCTCCCCACGCCATCCACCCACTGAGATGTGTCTCCACACTGGCATCTCCCACAGCCAGCTGTGACTCTTACCTCGGGAACAGCAACACACAGAGGCACAGAATAGGTGGGGGTATTGTTGGGGGGGGACAGTCTTGAGGAATCAAATGAGGTTAGATTCAAGGTCTCGCATCACATGGAGGGTTCTGCTGAATTATTGACAAGGAAAGGCACTTTAATTGCAGTGCTTAAAAGCTCTCAACTTAAAAGAAAAAAAAAAAAAAGCCAGGAAATTAACTCTCTCCCTTCACATTGTTTTGTTTTTCCTCACATACTCTATAAAACTTTTCACAGAGTTTCCATTTCAGTTGTATCTTATCAATTTATATCTGGGACATAATTTTTGCACGCCCTGACTGAAGAAAACCAAGCCCTGAAAAGGTGCAAACTTGGCTCTTGTGGCAGAGCCCTGGAAGAGGCTGCCCAGGGAGGTGGTGGAGTCTCCTTCTCTGGAGACATTCAAACCCACCTGGACACGTTCCTGTGCAACTTGCTCTGGGTAGACCTGCTTTGGCAGGGGGTTGGACTAGATGATCTCCAGAGGTCCCTTCCAACCCCATGTGATTCTATTTGTAAAATCAGATGATTTACAGAGAGTGAAGATTTGGCCCTAACTGTTTGTCCTTAACATTCCCATCTCTCCATGTACACACAAGATTTAAGCTCCACACTTAAAATAGCCACCAGCTTTCATCAACTTCTACATATGCTGCCTGTATCTTCAGGCCATACAATGTAGAGCATCGGAGCTGTTTTCACTAAAGATGAAGTCACTAGAATAATATAAATAAACAAGAAGTCAGAGCATCTCGGTACCCACAGCTCTTGCTGAGAGCAGGAGCTTACTAGACCACCTTGGAAAAAGTGACCTCTAGTAAAAGGTGACCTCTTACTTACTAGATCACCTTGGAAAGCCACTTAAGGCCACCCAGGGAAGCTGAAGTAGTGTTCTAGCTGCAATCTCTAATACCTCGTTCCATATACCACAGCCTCTGAGGAATGCAGCTAGTGTCAAAGATTTAATGCTTTTTCACATTAGTGATGTCAGCACAAAATGGCTATCTTCTCTGAATAATTTATCTCCCCGGTGCATAATTTTCTTATCTCTTTTTCCCTTTTGGCTTTTTACTGTAGATGTGAAGGCAAGTGGCTGTTAGTCCTCAAAAAAACCCCATGAAGCATCCTTCCCATCAATCAATTAAAAAACACTTACCTTACACTCAACATGATTTATTTCTTGTTAATACAATTGTCTCACTATATCCTTCTATTATTATACCCTTAATTCCATTAGCCATTCACTTAATGCTCTCTTTAAAGCTGACCCCAGTCTGGGGAGAAGAGAAAGAAAAGTTTGTCTAATAGTGGCAGTGCCAATAAAAAGCTGAAGCTCTTCTCTTAAAATCCTGTAGGTCACAGGAAAGACGGGTCCAGAACATATCCTGCTTGCTCTACAGGAGAGCATTTCTTTTTCATTCATTTCCAACTAAATTGTTGGCTCTAAGCTAGTGAAATATGAAAATACAAATATCTGCTGTACCCTTCCAACACGGCAGAACCCTTTAGCCATTCCTCCTCCAACAAATACAACTCTGGCTTGCAGAAAGGTGAGGGTAAGGGAGCAGCTCATCACGGCTCTCATGGCAGAGCGCCTGGTCACATACTTCTCAAGGAGCCAACATTCCCATTAAAACTTTGGCACTCGTTGGCTGAGAAACATCGGCTTGTTCCTCAGGTGAACTTAGAGCCTGTCACCCCCCTGCTCACCAGGCAATGCTAATTAAGGCAACGCATTTACAGCTGGGAGAGTGCTTTGATGAAATACTTAACTACAGAACCCTTCCCAGGCAAGACCATGGTTACCCAGGTATGGTGCTTACACGACTGACAGCATCCTCTGTCAAACGAAGCCCACAGCTTTTAAGAGGTACGTAACCATCAGATCAATTCTTGGGCACGAGACAGTTTGCCAGCGCTTCAACTGCAAAAGACAAATCCATTGGTAAGGGGTTGCCAGTTTTTCCTTTTCTGAGACACACACACACCTCCCCAGCTGTTTTTCTCCATCCAGGTAAAGATTTCACCAAGCCTGCCTCCCTGAGCACAGAGGAAAGTTAGTGAACATCACAGCATCACTCCTGAAGGCAGTTCTCACTGCTGTTCCACCTACCTAATAATATTATTCTAGGCATGTTTAAACCCTGTGCCACTTCGTGATCACGGTACGGTTACAGAGCCACTTAGATTAAATGAGTAACATGGGGAACATCACTGCTTAAGTACTGAGACTCAGATTGTACCTGAACCTCTGTCTGTTCCCAGACCTGTTTCCCAGTCTGAACCTGACTGTCCAGCCACCAAACACCATACATTTCCACAGAATGGCCATGTCTACCTAGTAACATCTGGATCCGTTCATCCAGCATCACCTCGTGCCAGACCATCAGGCACGAGGGCCATCACAGCAATGGCATCAGCCACAGCTTCCCCTTCCCACGCGATAAGCTCTCAAAGCAGAAGGCAGACCGCCTCTTCTCACGTTGAGTTGTCACCTTAGCAGTGGTCTACACGCAGCACACCAGACCAGGACAACAGAATACAGTTCGTCTGGGCAGCTCCTAGTTCATGATGGCAGGGTCAGGCCAGAAAACTCACAAACACAGCATAATGTGTCCCACCTGCTGGTGACCTGCTCATCAAATGCTGAAAGAACTTTAGGAAAATCTAAAAAATGGTAATTCCTGCACACTGATTGTTTCAGGATCATTATAACAGTTTCCAGGCCATTAGTCTTTTCACAGAATGGAAGGGACCTTAAAGATCATCAAGTTCCAACCCCCCTGCCATGGGCAGGGACACCTCCCACCAGACCAGGTTGCTCAAAGCCCCATCCAGCCTGGCCTTTTCACAGAATCTCCGTGGTTGGAAGGGACCTCTGAGATCATTGAGTCCAACCACATTAAAAAAAAAAAAGACAAACAACCAACCAAACACAAAACAAACAACACACAAAAAAAAGCACCCACCAACCAAACCCCACACCAACAACACCACACACAACACCCCAATAATCTTGGGCACTAGAGCATGCCCTGAAGAGCCACGTCTACACGTTTCTTGAATACCTCCAGGGATGGTGACTCCACCACCTCCCTGGGCAGGCCCTTCCACTGCCTGACCACCCTCTCAGGAAAGTCAGTCTTCCCAAGATCTAACCTAAGCCTCCCCTGCCCCAACTTCACACCATTCCCTCTGCTCCTGGCATTATTCCCTTGGGAGAAGAGGCCAACCCCCACCTCTCTACACCCTCCTTTCAGGGAGCTGGAGAGGGCAAGGAGGTCTCCCCTCAGCCTCTTCTTCTCCAAACATGCCCAGTTCCCTCAGCCTCTCCTCACAGGACTTGTTCTCCAGACCCCTCACCAGCTTGGTGGCTCTCCTCTGGACACGCTTTTCTCTGCGTCTGGACTCTTTCCCTCAGTTTTCTTTTTAATTAGAGTAATATTATTAAGACTATGAAAAGTTTCCTGCCTTCCTCAGTGCATGCTCACACAGAGGTGGATCCGCACCGAGGCACCGGTGTCGGGATGCTACACTGCTATTGGTAGAGATCAGGATCTCAGATTTTGGCTCAATCCCTTCAGGCAAAAGCCCGATGGCAGGTTTGAAGCGCTGAATCCTGAATCCTTCCACAGCACACGAAGACCTTCATTCATATTGTTGCCACAAAAACCAAAGCAGTTTGCAAGCTTTATTTTCTCTTCCCTTTTTTTGGTAAGTAACGAGAATCGTTACTTCTTATGCATTCACAAGCACAGCACGCATTACATGAACTTAGCTGAAGCCAAGCCCACAGGATGGGATAAGATCATGCTCCTATCTCCAGGGGAACCAAAATGTCAACTCTTGCCCGCCACAGCGTCGCAGTGATATTGTGCAAAACTAAAGGAGCAGAAAGATATATCCATACTGAGCACAACAGTATTAATCTTCCACAAAACTTACACATGCTACCAGGGGACAACCCGTCCTCCAAGCAGCATGACGTGCCCAAGCAAGAGCTTCCCTCAGAGGTTCATCTTCTCCAATCGCTTTCTTCATTCCACCTGCATCTCCAGAAATTTAACTAGTGTTGCCAGTAAAAACATACAGGTTTTGGTCCTTTTTTTTTTTTTTTTTTTAAGACTTGCTTTTTATTACTATCACGATCATTGACAGCAATTCAAGAGCAGAATGCTTTTCTTGGTTTGAGGTAGTCCTCTGCATATTTAGCAGCTTTCAAAAAAAAAAAAAAATTAAAAAAAATCCCAAAACTATGAGAAGCAAATGCCTTTTCTGGCACTTGCAAAAGCTTCAAGGCATTTACCTACTAAGAGGAATGCACAATAGGTGAGCACCTTACCACAGGGCTTCCATTAGCATTGGCAGCCACCAGGTCACCCCCTGCACGTTGCATTGGGTTTTCCTTTACCTTGGGAGTTTCCCCCCCCTCATTCCACTCTGAAAATTCCTTACTGTAACACAGCCTACTCCACGAAAGCAACTAAGAGTGCAAAGTGTGCATCTGCAGGTGTCTCCCCACGTTTGGTATGTGGGGACAGTCCTGGAGGTGTGTTCTGCTACACCTTGTTGGCGTGTTGGGCGGCAGCAAAGTGGTCACAAAATAAATGGAATTCCAATTTGTTATTGATTTACTTTCAAACTTAATAAATGGCCCCTAGTGTTGATAATTACCAAACCTCTGTCCAAATAAAACCATGACACTCCATAAATATCCAATAGAGCTAGATCTCCACGTGTCCCATTTTGCCCAGTATTTATAAGTATATACCTTTAACACTGAACCTTCTGTTAGGAAATGTCATCTTGGTCATAGCCAGATGTTTGATTTTAAACATGAATCTTTCCTGCTTTGACTAATTCAAACAAACACCCCTCTTTACTGTAGGCCCCACACATAAACAACGTTCGACCACGTGCATTCCTATTAGAAGTTACAGAAATAAAAAGAATGGAAAAAAAAATATAAAATCAACCCCTGTGGTGATACGGTTGCTCTACTGGCCTCTGTCATAGACTAACCCCATGCCAGCCAGATCAGGGTATCTACAGAGTTGAGGAAGCGATGAGCTACATTACTAAGGAGACAGCTTCTCATCTAACAGGTCATAGAGGGATGTTTTGTGCCCATGTAACCAACTCAGGTTTTCCCTTGTTCTTATTTGGTTTCATTATTTCTCAAGAGTACACAGAGCAGTTCTCCCTTGTCCTAGATGTTCATAACACATCTTGGGTACCAAAAGGTTTGGCCATGTCCCCTCTACATGCCCAGAGGGCATGAAGCCCAACACTCTTAAGGCCAAGCTTTAATTTGGTTTGAGGCCTACCTTGTGTGAGTAGAACCACTCCTGCCATCTGCTCCTTTCAGCTCCGTCCGAGAAGAAAGACAAAAGTTTTAAACCACACGGCTCGATGCCACCGCTGAGGATATTTGTTAGAGCAGGCAGACCCCTGAAGGTTGAAGGCTGCTGATGCTCCCCTGCTCTGCAAGGAAAGCCTGTCCTTTGGCCATTAGTAAACCCCAGATCTCTCGGGCTAATAAACACGGGAACTGGACTGATCTTTGTACAGCCTGCCCACGGTGCTTTGTTGTTTAGACTGAACGGTTTTAACAGTAGGGGGAAAAAAGCTTTAGATGTGTGAAGAGGAAAGGCTACAGAAATAATAAAGGTAGTTTCTTTCCACACAACATGAGACTTTCCTGTACTATCACAGCGAAATGAAAAGGCATTTCTTCTGCCCTGGTCAGTCATAACATTCAAACCACAGAGCTAGCCATGAAATCCTATGCATCATTTAGATCTTTGATGCTGAACTGACTTCATAGTAAAAATGTCTTGGCAGGGCTAAAGCACCTGCTGTCAAAGGGAAACACTGGTTAAAAGAGTGGGTGGGTTTTTTTTTTAAAGAGCTCTTGTTCACTTTCACAAAACCACATTACTAAAATCCCCAAGTTACAGCTCTGATGAGTAATTACTCCTGCAGCATGGTTAGAGAACTGCTACTCAAAATCCTCATTAAAACCCTTATGTATTTCTCCTGCATTTGCCTTTCAGCTATTATCAATCACAACAATTCGTGCATAAATACACACTGTCCTCCTTGGTGACTTATCCCTATTTCTCCTGCCTGATTCATTCAGTAAGGCCACAGTTCAATGCTTTTGAGGCCACAATGGCCTCTATGGGAATTAAGTCTGACGTCAGAAATACTGAATTGTGGCTTCTGTGAATGAATTAAAGGGGTGGGGGGGAATTAAAAATTAAAAAAAAAAATTTAAAAAACCACACTGAATATCATTGAGACCGCTCCTCCTCACACAGCCAATGGCAACCTATTTACTATGGAATGAGATAAGGACCTCACTTTAAGTAGAGCCATTTGGGACAAGGTTCTTTCGCCGTTGCTTTTAGAAGCAGAAAAAGAGCATATTTACACACACCATGCTGCTTTCTGTTTATTGGGTCGGTGTTTATAGGGTGGGATCTCCTGACCAGCAGGAGAAGGCATTTGGTTTCGTTCAGTTCACCTGTAGCCTAATAGAATCAAAACCTACACACACTGCCCACGAGACAGTCTTTTGCTTTTTGAGGATAAATATATTCAAAGATGATGCAGCTGATAGTTGAAAATAAAAATATTGATTAACACCAGGCTCATTTCCAGTGGTCTGAAGTAAAAAAATAAGCTTGTTAGTCCTCAATTTGTCATCTCGGTGATCAGCTTCTTGCTGAGTGAGAAGGTTGGGAGAGAAACACCGCCGTTACCATCTACTTTGGAAAGCTATAGCAGGATTCATGGATCTTCAAAGGTATAAATATTAGGAGTATAGTTCATTCAGCTTCCCTCTACCCGAGGCAGCGGCAACAGAAAAGCATACTGGTGAAGCAAAGGAGAGAAGAAACTCTAATACAAACCCCATTTAAAGAGCAAAACATTATGGGTTTAAAGAGGCTCCTAGTCACTACGCAAACACTCAAGGTCCATTCCCTAACTGAAAGGGCAAAAAAGCCCAGCTTGAAGAACCATATCTGGACACAAAACGTTATCTGGAAAATTATTCTCCCCTTCTGTTAACCCTACAAAACAGCCTAGTGATATATACACTAAGAAATGGTGCCCCTCTGAGGCACGTAAGAAAATGTATATGCATTTATTCTATCCTTTGCACAAAGGCATCTATTGTCAGCATGACAATCCCCCGTGCTTCCTTCCCAACGGCTGTAAGTTTCAAACAACAGCTCTCAGCAAGGGAACAGTTGCAGTGGTCAAGAAACACTGCAGGAGTAGCAAAATCATGCCATTTTTCACGTTGCAGAGAGAAAAAAAAAAAAAAATCAGTCAAATTGCAAGGATGAAAGACTCCAAACCTTGAGGTTAAATAGAACTTGGTAAATACACAATTATTCAGTGGGGCTTCATTATAAATATGGTTGTAGGCTGTGAACTCGGGCTTGGGGCACTACTTTGTTGATGAAGAGGATATTGTAGAAAGGGGTCAGCTCAGCAGTAATGAATCTTTATTTCACCAGTGCTAAGCAAGAGTCGAGATAACGCTACATCCAGAGGGCAAAAGTGGAAGGGACAGTTAAGAATAAAAAAAACCCCAAACACGAGAGAATCCACGTGGCAACACAGTGTTTCCACAAATCATGCTGCTCATGCACCTTCAGTGTTAGAATGGCATATTTCCCTTGGAGAGCAACCATGCCACCACGAGTTAAAGTCTTCTCGTGGAGTGGATCATTAAGTTTCCTTAATACCTTATCCTATGATTAGTAACAATTTTTTCATTTGGTATTACTGCCTCAAACGACTCTTCACTAAATATTCAAACTACTTTGTAGAGTTAGCAAGCATTAAAAATACCCTTGGATGGTCAGGTAACCTTATCATACACATTGAAGAATAAGCATGTTAGTTATTCAGACATAGGCATGAGAAGCACATTTTGCTTCAGTGTCAGAGCAGACTGGGTTTGGGATCCACACAACATACAGCAATTTAATTTGCATGAGTTTAGGGACAGAGAAAGTACAAAACACTTCATGGCAACAAGGCGACTTCAGTCTCAGCACAGGAGATATCACTAGAAAGCAACTATCTGCACAATCATATTTGTCCTTTCCGAAGACGATGCTGCAGCCGTCATATTTACCAACAGACAAACTAATTTCTCTAACGTATAGTTTGAGAAGTTTCTTTTCTACTTTGTCCGAAATCTGTACAAATGTAATATCTGAATAAGTCTTAAACACCCCGTGAAATGTCTAGGACATGCATACAGCAAGAGCAAAACCAGTACGACACAGGTCACTCGGAAAATTCGTTTCAGCACCGTAAGTATATCAACCAAAATCTCTACACCAGCACAAGTTATCCAAAAAAACAAGCAGTGAATCTGGGGGGCAGGGAGTAAGCTGTGCCATAAAACCCGTCAGCTGACAAGGAGGTAATCCATTTGTGTGACTTACTGGGAGTCAAAGATGAGAGTTAATAATTTGGTCTCAAATTGCTCTCTATATTATTCAACTGCGACATGCAAAACCCAAACGCCTATCCAAAAAGAAGCATGAGGGTTGAAAACACTAGAAAAGCAGTTTATTTCCCTCATCTTCTATTTTTCAAGCCTTAGAAAAAAAATGACAGTGACAACTTCAAAGCTTTTTCTCAGGAATCACATGGTTATTGCTTTTTGAAACGTAAAACCTGAGTTTAACACTGCTTTTCAAATCCACTTTTTTACTTCAGCATTATGGGACATGGAAGCATTAAGAAATTTGCAATGGGACACCAATACTTAGCAACATCTGGATTTAAAAAAAATAACAACTTTCTCAAAGTCAGATGTGAAGTTTTAACTGAACTATGAAGGGACTCTACCTACTACGCTATTAAACTCATCCAAAGTAATCAGCAGTAGAAGCAACAAAATCCTAGATACAATTTCTCTGTATAACACACTTTCTGCCTATAAAAGGTCCCACTGTGCATGACTATTTGTGATCTTCCTAAGCAGAAGGGAAAAGTCAAAGGAAAGACAAAGGAAGAAAAGGAAAAAGTTTTACAGGAGTTTTACTCCTGTAGTTGTGTAAGAGTAGTGTCCAGTTTTGGGCACCTCAACACAAGAGAGATCTGGAGGTGCTGGAGCGGGTGCAGAGGAGGGCAACAAAACTGGTGAAGGGCCTGGAGAAGACATCTTAGGAAGAGCGATTGAAGGAGCTGGGACTGTTTAGTTTGAGGAAGAGGAGGCTGAGGAGAGACCTCATCACTCTCTACAACTACTTGAAAGGACACTGTAAAGAGGTTGGGGCTGGTCTCTTCTCCCAGGTCATTAGTGATAGAACAAGAGGGAATAGCTTCAAGCTGCAACAGGGTAGGTTTAGAGAGGCCATTAGGAAACAATTCTTCACAGTAAGAGTGGTCAGAGACTGGAATAGGCTGCCCAGGGAGGGGGTTGAGTCACCATCCCTGGATGTGTTTAAGAGACAATTAGATGTGGTGTTGGGGGAGATGGTGTAGGGGAGAACTTTGCAGAGTGGGGTTGATGGTTGAACTCAATGATCCCAAGGATCTTTTCCAACCTGAATGATTCTATGACTCTACGAAAACAAAACACAACGCAAAAAACCAACCAACCAAAAATCCCAGCCACCCAGGCAGTTTCACTACAGGGAGGCTGTTCGTTTAATGGAACGGGTAGCTTCCACTGCTCTATCTCTTAATACCAAAACTGATGGCTCTTTCAGCAACTCAAAGGGCCACAGCCTCTATAGCTGAGAGGGCTGAGGCACAGGACCACCTGCCTGTTTGCATCATGGCCCCGTGCACCACTGTTTTTAGAGAGAAATGTCTCTTAGGATATTTAAATACACAAAATATCAAGCTGCACCTGCGAATCAATAAGCAAACCCTTGCTATTAGGTTTTATTTACAAGGTAAACAGCCATAACTTGATCAAACAGGTAAGCTCATAGGAAGAGCACTGAAAATATTTACTTTATGAAATAGGCAAGCAACCCACATAGGACACTTTAGGAGAAATGTCTTAGGAATGAGTGCTGGCATATTAGCACACAGCTTTCATGAGATATTTCAGTCTGAGGGAGTCTTGGTCACCACCATAGAGACTGGTGCTTAGAGCTTCCACTCAGGCTGCCTTTTTTCAGTTTTGAGGCTTTTTTTTTTTGGAGGTGAGGGGGGTTAATTACCCTAAGATGGGCTGTCAGAGTCGTTCTCTTTAAAAACCGCTTCTCCTTACTTACCTCCAAGTAAAAGGAGCATGCACATCTTCCACATCTTCTCATGCAGCTGACAAGATTCCAGGTTAACCTCTTCAGACCCAGGACACCAGCTGTATTGACTCCTTCCCTGTCCCTTCAGGTGCTCCTTTCAGCTTCTCCTTTCAGGTTCTGGTGCTCCTTTCTTGTAGTCAGAAGCGCTACCAAAGAAAGAACCTCTAGTTAATAAAATATGAGGAAGGCCCTATCGTTTGCAGCACAAACTTGGACAAAGCAACAGGCCCCTGGGACGGTCACAAACTGTGCTAGAAATTAAACGTAATGAAGACAATCAATGACAGCATTTTCTAGCTAGCCTTCCCAGGAGGTGAAGCTCCCTGGGGAGAAGACACTCTGTGCAAGCAAAGGAGATCTCATCCACAGCTCCTGTCAGGCCTGAAGACCACGTGCTGGTGTAATGAAACATATAGAGTATACCAGGTCAAACTGAATTGAGGCAATAAGAAGTCTTTCTATTACTACACACAGCATGATGATGCCTTTTAGAAACTTTTCAAAAGTATTACATGAACAAAAAAAAGTTAGTCCACTTCATAGATACATAAATGGCATTTATATCACCACCTGAAAGCCTGTTAGTGGTTTCAGCAGGTAAAAGGAATTGCAGTAACGAGTCTAAGGAACCCACAGCAACTTCCACAACAGGATGATAGCTCTGTGTGACTAAAAATGTTTAGTCTAATTACAGATTAACTAGCAGAGACACTTGATCTCAAGCTGTGGCCACACAGTCTTTGTGTGACAACTCCTCAAACAGATATTTTGGACGCTGTTTACACTCGTGTCCTTTGTCAAGCCTAAATAAGGCATAAAATCTCTAGAAATTCAACAATGCCAAATATTGTCTTTGACATTCTAAGTAATTTTAGCTGCATTAACTCAACAGAAAATTATATTAGCAGTATATTTGTCAGTACCTGTTAGGGCAGCAGGAGCAAGGCTGCACACACCCAGGATCAGGCAGTTCAGGAGCTAGAGAAGACCACAGCACCTAAAGGACAAGAGCAGAGCAGGGTGATGAGAGCAACTAAGGTCCCCAAGCCATAGGCAGAGAGTATGGGGGCAGGTGAACCTTCTCAGGGTAATTAAGGCTCCAGGTGTTCTCAGGGCCTGCCGGAGCTTTGCTCTGACACAAACAATCAAATTAATCCCAGCTGGCTTTTGAGTGAGCCTGCCCTACCAGTGACTGGCTGGGAGGTGGGGGTTGGGGAGGAGCTGAAGTCAGTCACTTAAAATGTGTAAGACAAATCGCTATCTAGAAATGTCACTTCATTGACTCTAAAAGGCACCTGGACAGCTAGGAGGTACACGGGCTTCTAAATTTTGTAGAGGTGAATCCCTCCCAGCGATGTGTAGGCTACAGAGAGCATATATGTGGTTGGACTCGATGATCATGGATCACGGAATTGCCAGAGTTGAAAGGGACCTCTAGAGATCATCCAGTCCAACTCCCCTGCCAAAGCAGGGTTGCCCAGAGCACATCACTCAGGA
>JAHREE010000413.1:104145-163573 GCA_033628505.1 Tringa tobata | reverse complement strand
GTAGAGGGGTCCCACCTGTGGGGAGGAGGGGACAGGAGAGGTGACCCAAACCTGACCAACAGGGTATTCCATCCCATCTGCCCCATGCTCAGTGTAAAAGCTGAGGGATCAAAGGGTCAACTCTTTCTTCAATGGCCGACGTCTGAGGAGGATCCTGTCAGTTCATCTGCCTTTGATCCCCATCCACGTGTTCCTGACTCCAGAGCTGGAACCCAGTTCCCATCCGTCACGGAGTCCAGTCTGGGACTGCCCCAGTGCCTGCTGGGGACGTCATCCTGGGAGCTTGATAGGGTTTTTATTTTAATATTAATTCTTCATTAAAGTAGTTTAGATCATTCTAAACTTCTAAATCTCCGTATCTCTTCCTCTCTTCTCTTTTGGGGGGGGGCCGGGAAGGGGAAGGGCCATCTGTCAGCCTGGTTTTGGTAAATTCAGCCGAAACCACGACAGTAGTTTAGCACAGGATCATTTTAAGTACACATTGCACTGCAGAAAGTTTGTGATAGAGAAACGAATGAGGATGGTGGGGTTTTTTTTCCCCTAGAGTCACAGCTTCGGTTTTGAAACCAACTCCACCCAAGCTGACTCTAAACATCCAGCAGAGCTTTGCTGAAATCAGCACAGCTCCACGTAGGAGATGACAGTTCAGCTCAGACTGGACTAAAACTCGTGTAAAGGAAGAGAGAAAAAAAAGTGATTAAATCTAAGCATTTACTGGATAATAAATTATTTGCTAAAACTCTAAGACGAACTGGAGCCTTATCATGATTTTACTGTTAATTCAATCATTCTGGAGTTCTTGATGTTAAGTTAATTAATTGTTGTTGGCATAATTATAAAATATCTTCAGTTTTATAATGGGTATAAAGTTCTGAAATATAAATTGAAGATACCTCACATTTTTAATAGTTGTTCCTTAACCTTTAAGGCATTTACTTTTGTGTGGTGAATGAAGTCAATGTGAGCTTTTTTCTATTACACAGAGGATGTTATCTGAGATATTATTTATCGAGCAACTGAACAGGTAGTATTTTGTGTTCTTTTCCCTATTTATCCCTCTGTGATGCTTCCATACCGCACATATAACCATTGTAGGTCATCCCATCCTGACCCTCAGAAGATATACCAAGTATGGTCTCCATTTACTCCCTTTTGCCCTTTTTGAGGTTATGTAGAGCAACCTTTCATGCAAGCTGCAGGACAACAAGCACACAGTGGTCCAGGAGACGCAGTGGTGTCATTCTAAACACATGCCACAGCCTGTGTCGCAGTGGTTTAACCCTATCCAGCAACTGAGCACCAAACAGCTGCTTCCTCCAGGTTTATATGCTACACGTGGCATCTTAGAATCATGGAATTGTAGAATCATCTAGGTTGGAAGGGACCTTCAAGATCATCTAGTCCAACCATCAACCTAACTCTGACAAAAAAAAACCCATCACTAAACCATGCCTCTAAGCCCTATGTCAACCCGTCTTTTGAACACCTCCAGGGATGGTGCCTCAACCCCTTCCCTGGGCAGCCCCTTCCAAGGCTTGATAACCTTTTCCATGTAAAAATTTTTCCCAATATCCAATCTGAACCTCCCCTGGTGCAACTTGAGGCTGTTTCCTCTTGTCCCAGCACCTGTGACTTGGTAGAAGAGACCGACCCCCCCTGGCTACACCCTCCTTTCAGGGAGCTGGGGAGAGCAAATGGTATGGTATGGAATATCCCTTTCGTATGTTCCCATTCTTATGGTATGGAAATTCCCTTTGGTCAGTCGGGGTCAGCTGTGTCCCCTCCCAACTTGTTGTGCACCCCCAGCCTACTCACTGGTGGGGCAGCGTGAGGAGCAGAAAAAGGTCTAGACTCTGCGTAAGCGCCGCTCAGCAATAATTAAAGCATGGGTTATCATGTGTTGTCAGTGCTGTCGACACTGGTTTTAGCACAAATCCAAAACATAGCCTCATACTAGGTACTATGAAGAAAATTAACTCTATGCCAGCCAAAACCAGCACAATTGTCTAAACTGGCCACTACAAATTGGAAGAGAGGATAACTCCTACCATCTAGAGGGACCATGCTAGAACAAGACAGGGTAATGACACTGTTGGTCTTACCTCTGTGGCCATTATAACCCAACTCTGCTATCCTATTCAGCATGTCCACTGCCTTGCTGCCTTGCAGCCAGCTGCATCACCCAGGGGCCTCTTTCCCAAAAAATTGCAACGATGCCTCGCAGGAATTGGCTTCCAGGCAGTTATCAGATCTGGGCAACAGCTCAGTGGTGGTTAGGTAGCCTGAATGTATCTCTCAGTGCTTTCTATAAGACATTTTGCTCTTGCTGTTGCTGCACCAATACTTGGAGGAAGTCCTCAAAAGCCAATCATTATGCATGCATCCTCCCAAAAAATCCCCAACATCCAAAAATACTCCACCTGGAGTACTGTGTCCAGCTCTGGAGTCCTCAACACAGGAAGGACATGGACCTGTTGAAACGGGTCCAGAGAAGGGACATGAAGATGCTCAGAGGGCTGGAGCACCTCTGCTGTGAAGACAGGCTGAGAGAGCTGGGGTTCTTCAGTCTGGAAAAGAGAAGGCTCCGGGGAGACCTCAGAGCAGCTTTCCAATATCTGAAGGGAGCTACTGGAGAGCTGGGGAGGGACTCTTTGTCAGGGAATGGAGTGACAGGACAAGGGGGAATAGTTTTAAATTGGAAGAGGGGAGATTTAGATGAGATACCAGAAAGAAATTCTTTGCTGCGGTGAGTGCACTGGAACAGGTTGCCCAGAGAAGCTGTGGCTGCCCCATCCCTGGAGGGGTTCAAGGCCAGGCTGGATGGGGCTTGGAGCAACCTGGTCTGGTGGGAGGTGTCCCTGCCCAGGGCAGGGGGGTTGGAACTAGATGATCTTTAAGGTCCCTTCCAACTCTAACCATCCTATGATTCTATGATTCTATATCTTGCAATGGTCACACTGGGGTTCAGAGGCATTCTTCCCACTCTCCTTCCACAAATGATGATGTTACAGTAAGTATTTCTTCATGAGCAGATAATTCTCCCTAACCAACTCAGAGCATTTTCAGCTTCCAGTTTTCTTGAGAGGCATCCTACAACTATTTGGGGATCTGGCCTTGTTTCTGGAAGTCTTGCCACTGTAATGCCACACATCCCTGAAGGAATTGCTCTTCAAGGAAGATGGGAAGCCAAAAGGTTTCTAAAAACCGTGAAATCATATTGGTTATTAAGAAATCTGGAAATAGTAGTAGAACATGAGTTAATGGGACCATATGTTCAAAGAAATACTGATTTTTTTATGTTAAGTGAGAAGTTTTAACAACCAGCAGTTCTGGAGATTGGTTTTTCTGCCTCTCCTCTTCCTATCAGTCAGCAGAACGTCAGATAAAACTAATTCTCAAGGCATTTCTCACCACCCTGCACTCTCCCCAGTGTGATCCCTGAGAGCTACATCACAGCTCAACTTCTCCCTCAAGGGTTTCCTGTAATCCATAAGCTTGCTGCTTAATTGAAAAGTAATGAAGATATCCACACTTAGCATTTCCCCCAAGACTGTTCACTGCTACAGTCAAGCTTTGTCCTAGACAAGTGAAGAATGCTTAAAAGTGCTCATGTCCCCTGTTTACTGGCTGTCTGGGAAATAACTCTATCAGTCAGAGGTGGATGCAGAATCTAAAGATCTCTGTGGTACTTCACCTGAGTATAAAAAAACTATTTATCCATTCTCCCTTCAAACCAGCAGGGAAGGGTTAAAGTCTCAGCTCCACATATGATGTGAAAAAAAAAAAAAAATAAAATCAAGTTTTATACAATCATATAAAAGAGAGCAGTAAACACAGCTCATTACTAGTTTTTGACAGGACTCAGTACATCAGCAACCAAATCAATGTGAACTTTATAACATTTTGGAATAAAAGACACCAAAACCTTTCTGGATAGACTTGAAGGGCAGTGCACTACGACATAACACAAAAAATCACCTCCCTATGAGAAGCTGCAAGATCAAAAATAAATAAATTTGGTAATAGGTCCTAGTAGCAAAACCTCCACAGCTTAACTTCAGCAAGACCATGTCTCCACACTTCCCACCCAGAACCTAACACTGCCATGCAAAAGCCTCCACCCAGATTTCTCACCCATTCACTGAATTTCACTGAATTTTTAGAGTTGGAAGGGACCATAGAGATCATCAAGTCCAACTCCCCTGCTGAAGCAGGATTGCCTAGAGCATGTCAGAGCATGTTACTCAGGACGGCATCCAGGTGGGGCTTGAAAATCTCCAAAGAAGGGGACTCCACACCCTCGCTGGGCAGCCTCTTCCAGGGCTCTGCCACCCTCACTGTGAAGAAGTTCTTCCTCAGATTTCAGTGGAATCTCCTACGTTCCAACTTGTGCTCCTTTTGCTCAGGTTTCTTTTCAAGCTTCAAAGCATGGTGAAGGATGTCCTTAGATAAGCTTTGACTATAAGCTCAAGGCTGTCGCTTATAGCTGCATTCTTACTACATATCAAGGAAATATGGCATATTTTATGAGTGTGATCTCCTCTCACCTGTGGTGGCTAGCTTGTCTTATGGCCACCCACCATGGTAGGGGGGCTGGAACTAGATGATCTTTAAAGTTCCTTCCAACTTTAACCAGTCTATGAATTCTTCCAACACTTAAAATACATTTTGAACAGAGACCATCTTTTTACTGAAAAGCAAAAAGCAACAAGAGATGAAGTTTTCTGTTCCCATTTTCCCCTGAGCACACTAAGCCTTAGCCCCACTTTTGGGTAAATGTATTAACCACCCTCTCTGTCCAAGAGAAACACCACCAGCAGCAACGTTTTAATAACACTGTTACGCACACACACTGTAATTCATTACAAAGTGATTTTAAGTAGATTGTCTTTTTAGGACTGATGCTGTTTTCTTTCATTGTCAGAACAGAAATAGTCCATTCTAGGTCTTGAATATAGAAAAATCTACAGATTTCCATCACAACCTTTCCCTCCCTCCTCCACCCTTCCAGCTGCAGAATATTTTCAAGATCACAATTAGTAATAAGAGATCTGATTTATTTTCCTTTCATCCATGCATACTCTGTCCCCATCCATCAGTGAGAACAAAGTCACGAGATTCCACTAGCCAAAGATGCCAGCACGTTGATGAGGCTGTGCTAACCTCCCTTCTTTACTGAAAGCTGGCAAGACTGGCTTTTCTGGCTATGGAAAGAGATAGACTGGTGAGGCCCCATCTGGAGCACTGGGTCCAGTTCTGGGCTCCCCAGTTCCAGAAGGACAGGGAACTGCTGGAGAGGGGACAGCAGAGGGCTACAAAGATGATGGAGGGATTGGAGCATCTCTCTGATGAGGAAAGGCTGAGAGACCTGGGTCTGTTTAGCCTGGAGAAGGCTGAGGGGGGATCTGATCAATGCTTAGAAATACTTCAAGGGAGGGTGTCAAGAGGATGGGGATGGTCTTTTGTCAGTAGTGCCCAGGGACAGGACAAGAGGAAATGGGCACAAACTTGAACATAAGAAGTTCCACCTAAACCTGAGGAGGAACTTCTTTGCTGTGAGGGTGGCAGAGCCCTGGCAGAGGCTGCCCAGGGAGGTGGTGGAGTCTCCTTCTCTGGAGACATTCCAAACCTGCCTGGACACATTCCTGTGGGACCTGCTCTGGATGGCCCTGCTCTGGCTGGGGGTTGGACTAGATGATCTCCAGAGGTCCCTTCCAACCCCATGTGATCCTGTATCCTCTGCATGCTTAAGCATCATTAAAAGTGGGTTGTAAAATACAAACAAAGCAATTTTATCATTGCAGAGAAGAATATCACATGAATGAATCAACAAGCCTCACAAGGCGCATAGGGAGATGGTAAAGAGAAAGCCATCAACTGCAAAAGAGTTGGGGTTGGTCAGCCCAAAGGGGCTAAACGGAATGTGGTGAATAGACATCAGGAGGATGGGATATACCCTGGGACAGAGGCAGGTAGGTAAGACCTGAGGTCTCCTTTCAGTAGGCCACGTTGAGAGGAAGAGGACTGCAGGTTTGTTTCACCAGAGGAGGTAACCTTGGCTATTTAACCCATTCTACGCACCATATTGCACGTTGTGACACATCTTCCTCACGGACAGCTCTACAAGGAGCCCTGCCCTTTTTTTTTTTTTTTCATTTGGAAATTTGCTTTGCATTCCAAGTCCCAAGGCTGTGGCAGGGCTGTTAGCTCTCAGAAGTGCCAGAAGGGTGAAGGTAAGATTAGTTTTGATTGACGTGCAGCCATTTATAGTTTTCTCACGCAGTCAGTGCACAACCACTTGCTGGGGTGTAGGCTTAGATTTTCTGGGTTGTAAACAGCTCAGTGAAAGGACTGTCTCTAACTATCTCTAACCTAACATTTGTACAGCACCTAGCACAACGCTGCCAAGACCATAACTACCTTCTCCGTGATAATCTGTAATAGAAATGTAAAATACCAAGCTAAGTAAAGAACCAAGCATTCAAAGGAAACCTATGTGACTGCCAGAAGCTGTAATTTGATAGTATATAGGTTTAAGGCTCTCTACATTTAATTACATCTAATAGTCAATGTTTCCAGAGGCAAATCACTGGCAAAAGAAGTCTGGGGACTCCTTTTAGAGCAGTGTCAAAGAAACACGGGAGGCAACAAAAAAATCTCCTCTACAGGACATGTTTATTAAAACCTCTTTGAGGAGGCTGAGGGGCCCATTTTATGAGGCTTCCAGTTTAAAGCTCATATCAGAAGCAAATTTTTAAAAATGCTAAGTAGGCAGAGTAATCCATTTGACTATTTGATTTGAGAAAGTTCAGAGGTTGCTCTTGTGATGCACTAGGCTGAGGCTATCATGGAAATCAAGATAAATGTGTTTTCCAATGTACTGACCTGGATGTTAGCATATTTTTTTGCTGAACATTATGGGGTACTTTGCCTACTACATAATTGATTTTCCAGTAAAGCTGGGACTCCTTTCTGATTCCAATAGAAATCTACAAACCATTTTCTTTATTATTATCATCCAGCACCGAGGGGGGCTGGAGGTGGAGCAGATTATGAAAATCCAGCAGCATTAGTTCAGTAGCTCTGAGAATAACCTGTCGAATTCTTTGTGTGTGTGCACATGCTCATACATTCACGTAAACAAAAACATATGCAAAGCCCTAAAGGTCTTTGAAAGCACAATAACACTGAAGCAACTGGATCTGCACCCAGCACTTATTCATGTATTCAAAGACATTGGAATGAGACCTGGAAAAAACTCAGAGCTGGTACTTCTTTTTGTGTGTGTTTTCCCGCTTCATCCTCTCACCTCCAGCACAAATGTTTTTTCAGTTTTCAGAATCCTTCTGCACAAAGCTATTTTTTATTCCTCCCAAGTTTTTCTCCAAATTGAACCCAAACTACCAAAGCCTCCTGACAGTAAAAAACAAATAAACAAACAATTAGAAAATAATAATAATCAAGAAACCTTGGTATATTTATTTGCTTTTGAAACATATGAAAGATATAATGAGCCAGCCATGTGACCTTGTGGCCAAGAGGGCCAATGGGATCCTGGGCTGCGTAGGGAAGAGTGTGGCCAGTAGGTGGAGGGAGGTCATTCTCCCCCTCTGCTCTGCACTGGTGGGGTCACAACTGGAATATACTGCCTCCAGTTCTGGGCTCCCCAGTTCAAGAGAGACAGGGAACTGCTGGAGAGAGTCCAGCGTAGGGCAACAGAGATGATGGAGGGATTGGAGCATCTCCCTGATGAGGAAAGGCTGAGAGAGCTGGGACTCTTTAGCCTGGAGAAGAGAAGGCTGAGGGGAGACCTTATTAATGCTTCCAAGTGTCTAAAGGGTGGGTTGAAGGAGGATGGAGCCGGACTCTTTCCAGTGGTTCCCAGTGACAGGATGAGGGGCAACGGGCACAAGCTGGAACATGGGAAGTTTCACTCAAATGGGAGGAAGAACTTCTTTGCGGTGAGGGTGGCAGAGCCCTGGAAGAGGCTGCCCAGGGAGGGTGTGGAGTCCCCTTCTCTGGAGATCTTCAAGCCCCACCAGGATGCCGTCCTGAGGGGCAACCCTGCTTTGGCAGGGGAGTTGGACTGGATGATCTCTAGAAGGTCCCTTCCAGCTCCAACAGTTCCATGATTCCATAATTTGGAAAAAGATCTCAGGGCATGCAATAGAGGAAGCTAGAGTGTACGTATATCACAAATGCCACATACGGTATGCAGTGTATCACCCCCTGTAGTTAGATCATCTACCATATGTAAAGTTTCTCATATAATATATAGCATAACTTAGGTCACACTGACAAAAACAAAAAAAAAAAAAAAAACAAAAAAAAAAAACCTGTCTCTCCCCCTATTTGTTATATTCAAGCTACAGAATTTATTATTTCAGGAGTGCTTTTGCCCAAGGCACTAATATATATATTCACCCTGCTGCCTTCCCCAGGCATTCAGAGAGAACTTCAGACTGTCTGCCAAACCAACGGTAAGGTGCGAGGTGTGACGTCAGCCTGCAAGTTGTTGAATTTCTTTACAAAAAAATGCCACCGAGAGCCAACTGGCTGACTTCTAGTCTCACGTACACGTCCCTCTACTCGTACGAGTCCGGATTATCATTTCTTTGACAGTATCTAGATAGGCAAGACTGCCCCTTTCTAGTGAAGGGGCACAGTGCTGGGTGAGGAAGTAGCCCTGAGCGCTCGTTGAAGGCTTGCTTGCCGCTGTTAGTAGGACACCATTAACCTGATGGGAGATGAAATGCAGCTCTTTGGCACTCTTGTGCCTTCAAGAGCCCTTAAAACTCAGCCTGCAGGAAGTAAACAGCAGCCACTGGCACTAAAACTTCCATAAGGGTGTGCAGCAACAAACCAAGGCACCTTCCCATTTCATTAGCCTGAGTGACCCACCTACACTAACTGATGACCCACCTACGCTAACGGATGTTCTTTTCCAGGATAGTCCAAATCAAGACTATCTCCCAACCATTTTGACTCCTTTCTCCTCTATAATAATTTACTTCACGATCCTACTTTTCTCCAAAAGGTCACAATGTACACGGGGAAAACCAAGCCCGTGAACAGCAGCAATATGTGGAGAAGGCAGGAAGAATGGACCAAGCGCTTCAGTCCACCTACAGGCTTGCCAGAGCCCTGTTTCTAAAAAAGGTTCACAGAATCTTCTAGGTTGGAAGGGACCTTCAAGATCATCTTGTCCAACTGTCAACCTCCTTCTGACAAAAAATAAACCCCCACAACAAACAAAAAGCAACACCATCACTAAACCACATCTCCCAGCACCACATCAACCCGTCTTTTGAACACCTCCAGGGATGGTGCCTCAACCACCTCCCTGGGCAGCCCATTCCAATGTCTGATAACCCTTTCGGTGAAAATTTTTTTCCTAATATCCAGCCTGAACCTCCCCTGGCGCAATTTGAGGCCATTTCCTCTAGTCCTGTCACCTGCGACTTGGGAGAAGAGACTGACCCCCACCTCTCTACAACCTTGTTTCTGGTCGTTGTGGAGAGCAATAAGGTCTCCCCTCAGCCTCCTCTTCTCCAGGCTGAATAACCCCAGCTCCCTCAGTCTCTCCTCATAAGACTTGTGCTCCAGACCCCTCACCATCTTTGTTGCTCTTCTCTGGACCCGCTCCAGCACCTCGATGTCTTTTTTATGGTAGGGAGCCCAAAACTGGACACAGCACTCGAGGTGGGGCCTGACCAGTGCCGAGTACAAGGGGGGACAATCACCTCTCAGATCCTACTCCCCACGCTGTTCCTGATACAGGCCAGGATGCTGGTGGCCTCCTTGGCCACCTGGGCACACCGCTGGCTCCTGTTCAGCCGGCTGTCCACCAACACCCCCAGGGCCTTTTCTGCCTTTTCTGTTCCTCATATTCCAGCAGTGATGGCTTTGACTGCTTTAATTCCGCAGTAGGTGTCCAGGGGCTAAGGCCGCCTTGTCATTGATACACTTGACTGGCAGGCATGGATCTTCCCTGTCAAAATACCCAAGTGTTTAAGTAATGACTAGTGCCACTTGAGTGGGAAAAAACTAGGTGAGCTGTCAATACAATGGGTGTCAGAAGCACACTGTTACTCATCCTAATCACAGTAATTGTACACAGGGACAGGCAGGGAAGAAAAGGAAATGAATGCCTATCCGCTGGCAACAATGCAACTTCATTTAACCTTAACAGACCAGGCATTGATATCATTTCTTCCTGGCACTCTCTGCGATCCCGATGTCAAAACAGCTTCTCATTTGCAATGTATGACAATTTCCTCACATCTGAAAAGACACTGCTGCAAGTCAATAGACTATAAATTGCACTTGGAAATGGGATCATCTTAACTAAAGCCTGCCTGCTTTCCCCAGGAGGCCCGAGCCCGCTCCCTCCTCCTTTTAATAATTTGTATGTTTAGGTGTTCGGTCAATTTACTCTACACTTGTAATGTCTTATAGCCAAGACCATCAATCAGATTCGGTGTGACAAAAATATCCTGCTACGATATTACAGGTTATTAAAGGGATGATGGGAGAAGGCTGCATGCATTTACCGGGCCTCTTTTTTCTCATCTCAGGAAACCTGTCACAGACCTAAGCTGGTGATTCATCTTCTATTCACTATCAACAGGTAGGAACCAAGAGTGGACTTTGATGAGCTGCTTCCAGTGCTCTTTTCTCCCTACCCCTATCCTCCTCTAGCTGTTCCCCCTCGCCCTGGCCATCGCGTTTTTCTCCGCTCTTGGGAGAATGTGTGGCCAAATTGCTCTTGTGAAGCAATGGGTGATCAGCTTACAGTTCCCCAAAAGGCCGGTGAAGAGTCCCAGGGGAGGTTCAGTGTCCATTGAAGGGCTTTCTGGAAGGAGCCCATCAAGAGCCTGGAGAATTTTTTCTGGAATCCAGTATCACCCTGCAAACATTTTTGCATAAAGCCCTAAAACAAATATTGATGAAATGCTACCATGCAGATACTCATCTTAAAAGGAAAAAAAAAAAAAAAAAAGGAGCTCAATTATATATAATATTCTTACACATAATGAAATATATAAATAATTTCACTTATTGGGACTTGCACCATTTTCTCTGAGCTTTACAGCCTAGGGCAAAGTGGGGAAGAGCAGAAAGGCAACAGGTCACCGATTTCCCAGGCTGCTAACCCTCTGCACGCAGGGTGTCTATTTATGACACTGCACATCACCACCGGAGCCACACGTCAATCCCAAAATTGAAAAAGAAAGGGCTGAAATAAAGTAATAAGCCCAAAGAACAATGTGAGACCTCTATGCTACCCTGGGATTTCTACAAGTGACAGCCTGGGTCAGCAAGGGTCTGAGAGGACGCAGCAGCCAGCGCGGGGACGCCGAAGAAGGATATGTGATCTCCCCTCCCACGTTTAGTTCAGTGGGAGAGAGTGTCACCCTGAGTGCCTCTGATATTCCAGCAGCCTTAATATTTTAAGCCAAGGGTCTTATGCCAATACTGTAACGTTTCCCATCTGCCTTTGGAATAAAGTTGATGCTGCACACTTGACCCGTGACACCAGGGCAGCGTCCCCGTGCTAACAGACCTGACACACCAGAGAATCTCTGGGAAAAACAGGCATTCGTTTTCTGCACGACACGCGGCGCCGCGGTCACGAACGGGGACAGCGTGACTTTCACAGTAAAATACACCACTGAACTGGTGAAACTCTGCTGGAAAACAAGATACGACCAGCCCATCTGGCCTGTGTACTGAAGGATGTTTATTCTGTGCATGGAGAAATATCTAGGTTAGACATCGACTCGGGCCCCATCACCTTTCCTCATGCTTCTCCATATCCTGTTCTTCCATATCCTTCTTCTTCTTAATACCCACAGGCTCCTGTAAACTCATCACACCGAAAAGCTCCAGGCTACCAAGAAAAAAACAACAGGCTGTATCCAGTGAGCGACCGAACTGCAGAAACCCAAGTGAGACACGCTGGTACTAGTCCTCCAGCCTTGCTTAGAACCAGGTCTTTAGCAGGAGACTATTTAAAAGAGCCCCTGTCGTCATGAGATACAATCTGGCTTCGTACCTAGGAAATGCACCAGGCAATCAGAGGCGTCAGCCCTTTTGGGGCTTTCTGGACATGGTGTCTATTAAATGGTTGCCAATTTCCATGAAAGAGCTGACACGGTGATGTCCATGATCCTTGCGTGTCCAAAATCCTGCATTCCTCTCTCACACAACCTTTCAGAAGAAATCCAGGACCGCCTTTAGAACTTAATTATTTCTTGTATATAATTCAGTTATTGTTCTCTATTTTAATGTATTTAAGCCTCTTTTTTTGAAAATCAATTTATCTGGGTCTTTTTTTAGCACTAGCTGCCCTATAAACGTGCAGGAACATTTAGGGAACGTATATAAGCATTAACCCCAAAGACTTCCACTGCACTTCTGACCACTGGTCAAAATGGCCTTGTCTGGCTGCAAACATTTCATGAAATGACATGACTGCACTCAGCTGAACTTACGGCAGGAAACTGCCATGGATTGCTCTGCTGGTTATTCATGTCTTCAAGAGTCAGGTGCCTACCAATAGCAGTCACACAGTGAAATGAACGTTAAAAAAAAATAGCAGGGAGCGCACTTACGAGATCATTTCACCAAGTTTAATCCTCTAAGTCTCAGATGTTTGTTTGTTTTTTTTTTTTAACATTGCGCCCATTACTCAGATTCCTCCATAGATGGCATTGTCTATGTAAGAAACAGAGCACACTGGAGTAGACCTTGAGGAGGATATGCTTCCTACCCCTCTGCCCTCCCGGATGGAAATCTGTGAGCCAGCCTGCCCTGAAACACAGTTTCGCAGCAATAAAAGGAGAGGAAACATTTCTCCTGGGTTATGCAGGGCTGGGAGGACTTTTACATGGTCTAATACAGACTAAGATGATGATCACATTATTAGACAGCAAAGTTTACCTCCAAAGAGATGGAAGAACCAGACCCAGGAAGGCCATTAAACGAGTAATGCATGAGCATGCAAATTACATCTACAGCTTTATGTGGAATGAGTGAGGAAGGAAAGACTGGAAAAAAGCATCAATTGCTGGTTGGGCTCTGCCAAGGGCACGAGGAAGGAGGAAGTAGTGTTTCGAGAAGGAGTTTTCAGTGGCAGGACACCAGCTGCATCCCACGCCGTGTGCCGGCCGTGTAGGCAGCAGAGGCCCTGCCAGACCTCCTCAGGCTGGCAGGAGGGGTGGGGGTCACAGCCCAGGCCCCTCCAAACCAACACCTCCTGCTGGCTTTTTTGCGTGTTACTTGGTGACTGATGGCAGCAGAGTTTTATTTCCCAGAAGGGTAAAATGTAAAAGCAGGGCAAGCAAGAAGGAAAGGGAAGTGTGTCCAGAGCTAAAAAGTGATGGAGCCACAGGCTTGTGTTCTTACCTGGATTCCTGTTGCTGAGGCTGCCTGCTGTGAGCTCCCTCCTCTCCTCCTGATGTTCGCTGCCAGCGTGCCAAGGCCCACGGGCCCCTCCAGTATGTCCCAGCTGCGTCACCGTGACACAGACGTGCCTAGGAAGAGCTGTGAGAAAATACACAGAGGGATAGGAAAGGTGAATACATCACAAAGAGAGGCAGGACTGTTAAAAGATAGGATTCAAGAGGGCAAAACAGCAACACAAAAAGGTTGCTGCTTCTTCTACAACACTCAAGACTGGCTGGTCTCCAGGACGGTGGTGTGGGGGCCCTGCAGCAGGGATGCTTCCCAAATATTTCCTCCCCAGCTGGCAAAGCCACCTGCTAATCCAATAGTGCTTTTATAGATATGCGTTTGTTTGTCTTCCATATTCACAACATCATTATTATCCAAAACTGCTGTTTGCTTTTGCGTTTTTTAAGGCCGCAATTTTAAGTATGGTTGGGTTTTGGACACTGTTATTAAGAGGTCACAGCGATTTTGCTTCACAAACCACTAAGGAGGGTATTCACAGAATCACAGAATCTTCATGGTTGGAAAGGACCTCTGAGATCACTGAGTCCAACCATACACACACAAAAGACCCCCACAATCTCGGGCACTAGAGCATGCCCTGAAGTGCCACGTCTACACGTTTCTTCAATACCTCCAGGGATGGTGACTCCACCACCTCCCTGGGCAGGCCCTTCCAGGGCCTGACCACCCTCTCAGGAAAGTCACTCTTCCCAAGATCTAACCCAAACCTCCCCTGCCCCAACTTCACACCACTTCCTCTGCTCCTGGCATTATTCCCTTGGGAGAAGAGGCCAATCCCCACTTCTCTACACCCTCCTTTCAGGGAGCTGGAGAGGGCAAGGAGGTCTCCCCTCAGCCTCCTCTGCTCCAAACTAAACATGCCCAGTTCCCTCAGCCTCTCCTCGTAGGACTTCTTCTCCAGACCCCTCACCAGCTTGGTGGCTCTCCTCTGGACACGCTCCAGCCCCTCAATGTCCTTCTTGTGGCGAGGGGCCCAGAACTGAACCCAGCCCTCGAGGTGAGGCCTCACCAGGGCCCAGTCCAGAGGCACCATCACTGCCCTACTCCTGCTGGCCACGCTGGTCCTGACACAGGCCAGGATGCTGGTGGCCTCCTTGGCCACCTGGGCACACTGCTGGCTCCTGTTCAGCCGGCTGTCCACCAACACCCCCAGGGCCTTTTCTGCTGGGCAGCTCCAGCCACTCTGCCCCCAGCCTGTAGCGCTGCAGGGGGTTGGTGTGACCGAAAGGCTCATAAAGCTCAGCAGAAATTAACACAGCCATCAAACAACCCTGGGCATGGCAGTTTGCTTTTCCTTAGCACCAGTCCTTTCATTAATTTAGGCAGGCCCACAAGTGGGCTGCAGGGCAACAGCCTTAGGCCGAGGAGGAGGGGGATGAATTTACTGAATGCTTTTATTTTTTTTTTAATTTATTTTTGAGCCGTGATGAATTTAAAAGGAGCAAAACAGCATTCCCAAAATCGCAGCCCATTTCATTAATTTACTGTTATCTGGTGTAGCAGAATTTTGACAGCAATGGCCACGAGGCGATGTGTGCTGCAAGATGCTGTGATCTTTGCACAGCCAGCCCGTGTTTTTATCTTCTTCATATTGAACTTTGAACACACCGTGGTGTCTGCGCCTGCGGAGAGATGGCCCAGGAAACAGCTAGAATATTAAGTACCCGCTTATATGTCTCCCAAAGGAGGCTGCTGCTAATATTATACATTACAACAACATTGCCTGAATGGTTTATTAATGGTAGCAAAACAGAGTGAATACGACATACAATGATAATAACAATAAATGTTATTTATACGGTGCCTATCCGCGACAGCGCTCTAGAGGCCTCACAAAAATACACTTAAAATGCTAGCATTGCAGTATTAAAATATGCCCAAAGCCTCACCAAATAAAATGGATTTGATGTTTAAAATGTGATTTACTTATACACGGCACCCTTAGCAGCAAATTTACATTGTAGATGGACAGATAGATATTTCTAAAAATCACTGATGGATGCATTTGCCCAAGTGTTTGGAATCCAATTTAAGCTGATATGAAAGGATTTGGAGCCCAAACCATCTGCAGATTCCTTTTTAGGAATCAGAGCAGATTACATGGAAAGAGAAGCTCCTGAAGAAACCAGTGACATCGGGTTATGTGTGCATGCAGTTATAGCTGGAAGGTTGTATCAATGAACTAGGTTTTAAAAAGTACCTAGTGTGTGAGGCAGCCAAGATCAACCAAAACGCCTCTGGATCCTCTTTTTATACTGTTGGGTAAATAGCGCTGCCTATTTGACACCCCTTCTCTACTTCCTTGGAAACACCTTTCCCAGAGCTTCTACGTGTGTTGGGATTCACCTCCTCGAGCAGCCTGCTGCTCCCTGTGCAAAGCAGTCTGTGCTGGACTGCCCAGTGGTTGTCTCCTGGCCTCTGAGCCCAGCCTGGCTTTCCACCAGGGGTTGGAGCTGGTATGCTATCATCTCGTACTTGCAGCACCCCTGATTCTCATAGAATCACACAATCTTCATGGTTGGAAGGGACCTTTGAGATCATCGAGTCCAACCATACACACACAAAAAAAAACCCAACCACAATCTCTGGCACTAGAGCATGCCCTAGAGCATGCCACGTCTACACACTTCTTCAATACCTCCAGGGATGGTGACTCCACCACCTCCCTGGGCAGGCCCTTCCAGGGCCTGACCACCCTCTCAGGAAAGTCACTCTTCCCAAGATCTAACCCAAACCTCCCCTGCCCCAACTTCACACCATTTCCTCTGCTCCTGGCATTATTTCCTTGGGAGAAGAGGCCAACCCCCACCTCTCTACAGCCTCCTTTCAGGGAGCTGGAGAGGGCAAGGAGGTCTCCCCTCAGCCTCCTCTGCTCCAAACTAAACATGCCCAGTTCCCTCAGCCTCTCCTCGTAGGACTTCTTCTCCAGACCCCTCACCAGCTTGGTGGCTCTCCTCTGGACACGCTCCAGCCCCTCAATGTCCTTCTTGTGGTGAGGGGCCCAGAACTGAACCCAGCCCTCGAGGTGAGGCCTCACCAGTGCCCAGTCCAGAGGCACCATCACTGCCCTACTCCTGCTGGCCACGCTAGTCCTGACACAGGCCAGGATGCTGGTGGCCTCCTTGGCCACCTGGGCACACTGCTGGCTCCTGTTCAGCCGGCTGTCCACCAACACCCCCAGGTCCACCTCATCCAGATCATCGATAAAGACATTAAACAAGATTGGCCCCAAAACTGAGCCCTGAGGGACACCACTGGTGACCAGCTGCCAACAAGATTTCACCCCATTAATCACAACCCTCTGGTCTTCTCCTTCCAGTGTCCGCAGCCTCTCCTCAACACCCCGGCTCTAACCTCATGCACGCAAAACAGAGCAGATTCTCAGGTGCTGGCACGAGTGTCAGAAATGGGCAAGGTTTAGGGGAGCAGCTGAATGCCAAACTGCAAAGCCAACAATTTCCTGGGCTCAAATCCCTTCCAGGATTACAGGGTCTTTCTTTTCAATGCCTACAACTTCAAAAGTTACCAGAATGAGAGCTAAAGCTGCCAGAAAGCTCTGCAGAGTAGCCTGGGGAAAGCTGGGCGGTAGGGGACAGAGACTTTAGGTTAATAATGTTTATTTACACTTGGTCATGACAGCTGATTAACTGACAAATTCAAACCTGACTCTTCATTCTTAAATGCTGTATCTGACCAAATAGCCAAAAACACATTCCACCATCATGCCTGGTATGCAATTACAGAACCATCTCCTAGTTCTTTGTTTGACAAAGTGCTGCATAGTCCAGAGGTACCTGATCACGTTTGAAAGGTTTATTAAGAAATAGTAATGAGACTTTGACCAACGCCCTGTTTATCTGCTAAAAACCTTTCCATATGCACTTCTGACAGCATCACAGCATAGCTAAAGGGAGCATGAGCTCATCTTTCTGCCTGAAGACTTCTCCCATTGAAAATTCTGCATTAGGAAGCAAAACATCCCACGTTCCCTCACCTCATCTTCCCACGCCTAATAAATTAAAAATGGAAAACAACAGAGTAGGTAAGGGGTGTGCATGGCGTAACCCAGAGGTACGCTGTGCTTATCAAATGGTATTTTACAAAAGTTCATTTATATATGTGTGTGTGTGTATATAAACACAAACATAATTACCCCCATGCAATTTTCTAAAACAACTACTGTCATACCATAGAGAGCACACTTTGGTGCAGATTTACTGTGCAAGAGGCACAACAGCAGGGAAAATCCACTAGTCTGACCTTAATGTTACCACTGATAAATAAAGGTTATTAGCATTTATATACTTTAAATATACTTAAGTGTACGGTTTTACCTTTCTGGAAAAAATTAAAACCTGAGGTCACTTGCAGTGAAAAAGTCTTAGACTCCATGGAACAGAATCTGGCAAACGTGCACAACCTGAGGGTAAAAAAGAAAAGAATTTAAAATAAAATAATCAATCAGTAAAATTTCAGTGGACTGCAAGCCACCAGAAAACTTGGCTCCAAATTCTCCATGGAAGGTATATAAATAATTACAGTAAAATTGTTCTTAGTCCGAGGGCTTCTCTGTGACCACAGAAGGATCTTCTGCCATCCCTCTCCACATAATAAGCATGGCCTTTTTTATTTAACTCTGAACAATGACAATTTCTCCATTATCAAAGAAACCCAGGGGAGAAAAATCATCTTGTCTTTGCATAAAACACCACTCCTTTTTATGCTTTATATAAAATAATAATGAATGTGGAAGGATCGCTAAGTTCCAAATCAATCACAGTCTTTTGATGTTATTATTAACTGCACATACTCCATTCTTGTGGTTTATGGTATCATCAGAACCCCTCAATTGATTTATACTCTAGTGATCTAGTTGTCTCTATTCATTATCCCATATTTAATTAATATATGCCTCAGAAGGAGTTGTCAAAAGACAAAGTTAATTATAGCAGAAAAAAAAAATCTAGTTGAAATCACATGTCATATTTTAGTTTAGTGACAGCTCCCACAAAAGATCATTTTAGCTGCTTCTGTATTTTTTCAGCTTCAATGAATAAATACTATTGTATGTTCCCACCAAGTAATACAGAACACTTCACTCTACTATTTACAATTATTTAGACCGCAAAAGGTTTTTTTTACATAATTAATCTTTTACTAAATATTTGCGATTTTTGAGCTATGCTTAAAAACCTGATCCTGAAAAATGGAGAACTTGGCAACAGATTATTAATCTTATTCATCGGGCTCAAACAGAACCCTTTATGAGGGGAAAGCAAGTATTATACAACCTGTAGGTAAATACATCAGAATTTTTATTCAAAATTATTCCAGCTGTGTGAGCAACCTTTTTTGAAACACTTTCACCGTGTTCAAACAAATGACTCCTTCTGGAGGAATGTTTGGAGAAACAGTACATTTTAAGTTCATGTTGGAAAATATTGATGTAAAATGGACATTTTAAGTCTTAAGCATAAATATTCACGGTGGGAATTTGATTCAAAACTTTAGACTCCTCCAATAAGAGGTGTGAGGCTCACATATCCAAAGAAAGCAGTCCTGCTTGTCTTGACTTAGGTATATTTAAAATTATATCTGTCAGAGCCCACTTAAAAATAATCCTGATTTTAAGGCACATTTGCAGAATCTCAGTGAATTATTCTGAATTATTAATATACTGAGAAAATCCTATTGGTTTCTAGGTATAACTTGTTAAAAAAAAATCAAAAATATTTGTCTTAGTAAGCTGGGGATGAATGCTGCTACGTATGTAGCACTTGGACTCTTTAAATTAAATAATGCTGACACAAGGAAACTATTAAGCTGATATTTTTAATAGTTGCTGTTCAGGATTCTTTTCTCATGTATCTGTGTTCATTTTGCTACTGATCTTTTACTCTAGGTCTAATAGTAAAATCTCAGAGGGATGGCAAAGTTAGAAATATAAAACACGTCAAAATATTATCTAAAATTATTTTACCCTTTGAAAATGAGCTTATTCCATCTGCTTATACTTTCCATTACACAGAATATGACTGTACACAGCACCCACCTAGATTCCTTTACAGAAGCCACTTCATGGGACGTCACCAGACAGCTGATGTCCCTTCGCTACAAGAATTCCAGACGTTTTAGACTGATGATTGCTCTCACCCTGCGAATTTTCTTGGAAATCTGTGGCAATAAAATGTTATTCCAGGTTACAGGTCTGCAGACCTGTCACAGACCACTTATCACGACCTCGTGGACTGCCAGATCACCATTTTGGAGGCAGGGCTTTGAGACTCCATTTCCAGACAGGCACGTGTTTACGTAGGGTCCACCAACTGTATGCGAGAGACATCTAGGGAATAAATGGTGCTGCAGGACATGCATGTTAAGAGGCACAACTCTGCTCTTTTTTGGCCTCTTCTCCCAAGGGAATAATGCCAGGAGCAGAGGAAATGGTGTGAAGTTGGGGCAGGGGAGGTTTAGATGAGATCTTGGGAAGAGTGACTTTCCTGAGAGGGTGGTCAGGCACTGGAACAGCCTGCCCAGGGAGGTGGTGGAGTCACCATCCCTGGAGGGATTTCAGAAACATGTAGATGTGGCACTTCAGGGCATGTTCTAGTGCCTGAGATTGTGGGGGTCTTTTATGTGTGCGTGGTTGGACTTGGTGATCTCAAAGGTCCTTTCCAACCATGAAGATTCTGTGATTCCATGACTACAGCACTGTACATATAAAACCACTATAACACACCTATTTTATTTCCTGAAATCTTTTTGGGGGAGAGGGGATTTTTTTTTTTGTCATCAGCAGATTCTTAAACCAAGTGGGATTTCAGACTTCAGTTTTTCCCCCCATCAGATTTGACTGCAGTGCTTCTGGCTGCTGTTCTGCAAGGCTGCCCCTCTGGGGTAACCCAGTCCTTCCCTCGGAGTCCCAAAACTTTCAAAACTCTTCTGAACGCTGTTTCTGATTTGAAACCTCTAACATTAACACACACAACAGTCATAACACACTGGAATAGTGAAACTGAAAAATATCTGTGCCTGTGGGCAGCGGCAACAGTTAGCCCATCAAGTGGGAAAACACATCCTAGCATCCTCATTGTCCCCTGGAAGACCAACCTTGCTTCATGAGCCACTTGGACATGAGTAGCACATCCCAAGTATGGATGTGAGAAGCATAGCTGTTAGGCCCTTCTCTAGAAAACAGTACTCTTAATGAAGACCTGACATCCCTCAGCCCCTAAAGCTAACATTTTCAAAACGGGGTGGACAAAACTGGTTCCTTGGTCAACACCTCAGCGTTTGATGTTTGGATCTTGCAAAGCATGTTCTCATATTCTTTTCTGTGTGGCGGTGTATTTCAGCTCAAGAGGGCCGCTGCTCCACTCACCAAATTGATCACAGTTTCCAATCTTTTGCTAGATTTCCAAAAACTGATCTGAGGATACCACTGCAGCATGCATAGAACCTCCATCCACCTCCCTTTTGTTACAGAATCCCTAAAGGCATCATCTCCGGCACGTTCCCTGCCACCCACACATCCCAGGGGATGTAATTTCTGGAGGAAGAACGAATGTCTAACAGAGTTGGCCAAGTTATTATTTGTAAGTTATCCAGGAAATTGAGTGACAGTGATTTGGTCCATTAACCACCTCCAAGCAGACTTCAACTTCATACCTATTAATTTACTGTTTGTAACCACCTAACACAGCTAAAACAAGCAAGCGCTAGCAAGCAGAGAAAACATCTAAAGCCTCACTGCTTACTTCAACTTCTTGAATGTGTCTTTTTTCAGTGGTGCCCAGGGACAGGACAAGAGGAAATGGGCACAAACTGGAACATAAGAAGTTCCACCTAAACTTGAGGAGGAACTTGTTTGCTGTGAGGGTGGCAGAGCCCTTCTCTGGAGACATTCAAACCCGCCTGGACACGTTCCTGTGGGACCTGCTCTGGGTGGCCCTGCTTTGGCAGGGGGTTGGACTAGATGATCTTCAGAGATCCCTTCTAACCCCATGAGATTCTGTGATTCTGTAGACCATTTGAAATAATGAACACAAAGAGCATAGGAAGCAAGTATAGAACACAAAATATATTATATAAACTATTATTTATATGACTAAAATGAATACTAAAATATTTTTTATATAACTGGAATAATATCAATATATGACAAGTAACACAAGTATACATACAAATTAAAATAGAGGACATTTTAAAAAAGGACATAAAAATCAAGCTAGACCCTATAAGTATCAAAAAAGGAGATGCATCATGAACAAGTCATTCAAAAGGGGAATGTACTTTTGCAATATTTGACCCATTACAATTTCTAAGAGCGAGACTGACCACGGAACACCACAGTACGTAACCATTCAACTTATATAAATCTATGTCACAGAATCACAGAATCTCATGGGGTTGGAAGATACCTCTGGAGATCATCTAGTCCAACCCCCCTGCCAAAGAAGGTCGATGTTTTATCGATTTTGAAGTTTCTCTCTTAATTTTTACCCTTGTTCAATACTTTTTTCTCCTTAATATGCATGCGTTCACAGGTTTGGGATGTTCTAATACAGCTGTTTAAGCTGGTTTATTGGCATATACCGGTGAATAAACTATTGTGCCCTTTAAATTATGTCTCCTCTGGGACAGTATAGCGACCAGAATCAGAGAGCTTGTCCGTCAGGGTGAGACCAAACATCTCCCATCACCTTCTCAGAGGCAATCCCTGCTCCAGCAACTGTATTTAAGGATAGTGTATGATTTCCTCGTGGAACTCTTTTCAAGTAACGCAGAAATACACGCCGGCACTCAGATACAGCGATAATGGATATGGGCTGAGGAAAAAAAAAAAAAAAAAGGAAAACAAACCTGTATAGGATGGAGGGTATCGAGATTCTTTCATCAATACCAGGACACTAAAAACGCATTTAAAAAAGGTTCATCAGACTGCCTACGTGCATTCCTGCCACAAATCACTGCAGTCCTCATGAATTTACAGAGGAACCTAGTAAGTAAATACCTCTTCTCACTTGTATAGTGAAAATGGGAGGAAAAAAAAAAAAAAAAAAAAAGAAGAAAGGTTGTGAAGTGCCTGCTTGGGAGTATATACAAACTAAATCAAAGGTATTGTTCGAAATTTACAGCAGGTCATCTCTTCTTTTTTCCTATTTCTTTTCAATATCGAATGAAGGGCTGACCAGCAAGGTCAAACTTTCCTTATTAATGAGGCATTGCTAGAGCTTTGTCTCATTAGGGCACTCAGAACTATGCATTTACTGCAATTTGCAGCACTTAATAGAGAAAGGTCAGAGCGGGTTACGTTCAATTTCCACTTGGCAGAGGGAGGAAAAATGGAAGCAATTCATTTGCACAAATTTGAATAATTCTTCTCAGTCTCCTTTTCTTTATCTATGTCTAGATAATTCCTGCATCTTAGCCCGCTCACAATCATCCCAAACCTGCCAACAGCCGGCTTTCTATGAAGGCTGTAATGGAGCTGACAGATTCTATGAATCCAGGTGTCAAAATAAAGCCATTCGCCTCCCCCCCCCCTCTCCTTCTCTCACAACAGGGAATAGGAGCTGCCTCTAGTGAGCTCTTAAACTTATCATAAATGTATCAAGATTGCTGTGGGCCATGAAACAGCTGTAGACAATTAATCTTTCCACAATTCTTCGGCATAAGAATTGCTTTCCCCGCGAAGTAACATCTGCCACGCCGAGGTGATTATTCATGGGCAATGGGCGCCACCACAGTTTTATGCATAGAGCCATCAGTGGCAATGAAGCAAAATTTATAGTTTTCCCTGGTTCAGTAAAAATAACATTTCAGCTGCATTAAAATGTCATCCATCAGCATCGTCCCAGAGCACAGGGCCCCATCTCATCCAGAGAAATTAAAAAGTATTCATTTTAATGGTAACTTGCAAAGCTTGCGGTGACATTGCTTTTTTTTTTTTTTTTGCTCTCCCTTTTTTTATTTTTTTTTTGTAAGCAATATTGAGGAGGAGGAGGACTGAAGGAAAAGGTTATGTGGTGCAGCGAAGCTGAGGATTAAATGTGCTACTAGGGAGTAATGATATACCAATTACTGGGCTGCTGGTTCTTATTTATTCATAACCCCTGAAACGCTTAATCAAAAATCCTTGAATCAAATTGAACAACTAAAGAAGGAAAGTTATTTCACAGAGATAATGTAATTCTTCAACTTAAAAAAAAAAAGAGAGGGAGAGAGAGTGCCAAATGGATATAAAGGCGAGACATGGCTCTTGCCAGAGCGGTGGGGTTAGTCTTTTAAAACATTAGCTTGAAGGAGTAGGGAAATTTAAGCCGGAAATGTAATGGTCGTAATTTACAAGCCAGTTTCTATTCTAACTCCCAGAGTTAAGCTGATTAATGTCTGCTTTGGCAGCGTGCTCGGGGCAAAAAAAACCTTACTGGGTGATTTTAAAGTGCTCTGTGTGGCTCGTGTGTAGATTGGCAACCCTCGAGCTGGTCAGGTAGAACCTTGACCAGGCAAGCACCGACAAGTCGAGGACTGCTTAGGAACGCGGGTGCCATTCACATGAGCAAGGATAACACACCCCAGATTGAAGAGTATTTGGATACTTACGTAGATAAAAGGCATTTTTTCCTTGGTAAAGAAGCGACTGAAACAAAGAAGGGATAACATCTGCACCTTTTGGAACTGGACCTGGATTGTACAGGCTCCACTGTACACAGCAAAGAGCTGCAGTGGGTACAACTCACACTTTGGAGTTACTACTAATGCTCCTGATTTATTTTAGGGTGAAAGGAACAGTGTTTAGAGTAGGATGTGTATGGAAAAGGTTTCAAAATCACCAAGTATGTGTACATTCAATCACTAACTATGTCTACATTCAAAATTTCGGGAAAATTGAACTGACAATTTCAAAAGCACATTAGTTCTACAGTGGTAGCAATCTGCACATGCAAAGTCTTCTGGAATGAGAATTAGAAGGTATATCTTATCTTAACCTTTAAGGATAGACTATTTACAAAGACATATCAGCAGTGAAATACGAGGTGAAGTACGGCACCGAAGGAAGAGCTTCCCCACTACAGCAGACTTGGTTCCAGACACGTCTGGAGCACCTACGGAGCAAGTTTTGTCTTTACCTACTATAGAATCATAGAATTGTCTAGGTTGGAAGGGACCTTCAAGATCATCCAGTCCAACCATCAACCTACCTCTGAAAAAATAATCAAAAAAACCCAACACCCCCACATCACTAAACCATGTCACTAAGCACTATGTCAACACATCTTTTAAATCCCTCCAGGGATGGTGCCTCAACCCCTTCCCTGGGCAGCCCATTCCAAGGCTTAATAACCCTTTCCGTGTAATAATTTTTCCTAATATCCAATCTGAACTGAGTTTATGTTTACCTCAGGGTATCCACAGACTGATTTTTTTACTCATCAGCTTTTCAGGTTCTTTTTTCCATAGCATTTCTGTGGAGAGCAGCTTTCCCTGAGGGTTCAAATCCTCCATGTTTTTTGTTTCTCTCTCTTATGATCCACCTCGTTACAACACCAGCACCTGAAAGAGAAATTCGGGCTTGGGCAGGGAGTCAGGTCTCGAATTCTTCAGAAAGTTAAGGGATCCCAAAATATATGTTTCTGAGTCTGGAACAGCTCTAATTTCAATAAGACAACCATAGCAGGTAGATGGACTTTTTTCACACTACCTAATTCTGAAATTACAGCTTGCTCTAAGAAAAATAACTCTTTTACTCATCTGAGAGTTTCTAAAAAATGCCAGACGCGCGGTAAGAGACAAATTCCCTTTATCTGAGAAGGCAATTAATTATGGTCTAAAAGAAGAACTGCATTGCCTTAAGTGAGAGGCAGGGCTCTGAGGAGCCGAATGGTAGCGAGCGAGGAACAAGCAGGCTTGTGATAAATTGTTACCTAAAACATTTGGGTTTAGCTTCATTCTTCTGTTTCCCATGCAGTAGGAGGACTGACTCAAGGCCCAGGTCTAGGATGAAGGAGGCTTGAGCTGATCTCTAGTGGATCCCACTCCTTTTACTGTTTGCTGTGGAAAAGAAAAAAAAAAACTTGCAATGCTGTAAGATCTATCCCCGGCACAGGAACAAAAAAAAAAATCATTTTGATGGTTTGCATAAATTCTTTTAGTCCCACTGCTGATTCATTGGAAAGGACAGGTTCAGCTCTTGGGTCCTGACTGACCTCACTTGAATTATGAGGGGGCCTTGCCTGGAAGAAATATTACTGTTGGCAAGATCAGAAAACAGCAACAGTGCCTGCCAGGCCCTCTTGAGACTTCAGCGATAAGCTTAAGTGGCACGCTGAAGGACACGAGACTCAAGAGCAAAGAAAATACTGAAGGGGAATTGCAAGTAACAAATCCCGTGTAGATTCAGAGAGAGAAGGTAGCAGCTAGAAAGAAATTATCTCAGAAACGAATTTGACTTAAGGGGGGAAATGCAAATCAACTCATCAGCGTGGAAAGGAAAAGATATCCGATGTTTACTAGACTCCTTTGTTGAATGAAAAAAAAAAAAAATTAAGTTTAAGGATGTAAAAGAACCCCCTGTGAGAAGAAGCCAGAGAATGCAAGCAGAGGGAAAAGTTCTGGGAAAGTTCTGAAAGCAAAGTATAAAATTAGGGGGGAAAAAAAGATCATGTGAAGGAGAACAACAAATATAAAAAAAAAGTAGCATAGAAAGCAAGCACCTGATTCAGTGAATTTCCAGCAGTCAAGCCTCCACCATCTGCAACCTGACACTCAACCTGTGAAATTCCATCCAGGGAACACTGACCGAGATTCCTCCTGGTTTCCACAGGCAACCCAAACTCTCCTGGATTCAGCAATAAACAGAAATAGCAACCTTTGTGTCCTGCTGCAGCTGAGAAAGCGCGGTAATCCAGAGAAAGGACACACCTTGCTTTTTCATAGAGATTCTACTTTCATCTCATCTTGGGCTGCATTCCTTAACCTTAAAAATATGGTGTACAGCTTATGAATATGCAGCAATTTGTGAACAGAAAAAGTCCACAGACTGTGAATGACTAGCTTTAAAAAAAAATTAACAACAAACAACAAAAAAAATACCACAAACTCTTCCTCTCTCGCCCTCTTCCATTATTTTTTTCAGTCAGAGAGGCCAGGATAAAACAACCCAGAAACTTGAACCAACAAAAAAAAGTCTGCTAAATTTCAAACGCTTAGCTCTGGGAATGAAAATAAAGCAACCCCTTTATTTTGTGTGCTACGGAGCTGCCCTGAAGCTTATATCAAGCTATTTTAGTTCTAAGGTAAGACTTGGGTTTCACAAGCACCAAGAACAGACTCAAGTTCTATTCCGTACTGCACCTATCTTAGAATCATAGAATCATCTAGGTTGGAAGAGACCCTTGGGATCATCGAGTCCAACCATCTACCCTACTCTACAAAGTCCTCCCCTCTTTGACAGCTGCAAGCAGCAGGTTCTCCAAGAAACCCCATAAGATCAAGACAGAACATTTGTTGTCCTGGATGTTATCCCCAGTTTCCAGCATTGAACATTTCAGGGATCTCCTGAGCCAGGGGGCTCCTTCTTCCACGTCGTTTGTAATAATCCAATCCTCCTCAACGGTGTAATTGGGCTTTTTGTCTCTAAAAAACTGCCCTTAACTCAATGCTACCCCTACCCCTTCCCACTACCACCCGTCTCTGGAGAAGGGCATTAAGAGAGATGTCGGTCAGTGCTGCTGGCAATGGTCCAGGCAGAGGAGCATCACGTGAAGGGCTCGTGGAGAGGCTGGCCTTCCTTGGCAATAACTCCCCTCTTCTGCTCTCCAGCTTTTCTCAGCAGCTCTCAGGGTATTTGTCTTCCCAGGAGGCCAGGTCTCTAATGCATTCAGAGGAGAAAAGAGAACTCCACGTGACTCATTTTGAGTCTCAAGAGGAGAAATTACCTGAGATGTTCAAGCAGGTGAACCCTTTTTCTGGAAGTTAGTGATACAAGCATGATTTGGCTTTCAATTTAAAAATGTTTCAACTCAAATGGTAAGCCACAAGGCTTTTAAAATTTGGCTCTTTTTTAAGCTGTACAATTACCCTTCCCAAGAAATGTTAGGACAAGACAATTAACCATGTTATTGATTTTCTAAAATAGCAATCTTACTGTGACTTCATCAGGAAATCTGCTGATGCCAGGCCATAACTGCACTCACTGGCCACACCAAGCCATCTTTTCCAACTGAGAAGGTCTCTCTCACCTTGAAGATACCTGGGTTTCACCATGACACAAGCTGAATACTTTGAGGGATTCATTAAGAGCTTTTAACCGTGATTTATTATCTGAGAAACCCCAATGGAAGCTCATGCTCATCGTACAGATCTGCACAGCGTTATCCAACATCCTTGTGCTAACTCGCTCTAACAGAGTGAAAATGTGCAGGGAAGCACCAGCCCCATAAACTGCAGGAGATCCTAGCAGCCTGGATATGTCCCCAGGGTCTCCAGGAACCTGCATCTGAGTCGCTCAGCCAAGAGAATCATAGAATGGTTAGGGTTGGAAGGGACCTCAAGGATCATCGAGTTCCAACACCCCTGCCATGGGCAGGGACACCTCCCACCAGACCAGGTTGCTCAAGGCCCCATCCAGCCTGGCCTTGAACACTTCCAGGGATGGGGCATCTATAACTTCCTTGGGCAACCTGTTCCAGTGTCTCACCACCCTCATAGTAAAAAATTTCTCAGCCAAGAGGAAACTGAACTTCTGTGTCCTCCTGCCCAAGATCAATCATACATTGGATTTAAGTCACCAGGCTGGGCAGTACTGGTGCAATTAGGAACAGCGTCTCCGCTCCAGACAGAGGAGCTACCCATAGGCCAAAAAAAAAGAATAGGGCAGATAAGTACTCTGTTAGCCACCTGGCAGGTGATGTCATGAGGAGATTACAGATGATCTGCTCCACAACCAACCTGCGAACGGTCCTCGGATCTGCAGTCACTCTTATCCATCAAGCACTCCCTTCCTACTCATCTTTCTTCTCGGTACACGGCAAGATGCACAACCGTCCCAGCAATTTCTCAGCAGCAACGCCCGTGCACACTGAAAGAAGCAATTTAAGAGAACTGAGGGTCCTCTGTTAATTTAGCAAACTGCCATATTTTTTTTCTATCCTACCAAAGTCACCGCAAGGAGAGAATCCGCAGTGAGAAGGAACGACATGTTTCTGCAACATCAACCCTCAGCCAACAGCACCCATTCATTCACTTTCTAGCAATAACAGAAAATATGAGGTGTTTACGTTCGGAGCCAAGGAGAGCACAAATTAAATCTTTTCTCATGTTCTTCCCATAGAGCTAAACACTTTTTTTTTTTTAGTATATGGTTGTTTACTATAACTTTACTTCCTTAAAGACATTATTTCACGTTAAACGTTGCGGGTCTTTTAAAATAGGATACACTGGAAAAAAAAATAGTGTTGCTTTATCAAACACATTAAACTCTATATCTATCTGATTTTAAAAAATTGTGAAGCACAAATTATCCAGAGCTTAGCACTCAGTGTCTCTTCCTTGGCCTATAAAGTCAACAGTTATGGTGTTAAAGTTTAATCAATCCCATAAAATGTTACTCAGAAAGTGACCCTGGTGTTATGGCTGAAGTACATCTCCTACATTAAAAAGCACTTTCGTGGAAGCCAGAGCAGTGTTATTGAAAGAGAGAGCTAATAGGTATCTAGATGAGGTTATGAAAGGGAGGTGGAAGTAAAGGAGAGCGTTGGGAAAGGCAGTGGAAGGAGGAAAGTGAAAGGAGAGGGGGGAGAAAATCCCCTTTTTCCAAGTAGTTCCTGGCAGAGCTAAATGTAGATACGTGACTGTTCAGGTTGGAAGGATAAAAGGCTCTTCTGACAGTTGCTCAAAAGCAGAGCTCTTCATGAATTTCATAGTAGAGCTGGATGCAATTTTCACAGTCAACACGGGAAGTTTACAGCAAACAATCCTGATGGTAACATCACTGTAGGCAGACAACAGGGCACGACTGACTCCTGCAAAGAATAGATTTTGGATACTGTTAAGATGAGCTTCATTAAACTACAACTTCATCAGAACATTATATTTATTGGCAAAAAAATAAAGCCAGAAGATCACTAATGACACTACATGAACATTCTTTTTGAACATCATCATCCTGACTATTGATTCGTTTCCTAACATCCAGTTATCTTCACTGCAACATGGCTTCAAGCTCCAACAGGGTGGGTTTAGACTGAACATTAAGAAAAAATTCTTCACGGAAAGAGTGGTCGGGCATTGGAATAGGCTGCCCAGGGAGGGGGTTGAGTCACCATCCCTGGATGTGTTTAAGAGACAATTAGATGTGGTGCTGAGGGATATGGTGTAGGGGAGGACTTTGTAGAGTAGGGTAGATGGTTGGACTCAATGATCCCAAGGGTCTCTTCCAACCTAGATGAGTCTGTGATTCTATGCAAGCCCTAGATAGGATGTACTGGGTCTTGCTACATATTTTACTTCACCATTCACCAACAGATTCATAAATGTCTGCCAGATTTTAGGTTATTATTAGAGATTAATTATTAAGATTATTAGCTATGCTGAACCTTCGGTGCAACATAGCATGTCTTCCAGACCCGTGTCAAAGCATAGGCAAACCACCAAGATTATCAGAAGGATGCAGAAACTACTTGAGTTCCCTTACCAGAAATAGTCCCCTACGTTAGATGCTATGCAGGAAGAACTAAATAGAGACAGAATCTGAGGACAAGTGATGATTAGCAGTGTATTCACAAACCCCCAAAAAACCTGATATTTGTTTGCCGAGTGACTTTTTCTCTCAGAAGCATGAATGAGGAGGGGGCCATATTGTAGATGTTATTTCAACTATACCCTGAAGTGAGAACGTCATCTGCATCATCTTAGCATAGTAAGATGCTAGTGTTTCAGCACATTTTAATTAAGGTAGTTAGTACTTAGCTATTTTATTAAAAGATTATCCAAGCCTGATCTGGGGTGGATTCCAGTACTGCTATCCCAGAGCATCTTTGACTGCAGTAAGGATTTGCTTGTAACTCTGAAGAGGAAAACAGGAAAGCTTTCATCTCAAAGAATGAAAAAAAAAATATATATATATATGGTAAGAATCACCATGGCAAAACCCATCCAGAACCCGAGGCTGCACAGCTTCCTCAGCCTTCCAGACAAACCCACCAGCAGACTGCCTGCCTTCCACCACCCTTCTCCTCCAGAACACCTTGCAGCATCCAAAAGGAAACATTCTCCAAACTAATTCTCCAAACTAAACTCAACCAGCCGTATGTTCGTTATCGAGTGAATGATTTACAGGGAAGCAGATACCTGCGACGATTCAAACAGAAGATAAGTATTGACTCTGAGGGCTCTGCAGATCAGACTGCACGTCAGAAACGAGAGCACAACCTAAAGAGTTAATTAGGACAAGTTATTCACAATTCCTATATGTTTGCAGTTCTGCACAAGCTAATCTGTAAAGGCTATTACACGCTAGAACTCAGCTGAACAAACCTGAAGGTACAAAGGCATCAGAATGTATTGTCTGGGCTCACACCAGGTTACATTAATCTGAATTTCACCTTGAACCTCTCAGTTCACACCATTTGGAATTCCTCCAAGTTTTTATAGTGTTCGGAGCTGAGGTTTGGACTCGTTTAATCTTGAAATGTGTGGCAATGCAAGAAATATTTTAATAGACGTGATCCTTTAATCAGAAGGGAAATCATAGTAAAAATTCACTTGTTACTTCTAAGCAGCACTCACAACTCAAAGGCTGAGGCATTCTGTACAGTGTTTACACCTAACTATGCCAAAAACTTGTCTTTGACATACCTATTCTGACTGCAAGGCAAAGGTATTGAACAAAATGATAAGAAAACCCACCTTATTAACTCAAAGACCTTGAATTGCTCAGGTGATTTTGCAAACATGCGGAAGTTGGTATCGATGGAACGCAACTTCTAAAGTCCTCAATTTGCTAATGGGTCCAGGTCTTCAGAATGACCAAAGCTGCAACACAAAAGACTGATTAGCTTACTATACCCATCTTCCAGTCTGCTGGGGCAGTTTATATGCTTTTTTACACTTCAGGCTATCTTTAAACTGCTTTAACCACGAGTTTTCCTCCTTGCTGAGAGACTGCTACAAAGTCACGGCTGTCACCACTCAAGTTTTCCTTCAATATTTAAACAAAAATATACAGTAAATAATTCTTTCCCCTTTTTTAATTTTTTCTTGATGAAAAATACCTGTACATCATGATTTCTTGCTCAAAATGGAGATGTTTGTAAGATGAACAGTACATCATTTATCTCCCTGCCGTGTCACAGAATAACAAAAAAATCAAAGTGAAGTTCTCTTTAAATAATTTCACACCAAAATAAAGCTCTTTATCACCATCTTGACTCGGAACATATGAACACAAGTGAACACACATATAATCTCCAGTGGGAGGAAGGTCTAGTATTTAGTAGAGATGCCACTGACTTTGAATAAATAAATGTAAGTATGCCTTCACTACAAAATTTAGATATAGATCAGCATTTGAATTTCCCCAGCACCGAGGGAGGGTTGCTATTTCAGTATTCTTCTGACCAGTCTATTCAAATTATGAGCTAAAAAGGTCTTCTTTTTTTTTTTTTTTTGTTCCCTTAAATAACTTATTAGTTAAAAGGATGTGAATTAACTTAGAATGAATGTTCAATTCATATAGTTGAATCGCCATCATCATTATTACAGGAAGCTCTAATCATTACGCAGCCACTAATATAAGACATTCTGCTAGCTTGCCTTTAATGAACATGACTCACATTTCACTTTAATGATTCCTACACCCGTGTCTCCTCTGTGCTTCTCCTTCTGCCCAGCCGTGGGGGAAGGGTGGCCTACATAGCTTTTTAAAGATGAAAGGCTACCTTTTAAGATGGGAGTGACTTCCAGTACCTCCGTTTTATAGGAGGTCACGCTGCAAAGCCTTGGAGAAATCTCAAGTCCAGAAAGTACTCAAAGGCGTCTCCTTTCAAGGAGGCTCCAACTGGACCACCCAAAATGGTGGCACCACTGAAGAAGTGATCTCCTTAAGGGGGCTGAACAGTCTGTGATGCTTCCTCCAGAAGAGTCACCTTATCTTCCTCCCTCAACTCACTATTTTCTACAAGAGAACGCAGCGGCTTAAGCAGAGCAGAGCTCATGGGGAAGGGCTTTGCAGAGGTGGCAAGACAGAGACAGAAGCACCGTTACATTAAGGACACGCAAGCCAAAGAGCCTGTGGGAATATTCCAGAAAGAAGCCCAGCACCTCACACCCTCCCTCCTTTGTCACCCAAATCTAGCCTCGCTGTAAAAACCAGGGAATAAAATACTTCAGCTGGCTAAAACAGCCCCATGTGGTCCACTTACCTCCACCTCCTAGGGTCTTAATTATCTTCACAGCATAGATCATTTCTCAAAAAAAACCACCTCAATCAATCAGGTCACAGTCAGAAACATCTCTGTAAACTATTGCTTGAGAAGAATTACTAATAATAACCGGGGTAAGCACTAAGTTAGCTCTTCATACATCCGCTACATCAAAAAAACACCCACCCAACCACATTCATGGAACGAGGGATAAATAAAACTGCTGATTTGCACAGGGCTTGCACTACGTTCCTGAGACTTTTGCTCTCAGTGACTACCCAGCTGAAATTGCAGAATTAATTTCACTACAAAGCCCATCATTTACACAGAATCCTACTCCTATTAACCCAGTCGCTAGAGCAAATTCTATGCCCCGTGTTATCACAGCCTTCCCAAAGGATAAGAACTTGATAGTTCCATGCAGTCAGGTTTCTGCTTTTATGAGTGGTGGTTACAGGTGTAAATAAATTACTTCTTTACACACCAAGAAACTCTTTATTGCAGTCCTCAGTTAAATAGACTAAAACATTTTACAGCATTCCTGGGAAGCAGATAAAGGAAAAGCAGAGACAACTTGTGTGAAGTTCCCTCCCATCTGTCCCATCCAGGTGTGATGTCTGGCACGTGAGCACAAAGCACCCAGCCACACCGCAGCCGCTTAAAACCCTGGCATCAGTCCAGGGGGAACAAATATCATCACTAAAACTGGTTAAAAAGTTTAACGTTAGCTTTCTCTTCACTTTTACAGGCACGAACTCCTTCGCTCTAGTCATTAAATATAGAGAGGCTGGCAAAGTTACATCTCACAAACTTTCCTTAAAATATTTTCATTGTTCCAGAACCTGTTTAATATCCAGTCTTGCAGCACTGGATAGGAATGAGGTTTGGTCCGCTCCTGGCTTAGAGGCTCAAAAATATGAGCTCAAGGGCTTCAACCTTGATGTTGAAGCTCCAGAAGGTGCTCCTGGCAAGGGACAGGGATGGGGCAGAGAGGGCACTTCCCACGTCAAGAGACTTGACTGCAAGCTGGGGACATGTAAGATTTTAGGAACAGCACAGGGAGCAAAAAGGGGTCTCTGCTCCTGCAATAAAGGAACAAGGAATCCCTTCCCAATTACACAAGGACAAGAATGAAATGCCTTTTCCCTCCGCTCTTTGGCTACAGCTATACGTGACATCCATACCCATGCTTAGCTGTCCAGTTTTATTCATTATCTGTTCACAGCACAGCCCTTTATGCCCAATACTCTTAAAAAATGCAGGGCTTTCTTCCATTTCAGTTTTGGAGGACCATAGCTATCGTTTCATGTATTCAACTCTTCCCTGGCTGCTTCCTATTACTCCTTAAAACCGCACAACAACCTTTTCTCACTCCTTGGTCTGCAGCACACAAGGGTTTGCGGGATCACAGCTGAACCATCCCTGCAAATGCTAAACACCTCGTGCCCAAAATTCGTCTGTGGTGCAGTTCAGCAGCTCAATCCATCATCATCGCTGAATTTGGCCTACCGTGTTCGAGTAGTTTCGGAGCAGGAACGAACAACAAAGTCAGCTAAAAGGATATTTCTGGTAGGAAACGTTAACCAAAGCTTTTAGTGATCCCAAAACAAAACGTTTTGCTTTTTTTTGGGTTTGAGGATAACAAAATCAAGATCCTCTCCCCAGTACTCATTTGCTGCCGTCCTGCTTCATGGCTATTACAGCCAAGAATAGAAGCAGAACTGCTGATTACTGGCAGAAAGATGATTTCCTAGGTGGGAGGGCAGAAGGGAAAAAACCAAGAAAAAAGGTGGTACAAGTTCCAAAGCCTCCAAAAGCATCCCAAAGCACCCGGGCATTGCCCACACAGAGTCCCCGGGTCTTTCAGGCCAAATTGGGACATTTCAGCTGGTGCTGAACAGCATCTATTCTCAAGCAGCTGGCACGACAAGTGACCGGGAGCCTGCGAGTTAGACTCTGACCCTGGCAGCCTCGTTCAAGTTGGCAATTATCCCCAAAATGTATTCTTGTCAACAACACACCATTTTCAATACATCACCCGCTTTTCCAGTCAAATTAACGCTTCGCAGTCAGAGTCTGCTTCCTCGACAACTCCATCCTAATTGAGATTTCCGTGATTTTATTTTCAAGACACTGGCAAGAGCCTTCGCTTGTGATTTTTTTAGCTGCGGGGACAGAGAGAGATAATGAACTGCGTGGGTTCCTCCAACCAAAATATCACGTTCCCTGAATGCAGCTACCTGACAAAAGCCATTAGGGCTGCAGGAGCTGGGCCTGTGCTTAAGCTCAGACATGTATTGTTAAATGTGACATGCTCAATTTATCATTAGTTATGAAGTGAAAACGGATGAATACACATTCAATTTAGTTCAGCTGCTTTCTTCATTTATCACACTCTTTCATCATCCATCATTCTTCCCCGCCACCCTTTTGATTTGAACAAATAACACACTTTCATAAGTTTAATCTAATTAATCATAATTGTAAGGTAATGTTCCCTTAATGAAGCGTATATTGGGCTTTATAAAGTTTGTTGCAATTTTAATAAAATCCGTCCCAGATAAAATCTACAAATGTTTTCAATGGAGCTAAAACCAGCCCTATCTCTCTCCCACTCATTACTACAGTTGATGATGATGTATCAGTACAAAGAGTTGCTCAAGCATATTGGTCTTTTATAGAACCACTGTTTCAATAAATTGGAAAGCGTTCATCATTTTATGAGACAAGATACGCGGTTAAAAAAGTTAATTGAAGTAGAAACAAATGAGAAAGCCAACCTAAAAGATTTTTCACACGTTATTGCTATGAAATATGCAATACTTGCTATCTTCTGAGGGCATCTCACATGCCAAAGACAATGTAAAGCAGAAGTTTTCTTCCAGAAAGAAATTCTTTGCTGTGAGGGTGGTGAGACACTGGAACAGGTTGCCCAGAGAAGCTGTGGCTGCCCCATCCCTGGAGGGGTTCAAGGCCAGGCTGGATGGGGCTTGGAGCAACCTGGTCTGGTGGGAGGTGTCCCTGCCCAGGGCAGGGGGGTTGGAACTTGATGATCTTTAAGGTCCCTTCCAACTCTAACCATCCTATGATTCTAAGTTGCTCCTTAGCAGCAAAAGTGGTGTACAGAGCTACTAAGTTTTGCTGCAGTTCTCCAAGCAGAGTTAACCCAGAAGAGAGCCACTTTCTAGCGCCAGTGGACGTGTATCTTCATGCATCAGACCAACTCAGCTCTTCTCAGGACAACTTGGCTTTGTTCACTGAAAGTTTTTCAGTCATTATGACCCCAGATTTCATTTTCCCCCACCGCTGCCTATGCTAGACAAAGTTGCTTACCTCATCTTGCTGTGATTCTCAAAGGTTCATAAAGCATTTTGGAGCATCTGGGTGGAAAGTGCTGTGGGGATCGATATTACGTACAATGATTATTAACGAGCAATTTTATTTGATCATTATTAACATACATGGACTCTTCGTACCAAAATTAACATAACCTCCATTTACTAACACCATAGTATATGCATTTCTGTTTGTTTCCACTTTCATATTGTCTATTATTTCTAAGATGAAAAAGCAGGAACAGCACATGAGAAATCCTGTCTGGGGGAAAAAGAAGTCAATTTTCTCATCTCTGGGCCACTAATGACAGATGTCTGTCCTTTTCAAAATCTGGTTGAAAGCTCTACTTCTTTGCTCCAGGGATTTTTGGCCAAGTCAGTACCCTGCTCATAAAGATTGCTGCAGAAGTATCGGCAAGTTCATACTCTACCCATCTAACCATTTATCCACAATGCAATGCCTGTGTTTTCATTTCCAAGTGCAGTTTTACTAGCTTTACTTCAGCCTTTTTCCAAACTAATGAGAGATTTCAGCAAGGGGAACGATTCTAAGCCTTATATGCCACAACCACCCCGTCCATCAAGAGGAAGGTTCACCTGGCAAGATGATGGCTGAACAACGCAGAAAGCATCTATCCCGGCATCTTACTCGGATGCAAGTCATTATAGGATACCTTCTCCTTTCATCAGGAAGGAGGAAAGACAATGGAATTCTACAGCTTGTTCCCTGGTTTACGTTGAGGAGTTGCAGAGCTTTTTCCCCCCGCTTTGTGAAATGAGCGCCTGATGGTTTCTGGCAGAGCGTTAGGCAAAAGGGGATTGTGACTCTCCCTCGTCGCACGCAAGATTAGGGCTGCACAGCTGCCAGTGCTCCCTTTTAGACCCGGCGAGTTATTTTACACACCACACAAACGGTGGCAGAAAACAGGGATTTACTGGCTACAGACAAAGGCAATACTAACAGGAACTAACTTCACGTCCAACGTGGCCAATTGCCTGTTTTAACAGCCGCTCGTTTCTGTGACTCACCCCTTGAAAGACGGGAGTAGGGGGTTTAATAATCCCCCAAGGACACAGAAGAGCTCAGGGGTAAGGCCAGGAAGAGGAAATAACACCACAGCGGTAACAGGCCCTTGTCGCTGCCATAAATTCATTTGTAAAGGAGGAAGATACCCAAGAGAGATACCTGGGTCAGTGTCCCTCTAGAGAGAGGCTGGTACAGTGATACTGTGTGAGAGAGACACAACTTCAGACAGGCTTCGGGCATTTAACTGAGTTCTGCATTCTTCTGAAAAGAGAAAAAAAAAATGAAGTCTCAGCTGGTAAGGGAGAAGGATGCAATGCGAGCTCTTCTCTCCAGCCAGGGGGAGTTTTCCACATCCTCACAGCTGGGAGCACTCCTGCTGTAGTCCCCTTTCCCAGCCCTTAGTCCCATTTTACCCACAGCAATTACGTGAGCCAGCGAGGTGGCACTTTCTGTTCCTTGTCCTATGGCCCCTCGCTTTTATTATTTTTTATTTTTGACTCAGAATGAATATATCCTCTAAGGCTACGTTGCTACAGCAGCCAGTGCGGCCAAAGCACTGCTACCAATTAAGTTAAGTACAAAGTATGAGATCAATTAATCATTCATTATCTTTACAATGCAATAGCTGAAGCTCCAGGGTAGGCAGTACAATAATCCTTACAACCCCCAAGGTGCTCGTCTTCTCCTGAGCTGCTCATTCATTACCCAGAGCATATCAGCATGGAAAATCCTTCATTTTTCAAGGCAATCAGCCCAGTAGAGATGACAAGTCAATGAAGCTCCGGTCCACCTTAAACACGGGAAGTTTAAGAGGCCTGCAAACATATAGTTAACCTTAAACAGGTTTCAGGGAAAGCAAAGGGGAGACTCTCACCAAGCGCTTGGAACCCGGGTTCGTTTCACAACGTTGACAAAACCGGGTGACCCTCACAAACGCCGTGCTCTGCCCTCTGTCCCCAGGCAGAAATATATAAGAATCCAGCCCAAGAGATGCATAGGCTGCCTTTGGCAAACTGCCTTCAGGGTTCTGGTGCAGGAAAGCTCGACAGCACACGTGCAGAACAAGCCCAGGTCCTGCCTTCCTTCCTCTGAAACGCAAACCACAGGGCAAATCACAGAAAGCCCAGCAGATACACACCTCACTTAATTCCCAACTAGAAAACAGTCCAACAGAAATGGATACTAATTGTTCTTGTGGTGTGGTGCACCCATTCACTTTTTTTTTTCTTTTTTTTTAAACCAAAAAGGTATTTTTACAACCAACCATCGCAACTTTATAGTGGAAGATTCTGGGGGGGGAAGAAAAGGTAATGCAATGCATCTCTGCTCCTTAAAGCAGGTCAGTAACACGAGAAGAGGAAGAGAAGAGGAAGAGAAGAGGAAGAGAAGAGGAAGAGAAGAGGAAGAGAAGAGGAAGAGAAGAGGAAGAGAAGAGGAAGAGAAGAGGAAGAGAAGAGGAAGAGAAGAGGAAGAGAAGAGGAAGAGAAGAGGAAGAGAAGAGGAAGAGAAGAGGAAGAGAAGAGGAAGAGAAGAGGAAGAGAAGAGGAAGAGAAGAGGAAGAGAAGAGGAAGAGAAGAGGAAGAGAAGAGGAAGAGAAGAGGAAGAGAAGAGGAAGAGAAGAGGAAGAGAAGAGGAAGAGAAGAGGAAGAGAAGAGGAAGAGAAGAGGAAGAGAAGAGGAAGAGAAGAGGAAGAGAAGAGGAAGAGAAGAGGAAGAGAAGAGGAAGAGAAGAGGAAGAGAAGAGGAAGAGAAGAGGAAGAGAAGAGGAAGAGAAGAGGAAGAGAAGAGGAAGAGAAGAGGAAGAGAAGAGGAAGAGAAGAGGAAGAGAAGAGGAAGAGAAGAGGAAGAGAAGAGGAAGAGAAGAGGAAGAGAAGAGGAAGAGAAGAGGAAGAGAAGAGGAAGAGAAGAGGAAGAGAAGAGGAAGAGAAGAGGAAGAGAAGAGGAAGAGAAGAGGAAGAGAAGAGGAAGAGAAGAGGAAGAGAAGAGGAAGAGAAGAGGAAGAGAAGAGGAAGAGAAGAGGAAGAGAAGAGGAAGAGAAGAGGAAGAGAAGAGGAAGAGAAGAGGAAGAGAAGAGGAAGAGAAGAGGAAGAGAAGAGGAAGAGAAGAGGAAGAGAAGAGGAAGAGAAGAGGAAGAGAAGAGGAAGAGAAGAGGAAGAGAAGAGGAAGAGAAGAGGAAGAGAAGAGGAAGAGAAGAGGAAGAGAAGAGGAAGAGAAGAGGAAGAGAAGAGGAAGAGAAGAGGAAGAGAAGAGGAAGAGAAGAGGAAGAGAAGAGGAAGAGAAGAGGAAGAGAAGAGGAAGAGAAGAGGAAGAGAAGAGGAAGAGAAGAGGAAGAGAAGAGGAAGAGAAGAGGAAGAGAAGAGGAAGAGAAGAGGAAGAGAAGAGGAAGAGAAGAGGAAGAGAAGAGGAAGAGAAGAGGAAGAGAAGAGGAAGAGAAGAGGAAGAGAAGAGGAAGAGAAGAGGAAGAGAAGAGGAAGAGAAGAGGAAGAGAAGAGGAAGAGAAGAGGAAGAGAAGAGGAAGAGAAGAGGAAGAGAAGAGGAAGAGAAGAGGAAGAGAAGAGGAAGAGAAGAGGAAGAGAAGAGGAAGAGAAGAGGAAGAGAAGAGGAAGAGAAGAGGAAGAGAAGAGGAAGAGAAGAGGAAGAGAAGAGGAAGAGAAGAGGAAGAGAAGAGGAAGAGAAGAGGAAGAGAAGAGGAAGAGAAGAGGAAGAGAAGAGGAAGAGAAGAGGAAGAGAAGAGGAAGAGAAGAGGAAGAGAAGAGGAAGAGAAGAGGAAGAGAAGAGGAAGAGAAGAGGAAGAGAAGAGGAAGAGAAGAGGAAGAGAAGAGGAAGAGAAGAGGAAGAGAAGAGGAAGAGAAGAGGAAGAGAAGAGGAAGAGAAGAGGAAGAGAAGAGGAAGAGAAGAGGAAGAGAAGAGGAAGAGAAGAGGAAGAGAAGAGGAAGAGAAGAGGAAGAGAAGAGGAAGAGAAGAGGAAGAGAAGAGGAAGAGAAGAGGAAGAGAAGAGGAAGAGAAGAGGAAGAGAAGAGGAAGAGAAGAGGAAGAGAAGAGGAAGAGAAGAGGAAGAGAAGAGGAAGAGAAGAGGAAGAGAAGAGGAAGAGAAGAGGAAGAGAAGAGGAAGAGAAGAGGAAGAGAAGAGGAAGAGAAGAGGAAGAGAAGAGGAAGAGAAGAGGAAGAGAAGAGGAAGAGAAGAGGAAGAGAAGAGGAAGAGAAGAGGAAGAGAAGAGGAAGAGAAGAGGAAGAGAAGAGGAAGAGAAGAGGAAGAGAAGAGGAAGAGAAGAGGAAGAGAAGAGGAAGAGAAGAGGAAGAGAAGAGGAAGAGAAGAGGAAGAGAAGAGGAAGAGAAGAGGAAGAGAAGAGGAAGAGAAGAGGAAGAGAAGAGGAAGAGAAGAGGAAGAGAAGAGGAAGAGAAGAGGAAGAGAAGAGGAAGAGAAGAGGAAGAGAAGAGGAAGAGAAGAGGAAGAGAAGAGGAAGAGAAGAGGAAGAGAAGAGGAAGAGAAGAGGAAGAGAAGAGGAAGAGAAGAGGAAGAGAAGAGGAAGAGAAGAGGAAGAGAAGAGGAAGAGAAGAGGAAGAGAAGAGGAAGAGAAGAGGAAGAGAAGAGGAAGAGAAGAGGAAGAGAAGAGGAAGAGAAGAGGAAGAGAAGAGGAAGAGAAGAGGAAGAGAAGAGGAAGAGAAGAGGAAGAGAAGAGGAAGAGAAGAGGAAGAGAAGAGGAAGAGAAGAGGAAGAGAAGAGGAAGAGAAGAGGAAGAGAAGAGGAAGAGAAGAGGAAGAGAAGAGGAAGAGAAGAGGAAGAGAAGAGGAAGAGAAGAGGAAGAGAAGAGGAAGAGAAGAGGAAGAGAAGAGGAAGAGAAGAGGAAGAGAAGAGGAAGAGAAGAGGAAGAGAAGAGGAAGAGAAGAGGAAGAGAAGAGGAAGAGAAGAGGAAGAGAAGAGGAAGAGAAGAGGAAGAGAAGAGGAAGAGAAGAGGAAGAGAAGAGGAAGAGAAGAGGAAGAGAAGAGGAAGAGAAGAGGAAGAGAAGAGGAAGAGAAGAGGAAGAGAAGAGGAAGAGAAGAGGAAGAGAAGAGGAAGAGAAGAGGAAGAGAAGAGGAAGAGAAGAGGAAGAGAAGAGGAAGAGAAGAGGAAGAGAAGAGGAAGAGAAGAGGAAGAGAAGAGGAAGAGAAGAGGAAGAGAAGAGGAAGAGAAGAGGAAGAGAAGAGGAAGAGAAGAGGAAGAGAAGAGGAAGAGAAGAGGAAGAGAAGAGGAAGAGAAGAGGAAGAGAAGAGGAAGAGAAGAGGAAGAGAAGAGGAAGAGAAGAGGAAGAGAAGAGGAAGAGAAGAGGAAGAGAAGAGGAAGAGAAGAGGAAGAGAAGAGGAAGAGAAGAGGAAGAGAAGAGGAAGAGAAGAGGAAGAGAAGAGGAAGAGAAGAGGAAGAGAAGAGGAAGAGAAGAGGAAGAGAAGAGGAAGAGAAGAGGAAGAGAAGAGGAAGAGAAGAGGAAGAGAAGAGGAAGAGAAGAGGAAGAGAAGAGGAAGAGAAGAGGAAGAGAAGAGGAAGAGAAGAGGAAGAGAAGAGGAAGAGAAGAGGAAGAGAAGAGGAAGAGAAGAGGAAGAGAAGAGGAAGAGAAGAGGAAGAGAAGAGGAAGAGAAGAGGAAGAGAAGAGGAAGAGAAGAGGAAGAGAAGAGGAAGAGAAGAGGAAGAGAAGAGGAAGAGAAGAGGAAGAGAAGAGGAAGAGAAGAGGAAGAGAAGAGGAAGAGAAGAGGAAGAGAAGAGGAAGAGAAGAGGAAGAGAAGAGGAAGAGAAGAGGAAGAGAAGAGGAAGAGAAGAGGAAGAGAAGAGGAAGAGAAGAGGAAGAGAAGAGGAAGAGAAGAGGAAGAGAAGAGGAAGAGAAGAGGAAGAGAAGAGGAAGAGAAGAGGAAGAGAAGAGGAAGAGAAGAGGAAGAGAAGAGGAAGAGAAGAGGAAGAGAAGAGGAAGAGAAGAGGAAGAGAAGAGGAAGAGAAGAGGAAGAGAAGAGGAAGAGAAGAGGAAGAGAAGAGGAAGAGAAGAGGAAGAGAAGAGGAAGAGAAGAGGAAGAGAAGAGGAAGAGAAGAGGAAGAGAAGAGGAAGAGAAGAGGAAGAGAAGAGGAAGAGAAGAGGAAGAGAAGAGGAAGAGAAGAGGAAGAGAAGAGGAAGAGAAGAGGAAGAGAAGAGGAAGAGAAGAGGAAGAGAAGAGGAAGAGAAGAGGAAGAGAAGAGGAAGAGAAGAGGAAGAGAAGAGGAAGAGAAGAGGAAGAGAAGAGGAAGAGAAGAGGAAGAGAAGAGGAAGAGAAGAGGAAGAGAAGAGGAAGAGAAGAGGAAGAGAAGAGGAAGAGAAGAGGAAGAGAAGAGGAAGAGAAGAGGAAGAGAAGAGGAAGAGAAGAGGAAGAGAAGAGGAAGAGAAGAGGAAGAGAAGAGGAAGAGAAGAGGAAGAGAAGAGGAAGAGAAGAGGAAGAGAAGAGGAAGAGAAGAGGAAGAGAAGAGGAAGAGAAGAGGAAGAGAAGAGGAAGAGAAGAGGAAGAGAAGAGGAAGAGAAGAGGAAGAGAAGAGGAAGAGAAGAGGAAGAGAAGAGGAAGAGAAGAGGAAGAGAAGAGGAAGAGAAGAGGAAGAGAAGAGGAAGAGAAGAGGAAGAGAAGAGGAAGAGAAGAGGAAGAGAAGAGGAAGAGAAGAGGAAGAGAAGAGGAAGAGAAGAGGAAGAGAAGAGGAAGAGAAGAGGAAGAGAAGAGGAAGAGAAGAGGAAGAGAAGAGGAAGAGAAGAGGAAGAGAAGAGGAAGAGAAGAGGAAGAGAAGAGGAAGAGAAGAGGAAGAGAAGAGGAAGAGAAGAGGAAGAGAAGAGGAAGAGAAGAGGAAGAGAAGAGGAAGAGAAGAGGAAGAGAAGAGGAAGAGAAGAGGAAGAGAAGAGGAAGAGAAGAGGAAGAGAAGAGGAAGAGAAGAGGAAGAGAAGAGGAAGAGAAGAGGAAGAGAAGAGGAAGAGAAGAGGAAGAGAAGAGGAAGAGAAGAGGAAGAGAAGAGGAAGAGAAGAGGAAGAGAAGAGGAAGAGAAGAGGAAGAGAAGAGGAAGAGAAGAGGAAGAGAAGAGGAAGAGAAGAGGAAGAGAAGAGGAAGAGAAGAGGAAGAGAAGAGGAAGAGAAGAGGAAGAGAAGAGGAAGAGAAGAGGAAGAGAAGAGGAAGAGAAGAGGAAGAGAAGAGGAAGAGAAGAGGAAGAGAAGAGGAAGAGAAGAGGAAGAGAAGAGGAAGAGAAGAGGAAGAGAAGAGGAAGAGAAGAGGAAGAGAAGAGGAAGAGAAGAGGAAGAGAAGAGGAAGAGAAGAGGAAGAGAAGAGGAAGAGAAGAGGAAGAGAAGAGGAAGAGAAGAGGAAGAGAAGAGGAAGAGAAGAGGAAGAGAAGAGGAAGAGAAGAGGAAGAGAAGAGGAAGAGAAGAGGAAGAGAAGAGGAAGAGAAGAGGAAGAGAAGAGGAAGAGAAGAGGAAGAGAAGAGGAAGAGAAGAGGAAGAGAAGAGGAAGAGAAGAGGAAGAGAAGAGGAAGAGAAGAGGAAGAGAAGAGGAAGAGAAGAGGAAGAGAAGAGGAAGAGAAGAGGAAGAGAAGAGGAAGAGAAGAGGAAGAGAAGAGGAAGAGAAGAGGAAGAGAAGAGGAAGAGAAGAGGAAGAGAAGAGGAAGAGAAGAGGAAGAGAAGAGGAAGAGAAGAGGAAGAGAAGAGGAAGAGAAGAGGAAGAGAAGAGGAAGAGAAGAGGAAGAGAAGAGGAAGAGAAGAGGAAGAGAAGAGGAAGAGAAGAGGAAGAGAAGAGGAAGAGAAGAGGAAGAGAAGAGGAAGAGAAGAGGAAGAGAAGAGGAAGAGAAGAGGAAGAGAAGAGGAAGAGAAGAGGAAGAGAAGAGGAAGAGAAGAGGAAGAGAAGAGGAAGAGAAGAGGAAGAGAAGAGGAAGAGAAGAGGAAGAGAAGAGGAAGAGAAGAGGAAGAGAAGAGGAAGAGAAGAGGAAGAGAAGAGGAAGAGAAGAGGAAGAGAAGAGGAAGAGAAGAGGAAGAGAAGAGGAAGAGAAGAGGAAGAGAAGAGGAAGAGAAGAGGAAGAGAAGAGGAAGAGAAGAGGAAGAGAAGAGGAAGAGAAGAGGAAGAGAAGAGGAAGAGAAGAGGAAGAGAAGAGGAAGAGAAGAGGAAGAGAAGAGGAAGAGAAGAGGAAGAGAAGAGGAAGAGAAGAGGAAGAGAAGAGGAAGAGAAGAGGAAGAGAAGAGGAAGAGAAGAGGAAGAGAAGAGGAAGAGAAGAGGAAGAGAAGAGGAAGAGAAGAGGAAGAGAAGAGGAAGAGAAGAGGAAGAGAAGAGGAAGAGAAGAGGAAGAGAAGAGGAAGAGAAGAGGAAGAGAAGAGGAAGAGAAGAGGAAGAGAAGAGGAAGAGAAGAGGAAGAGAAGAGGAAGAGAAGAGGAAGAGAAGAGGAAGAGAAGAGGAAGAGAAGAGGAAGAGAAGAGGAAGAGAAGAGGAAGAGAAGAGGAAGAGAAGAGGAAGAGAAGAGGAAGAGAAGAGGAAGAGAAGAGGAAGAGAAGAGGAAGAGAAGAGGAAGAGAAGAGGAAGAGAAGAGGAAGAGAAGAGGAAGAGAAGAGGAAGAGAAGAGGAAGAGAAGAGGAAGAGAAGAGGAAGAGAAGAGGAAGAGAAGAGGAAGAGAAGAGGAAGAGAAGAGGAAGAGAAGAGGAAGAGAAGAGGAAGAGAAGAGGAAGAGAAGAGGAAGAGAAGAGGAAGAGAAGAGGAAGAGAAGAGGAAGAGAAGAGGAAGAGAAGAGGAAGAGAAGAGGAAGAGAAGAGGAAGAGAAGAGGAAGAGAAGAGGAAGAGAAGAGGAAGAGAAGAGGAAGAGAAGAGGAAGAGAAGAGGAAGAGAAGAGGAAGAGAAGAGGAAGAGAAGAGGAAGAGAAGAGGAAGAGAAGAGGAAGAGAAGAGGAAGAGAAGAGGAAGAGAAGAGGAAGAGAAGAGGAAGAGAAGAGGAAGAGAAGAGGAAGAGAAGAGGAAGAGAAGAGGAAGAGAAGAGGAAGAGAAGAGGAAGAGAAGAGGAAGAGAAGAGGAAGAGAAGAGGAAGAGAAGAGGAAGAGAAGAGGAAGAGAAGAGGAAGAGAAGAGGAAGAGAAGAGGAAGAGAAGAGGAAGAGAAGAGGAAGAGAAGAGGAAGAGAAGAGGAAGAGAAGAGGAAGAGAAGAGGAAGAGAAGAGGAAGAGAAGAGGAAGAGAAGAGGAAGAGAAGAGGAAGAGAAGAGGAAGAGAAGAGGAAGAGAAGAGGAAGAGAAGAGGAAGAGAAGAGGAAGAGAAGAGGAAGAGAAGAGGAAGAGAAGAGGAAGAGAAGAGGAAGAGAAGAGGAAGAGAAGAGGAAGAGAAGAGGAAGAGAAGAGGAAGAGAAGAGGAAGAGAAGAGGAAGAGAAGAGGAAGAGAAGAGGAAGAGAAGAGGAAGAGAAGAGGAAGAGAAGAGGAAGAGAAGAGGAAGAGAAGAGGAAGAGAAGAGGAAGAGAAGAGGAAGAGAAGAGGAAGAGAAGAGGAAGAGAAGAGGAAGAGAAGAGGAAGAGAAGAGGAAGAGAAGAGGAAGAGAAGAGGAAGAGAAGAGGAAGAGAAGAGGAAGAGAAGAGGAAGAGAAGAGGAAGAGAAGAGGAAGAGAAGAGGAAGAGAAGAGGAAGAGAAGAGGAAGAGAAGAGGAAGAGAAGAGGAAGAGAAGAGGAAGAGAAGAGGAAGAGAAGAGGAAGAGAAGAGGAAGAGAAGAGGAAGAGAAGAGGAAGAGAAGAGGAAGAGAAGAGGAAGAGAAGAGGAAGAGAAGAGGAAGAGAAGAGGAAGAGAAGAGGAAGAGAAGAGGAAGAGAAGAGGAAGAGAAGAGGAAGAGAAGAGGAAGAGAAGAGGAAGAGAAGAGGAAGAGAAGAGGAAGAGAAGAGGAAGAGAAGAGGAAGAGAAGAGGAAGAGAAGAGGAAGAGAAGAGGAAGAGAAGAGGAAGAGAAGAGGAAGAGAAGAGGAAGAGAAGAGGAAGAGAAGAGGAAGAGAAGAGGAAGAGAAGAGGAAGAGAAGAGGAAGAGAAGAGGAAGAGAAGAGGAAGAGAAGAGGAAGAGAAGAGGAAGAGAAGAGGAAGAGAAGAGGAAGAGAAGAGGAAGAGAAGAGGAAGAGAAGAGGAAGAGAAGAGGAAGAGAAGAGGAAGAGAAGAGGAAGAGAAGAGGAAGAGAAGAGGAAGAGAAGAGGAAGAGAAGAGGAAGAGAAGAGGAAGAGAAGAGGAAGAGAAGAGGAAGAGAAGAGGAAGAGAAGAGGAAGAGAAGAGGAAGAGAAGAGGAAGAGAAGAGGAAGAGAAGAGGAAGAGAAGAGGAAGAGAAGAGGAAGAGAAGAGGAAGAGAAGAGGAAGAGAAGAGGAAGAGAAGAGGAAGAGAAGAGGAAGAGAAGAGGAAGAGAAGAGGAAGAGAAGAGGAAGAGAAGAGGAAGAGAAGAGGAAGAGAAGAGGAAGAGAAGAGGAAGAGAAGAGGAAGAGAAGAGGAAGAGAAGAGGAAGAGAAGAGGAAGAGAAGAGGAAGAGAAGAGGAAGAGAAGAGGAAGAGAAGAGGAAGAGAAGAGGAAGAGAAGAGGAAGAGAAGAGGAAGAGAAGAGGAAGAGAAGAGGAAGAGAAGAGGAAGAGAAGAGGAAGAGAAGAGGAAGAGAAGAGGAAGAGAAGAGGAAGAGAAGAGGAAGAGAAGAGGAAGAGAAGAGGAAGAGAAGAGGAAGAGAAGAGGAAGAGAAGAGGAAGAGAAGAGGAAGAGAAGAGGAAGAGAAGAGGAAGAGAAGAGGAAGAGAAGAGGAAGAGAAGAGGAAGAGAAGAGGAAGAGAAGAGGAAGAGAAGAGGAAGAGAAGAGGAAGAGAAGAGGAAGAGAAGAGGAAGAGAAGAGGAAGAGAAGAGGAAGAGAAGAGGAAGAGAAGAGGAAGAGAAGAGGAAGAGAAGAGGAAGAGAAGAGGAAGAGAAGAGGAAGAGAAGAGGAAGAGAAGAGGAAGAGAAGAGGAAGAGAAGAGGAAGAGAAGAGGAAGAGAAGAGGAAGAGAAGAGGAAGAGAAGAGGAAGAGAAGAGGAAGAGAAGAGGAAGAGAAGAGGAAGAGAAGAGGAAGAGAAGAGGAAGAGAAGAGGAAGAGAAGAGGAAGAGAAGAGGAAGAGAAGAGGAAGAGAAGAGGAAGAGAAGAGGAAGAGAAGAGGAAGAGAAGAGGAAGAGAAGAGGAAGAGAAGAGGAAGAGAAGAGGAAGAGAAGAGGAAGAGAAGAGGAAGAGAAGAGGAAGAGAAGAGGAAGAGAAGAGGAAGAGAAGAGGAAGAGAAGAGGAAGAGAAGAGGAAGAGAAGAGGAAGAGAAGAGGAAGAGAAGAGGAAGAGAAGAGGAAGAGAAGAGGAAGAGAAGAGGAAGAGAAGAGGAAGAGAAGAGGAAGAGAAGAGGAAGAGAAGAGGAAGAGAAGAGGAAGAGAAGAGGAAGAGAAGAGGAAGAGAAGAGGAAGAGAAGAGGAAGAGAAGAGGAAGAGAAGAGGAAGAGAAGAGGAAGAGAAGAGGAAGAGAAGAGGAAGAGAAGAGGAAGAGAAGAGGAAGAGAAGAGGAAGAGAAGAGGAAGAGAAGAGGAAGAGAAGAGGAAGAGAAGAGGAAGAGAAGAGGAAGAGAAGAGGAAGAGAAGAGGAAGAGAAGAGGAAGAGAAGAGGAAGAGAAGAGGAAGAGAAGAGGAAGAGAAGAGGAAGAGAAGAGGAAGAGAAGAGGAAGAGAAGAGGAAGAGAAGAGGAAGAGAAGAGGAAGAGAAGAGGAAGAGAAGAGGAAGAGAAGAGGAAGAGAAGAGGAAGAGAAGAGGAAGAGAAGAGGAAGAGAAGAGGAAGAGAAGAGGAAGAGAAGAGGAAGAGAAGAGGAAGAGAAGAGGAAGAGAAGAGGAAGAGAAGAGGAAGAGAAGAGGAAGAGAAGAGGAAGAGAAGAGGAAGAGAAGAGGAAGAGAAGAGGAAGAGAAGAGGAAGAGAAGAGGAAGAGAAGAGGAAGAGAAGAGGAAGAGAAGAGGAAGAGAAGAGGAAGAGAAGAGGAAGAGAAGAGGAAGAGAAGAGGAAGAGAAGAGGAAGAGAAGAGGAAGAGAAGAGGAAGAGAAGAGGAAGAGAAGAGGAAGAGAAGAGGAAGAGAAGAGGAAGAGAAGAGGAAGAGAAGAGGAAGAGAAGAGGAAGAGAAGAGGAAGAGAAGAGGAAGAGAAGAGGAAGAGAAGAGGAAGAGAAGAGGAAGAGAAGAGGAAGAGAAGAGGAAGAGAAGAGGAAGAGAAGAGGAAGAGAAGAGGAAGAGAAGAGGAAGAGAAGAGGAAGAGAAGAGGAAGAGAAGAGGAAGAGAAGAGGAAGAGAAGAGGAAGAGAAGAGGAAGAGAAGAGGAAGAGAAGAGGAAGAGAAGAGGAAGAGAAGAGGAAGAGAAGAGGAAGAGAAGAGGAAGAGAAGANTCTTCTTCAGGCTGAACAACCCCAGCTCTCTCAACCTGTCATCACTGCTGACGCAGAGGTGCTCCAGCCCTCTGAGCATCTTTGTGGCCCTCTGCTGGACTCACTCCAACAGGTCCATGTCCTTCCTATGTTGAGGACTCCAGAGCTGGACACAGTGCTCCAGGTGGGGTCTCACCAGAGCAGAGGGGCAGAATCACCTCCCACGACCTGCTGGCCACACTTTTGATGCAGCCCAGGATGTGGTTGGCTTTCCGGGCTGCCAGTTCACACTGCTGGCTCATGTTGAGCTTCTCATCCGCCAGCACTCCCACGTCCATCTCCTCAGGGCTGCTCTCCAGCCATTCTCTGCCCAATCTGTATTTGTGCATGGGATTGCCATGACCCAGGTACAAGACCTTACACTAGGCTTGGCTGAACTTCATGAAGTTCACACAGGCCCACCTCTCAAACCTGCCTAGGTCCCTCTGGATGGCATCCCTCCCCTCCAGCGCGTCAACCATACCACACAGCTTGGTATCGTCAGCAAGCTCGCTGAGAGTACACTCAATCCCACTGTCCATGTTGCTGACAAAGATATTGAACAGCACTGACCCCCGAGGAACATCACTCATGACTGGTTTCCATTTGGACATCGAGACACTAACAACTCTTTGAGTGCAGCCATCCAGCCAGTTCCTTATCCACCAAGTGGTCCATCCATTAAATCCATGACTTTCCAATTTAGAGATCAGGATGTCACACAGGACAGTGTCAAACACTCTACGTAAGTCCAGGTAGATGACATCTGTTGCTCTCCCCTTATCCACCAATGCTGTAACACCATCATAGAAGGACACCAAATTTGTCAGGCATGATTTGCTCTTGGTGAAGTCATGCTGGCTGCCACCAATCACCCCCTTATTTTCCATGTGCCTTAGTGGAGTTTCCAAGAGGATCTGCTCCATGATCTTGTCAGGCATAGAGGCAAGATGGACCAACCTGTGTCTTGCTTCTTCCCTTTTTGAAAATGGGGTTTGTGTTTCCCCTTTTCCAGTCAGTGAAGGCTTCACCAGACCACGATGGGCAGGACTTAAAAGCTTAAGTACTAAGACAGGACATGTATTCAAAGTATAGCTGAAAGTCTCAATTCCTGAGATCCATTCTTGTTTTGAACTGACATGACACCATTAAAATGAAGCAAGTTCCACTGGTGGAACAATGTAGAGACATTACACACCAGAGCAATTCACAAAAGTTAAGGGTTATTAATCTCTCATGCTCTTTCTGAAATTAAAATCCCTACACAAAGTTAGGTCTCCAAAACGTGCTACGCACACAGAACGACATTTGGTGTGCAAGAAAAAATGGATACAGTCCAGCCCATGAGTAGTACACCACCATGGTGTACGGACACGACAGAGTCACTGCTGCTGATGGGGCACTGGAAACATCCTGGAATTTGGTGAGGCCAGGGCCAGGCCCGGAGGCCCTTCCCACCACAGAGATGCAGAAACTGCAACCTGGCAATCTCACAGAATCGTTCATGGTTGGAAAGGACCTTTGAGATCAAGTCCAACCACGTACACACACAAAAAAATTAAATCCAACAATCTCTGGCACTAGAGCATGCCCTGAAGTGCCACGTCTACACGCTTCTTCAATACCTCCAGGGATGGTGACTCCACCACCTCCCTGGGCAGGCCCTTCCACTGCCTGACCACCCTCTCAGGAAAGTCATTCTTCCCAAGATCTAACCTAAACCTCCCCTGCCCCAACTTCACACCATTTCCTCTGCTCCTGGCATTATTCCCTTGGGAGAAGAGGCCAACCCCCACATCTCTACACCCTCCTTTCAGGGAGTTGGAGAGGGCAAGGAGGTCTCCCCTCAGCCTCCTCTGCTCCAAACTAAACATGCCCAGTTCCCTCAGCCTCTCCTCGTAGGACTTGTTCTCCAGATCCCTCACCAGCTTGGTGGCTCTCCTCTGGACACGCTCCAGCCCCTCAATGTCCTTCTTGTGGTGAGGGGCCCAGAACTGAACCCAGCCCTCGAGGTGAGGCCTCACCAGTGCCCAGTCCAGAGGCACCATCACTGCCCTACTCCTGCTGGCCACGCTGGTTCTGACACAGGCCAGGGTGCTGGTGGCCTTCTTGGCCACCTGGGCATCTCTAGCTGAGTTTCCACCTCTGTGACCTGCCAGGCCCACAGAGGAGAGGTAGGAAGCTGGCAGGGAGATTTCTCTCTGCCTCCTCACCATGCCCCAAAGGTGATCCCATCACCATCTGCAATTTAGAACACTGAGCCAAGCACTTGCCCATCCCATGCTACTCAACAGAAGCACTGGTCTTATCCATGGAACTATTGTACCTTGTATTTAAAAACAATATCATTTTTCTTATTAGCCAAAGGGTAAGAGGAGGTCACACAAACCGTTACAGAGCTTAAAAGCCCAATATTAATTTTGAAAGACTGTAATAGCTTCATGATCTGTGCAAAAAAAAAAAATAAATAACAAAACTCACCATCATTCTAGATGATGCCTTGCAAGCACTGGCTTCTCCGTAAAATGAATTTACCTTTTCATTATTATTTACTGACTGAGCTTGTATTTCATTTGTATGGATTTTATCCAGCAAATCAGGGGAAAAGCAGCCTCACAAAATCTAATAAAAAGATGGAGACAGTGACCAATCATTGGAGTCTGTATTTTGACTCTTGAGGTCACATTTCTGCCTTTTTTTATGTTCATTTCAGGGAAACAAAAAAAAAAAAACAAACCACCACATTCCAGATGGGAACAAATCAGAGCTGGTAATGACACAGACACATTTTTCAGGAGCAGCAGTGCCAAGAAGCACAGCTGTGACAAAACCAAGAGGTCACCCTCACTGTCAGGCTTGAGCAGCTCGTTTCTCATCCAAATCAGTATGAAAAATCCCCAACTTTTTAGCAGCTTCCCAACCCAACTACATGACCTCACACATGGCTGAGTCAAGAACCACATTTTGCATAACACATTGGCCAACATCCATGCTCCAAGTGATGGCCCCCAGAGGTCCGTACTGGGATCAGTACTATTTAATGTCTTCATCAATGACATAGTGCAATCAAGGGGAGCCTCAGTAAGTTTGCAGGCAACACCAAGCTGAGTGGTGCTGTTGACACACCTGAGGGACAGGATGCCATCCAGAGGGATCTGGACAAGCTCAGAAAGTGGGCCCATGTGAGCCTCATAAGGTTCAACAAGGCTAAGTGGCACCTGGCTCAGGGCAACCCCCCAATATCAGTACAGGTTGAGGGATGAAGGGATTGAGAGCAGCCCTGCCGAGAAGGACTTGAGGGTGTTGGTGGATGAAAAGCTGGAGACAAGCCAGCAGTGTGTACTTGCAACCCAGAAGGCCAACCACATCCTAGGCTGCATCAAAAGCAGCACGGCCAGCAGGTTAATGGAGATGGTTCTGCCCCTCTGATCTGGTGAGACCCCACCTGGAGCACTGTGTCCAGCTCTGGAGTCCTCAACATAGGAAGGACATGGACCTGTTGGAGTGAGTCCAGAGGAGGGCCACAAAAATGATCATAGAGAGGTGTTCCTTCCCTCTGAGAACAGACTGAGAGAGCAGGGTTGTTCAGCATGGAGAAGAGAAGGCTCTGGGGAGACCTTATAGCAGCCTTTCAATACTTAAAGTGGGCCCTACAGGAAACTATGGACAAAAATGGACAAACTTTTTGGTAGGGCCTGTAGCAATAGAACAAGAGCTAATGGTCTTAAACTAAAAGGTAGATTCAGACTAGATATAAGAAATTTTTTTTTTTTGGGTGGTGAAACATTGGAACAGGTTGCCCAGAAAGGTGGTAGATGCCCCAACCCTGCAAACATTCAAAATCAGGTTCAACATGGCTCTGAGCAACCTGAGCTAGTTCAGCATGTCCCTGCTCAGTGCAGGGGGGGCTTGACTAGATCACTTTTAAAGGTCCCTTCCAACTCAATTCATTCTACGATTCTATGAAAACACCACATTATGCCACAACTTCAATTAGAGATTGCAGTCTAAGTTGAGGCACAACTGCATATTAAGTCAGGCTCTCCTAGTGCTAGTACTAATAATTTTTTTTGTTTATCCAACAGCTATTTCATGTCCAACATCCACAAAAAAAAATCAGTAACTAGGATTACTTACTTTCAGGGCATCAGTACTAGTTCCTTGGACAAGGTTTCATAGGTGAAGTCTGCTTTCATCTTCATTATGTGTCTTTCGGGTCTTTCCTTAAATACTCATACTCAATCCTGCTTAAAATCCTTTCCATTCCTCAAGTGAGAATTTGCAGATCAGATAATATCTGGACTGTCCACTCCTTGAGAAGAACTAGTCAAACTGAAGAAGAGTAGGAATATGTCACATTTGCCAGCCTGGTGCTTTGTGTTCTACAAGTTCTATCAGATAAGTATTGGGGGTGGGGGAGGGAGACCTAAGCCTTAGCCAGAAATCTCTATCAATCTCTTCAGTAGTAGAGAGGACAAGAATATTTAAGTACCTTAAATCTCAGGGTAAAACAATTTAGATTTTGGGCCAGGAGCTTCCAGAGCAAATACTGAGTCTTCCCTAACAAGTTTTTAAGGACTCTCAATTTGAGTATTTTCATCAGTCTCCTTGACGTCAAGCATGAGTTTTCCATGATGCCAGCCTGCATACATTTAATATATTAGAGGCAGAGCAACTTCACAGGATACAAACAGAACCCCTGGCTACACCTACTGTACTCAAGGCAGAAATAGCATGTGGACCTCAGCAACAGGAAAAGAATTAATGACATTTTAATTGGGTTCCATCATCACCTTTAAAACCAACTACCTGTTTTATTTGCCCAAAGCCAGTGAGGAACACACAAGTTTTGTCAGAGCTTGTAAGGGCTCACCCATTCTCTAAACACAAAGGTCTTCCTCTAAATCTAAACAGAAGTAATGCATACTTAGGTCCTTGGCCAAGAATTAATGCTCTATGCGCCCAGCGCTAGGAACTAAGACTTCAAATTCAACTGCTGCATGGATTTCTTGAGATGCCTCTAATGATCCAACCCAATTCAGCTGCAGCATTTCCCAGATCTGTCAGGGGAAAATGAAAAAAAAAAAAAAAATGGCACATGAAGCTTTCCAAAGGCAGCAGAAAGAAGAGTAGCTTAATTAGCTTTGAGCCAAGTGGTATCTCCTATTTGCTGTCCTTCTGCTAGTAGCCATCACGGTATATACACTGCTGCCCTATAAAAATATTTCTCTGAAGTTAATAGACTCACTTCCAAACCACTCAAAAAGTGTGGATCTCACGTCTCTAACAGATGTGGGATATGGGCTTGAACCATCTATTAGTAGTCACCAGCCTCCCTGAACACATTTTCAGAGCTATGCAAGAAGTCCAGGGATACAACACCAAAAAAATCTATCGAGTCTTGCCAGGAATGCAAAGAACAAGCAAGATCCCATTTTGCTTAGTAAAGCAAACTGAGCAACTGCAGGTTCAAGAAACCTCATCAGCTTATTCATTTGCCTGTATCTTCTCCACTCAGGCAGCAATTAAGAACTGAGTGATGCCACAAATCTACTTTACTCATGCCATCTTTAGCGCCACTCTACAGTTTTTCTTAATAAATTATCAGCAAAGTAAGGCAGATTGTTAAACAATGGGTTCAGTAAAGGCTATTTGTGTATCTGTTGAAGACACAGATTCTAAAAACGTAACAAAACTCCATTTGGCTTGTCAAACAACATTTCATTACAACGCCATCGTATTACCTTATTGCCATCATCATCATCCTTTGATTTAGCAGGGCTTCTTGCCTTAAAATCCAGTTTTATCCTAAGCAAGAAGCAAACTGCAGTCTTTGACACTTTTCCTAAAGCCCACAATCCTGTTGCTGTAACTTTTTGCACCTAAGAGGGCATCCCAGTGAGCACAGTTAAGTCTTCAAAAGACACTGCAGCTGAATTACTGATGATCAACTCCAAAAGCAAGCAGGGACATCAGCCCATAAGCTGACTGTGAAGATTCTCTTAGGAACCATGTATTTAAGCCTTCACCAAAACAATTCTTATTCCTCCTACAGCGAAATACATCACAATCCATACCTTATAAGAATTATGGTATATATATACACATACCAGTATTTATACACAATAGATTTTAAAATGTGTTACTTAAATCATATTTTATTTATGTGTAGGCATGTTTTTAAAAAGGTGAGTAGCCCTTACAAAGCTTCCTACCATGAGTGCAATCCAGGAAAGCTCAAGCTCACAGCTAATATCCGTAAATTATGACAAACACATTCATTAGTCCAAAGCCTGCATGACCAGTTCATCTTAATAGTAATAATATAACTCAGTTCAAAGTTGAACTAGGTTCACATCAACCAAAAACCTTTGCGGCATCTCACTTGTCTTACCACTTTAATCTCTTTTAATATAAGCAATTTTATTCTTAAAGGTCTGCTATGCAAAACCTAAAAGCATTTCTCCAAAAGCCCCTTCCCAATGTTTTCCTCCAAGGTCACACACACCTCCAACAGGCTTCACAACCAGATTCCCAAAGTACAGTATGCTGCATGCCTATATAATATTAAATTAATAAGTGTATTTGTCCTTGTGTAAGTGCATGGACTGAGGGATAATGTAACACAGACCAAGAACCTTTTTTTAGGAAACTGTTCTAACAGATTTTTAAACTTACCAGCTGTGGAACCATAATTTATTTTACTTTTTTTCAGTGTTAAATTGAAAGTTACTCTGCTAAAGGAAAAGACTACTTACAAATGAACTCTGCTCATTACAAATTTAGAAGCTCATAGTTGTTTTCCAGTTAATTATAGATTCATTAGTTGAGTCTCCCTGATGTGACTTCATGTTGTAACTTCAAGTTCAGGCTGCATGATGAATCACTCCTATTCTAGAAAACAAACACCAAGACATGCATGTTCCTAAGTCTGAGGGGCGGAAAGGGAAAAAGTCAGGTTAGAAATCAGGTAAGAGCTCAACTACAATCAGTCCTTTATGTCACAGCAACTGACATTTCCACGACCCTAATTTCAAGTTTTCAGAAAGTGTAACTGTTTCACTTACACACATTTAGGGAAGAGTATAAACGCCACACGAGACCCATTAGAAATATAGAATTTATTTCTCTTTACGTTCAGACAGCAATATATTGCAGATATGCACATGCCACGTGTTGTATCATAGGTGACTTATGGATCCTATGTTTATAGTTGTGATACCTATTGCTAGCCCAGATCAACACCAAATGTGTTTCTGGAGTGGCTCTCTTGAGATCTTTAAGCCATTAGCAGCAATTTTTGCAGAAGGATAGTCTTGAAAACCCACTTCATAAAAATTTGTCTGTCAGACTACATTATCCAGCTGCTTACTGTATCTTCCCTTCTTTTAAAGCTCCAGATCTCAAGAAAGCAATTTCAAAAATTGCAGTGGACAGGGAGATTGAGGACTTGCCCCTTATCTTCCCACAGGCAGCAGTTATCAATAAAGGCAATACCATGTTATAAGGCCACCAAATTCCTCATAGTCCATGAACTGTGCTTTTGGCAGGGCAGCTCCTTTCCCATTCTCTAGGGTCTGTAGCCCTTGCTTCCTTTCCCCCCTTGCACATCCACGTGCAAGCTAACCAAAGGAGTCAACCTTACAGCTCAAATAACATGTTTTAGGATGTTGTCAAAGACATCTGCAACTAAGTTTGTGAGCAACAGGAAAAGAGACAAAATTTTGTTATGGTTAAAGTTTCAAAGTACCATGAACAAGAGGTATCTTCACAACCAGTGTCCTGGCAGCATCCGTGTACTTCCCTTCATACTTACAAACTCAGGAAAACTGTGGTGCTTTCTTCCTTTTGTCTCTTAACTCTCCACACATTCAGCTAGACAATACCAGGAGCTGCAGTGCATCATCACATAAAGATGGGGAGGGGAAGGGGAGTGGGAAGAGTGAAAAGGGAGGGAGAGATACAGAGACACTGCCCTTGGCAGGCTCTGCACCAGCCATACAGAGAATATGCATACACGGGATGAGGGATTTTGTTGCTTCAGTTTTTGTGGGTTTGTTGTTGTTTGTTTGGTTTTTTTTAATTAAAAACATTATTCCTGCTAAGGCTGGTTGTGCAAAGTTAGTTTTCAAGAACCACCATTCAGTCTGACTCTGTTCCTGCAGACAGACTTCCTATTGATCCATTTCTCACTAGCATCTTGCTGTAGTTTTTCTGCTGTTCTTCTTTGAAAGTATCTTTGACTTTCGCTCGTTTCAGACCCCCATCCCTGGAACAGAGCAAGAAAGATAAGTAACCCATCATGATTGTTACCACTATTGTTATCAAACTATGTATTATTTTAACTGTCTTGGTCAACTCTAAAGTCTTAACCTAAAAGATTATTAAGAAGGCTTTTCTTCAGAACTTCTGGAGTATCCAAGCTTAAGCACGTTTATCAAAACATTTACCTTAAGCCATAATGCTTATGCAGTTCTAATTTTGAATTTAGCCTATTAAAGGAGTCTGCTGAAGTTGGTAACAAGTTGTACCTACCATAGAAGCCTTTGCCAGCCTAGGATGCTATTTCCCTAGGCTGTGGAGGCAATCTTGTGCAACACCATAGCTGTCTCTTGCCTTACATCATTCAGAAGGCCAGCTGGGCCTCATAGTTGAATCTTCTCATTCTCTTCATCTGAATCTTGCTCTCAAGTTTGTTTCATACAGTCCTATGAAATCTAGGCATTATGCTGCTACTGAGTTAGGACATGAGAAAGCCAGAGCAGAAAGCCTCAAGCCCTGTGTTTTATTTTTTGTTGTCCATCAGCCTTGCTGATGTAACTTCACTTCTGCTCCTTAATCTCAGCATGAGTCCCAACATGAGAAACAACTGTAAAGGGACCCTCTTCAAAAATATCAAGCTTTTAGGTGAAACTCACTGCATGAGAGCTACATGTTTCCAAGACATTATCCATCTTTTTTATTTTTACTTTCACTTACATGCATGTGAAATTACTCCCTTGTTTTCTCTTGAGTGGAACAAAGTTATACTGAATATTTACTGTCACAAAGCTAAGGGAGGAGGCACCTCTCCAACTAACAACAGATAGTCCATGAAGTCTAACCAGGATGGTATCACTCACCAGGGAAGTTCAGTCAGTCCTCCTTGGCGAGCAATGGCTGACTTCACTCTGTTGGCAAACTGAACAGCATCTTCGCCTTCCTTCAAGGGTCATAAATTCAACATAATCAAAGAAGAGAGAATTGAATTGAAACAGACTTCCATAAAACTTTTCATCTGCTGCCTCATCAAATTAGCTCACTGCCAAACAATCTGTCCCTCATAACGCCAACACAATCTGACATTCTGATGTGATAATAATTTAGCTAATTTTTCTCCTAAAGCGTTGAAATTAGGGAAAAATTTTCTTCCAACAGGATGGAACATTAACAGCATTGCTACTGTGAACAGCAGTGTATTTACTGCTATCCTGTGCATATTTGATCCACTGCTGGTGGTACCAAGATGCACCAGAAAAATTTAAGTCCAATCATATAAAGTCAACACTAAAAGTCCAGTATAAAACTCTGATTTGGAGACATGAGGTGAGTAAGGGCTTTGGGGTGGGGCGGGGGGAAAATGGTACTTGCAGAAACAGGTTCTTAAATCAGCTGCTAGATTACCTTTCTAACCATTGGTGGCATGTACCACACGTTGCAAACAATAGCCCAGCTGGTCATTATTCGCAGCAGATAGCTCACGATGTTATATTTGCTGCTGTTCCAGAACGCGTCTCCAAACTGAGGATCATACTGTAAGGGATCACAAAAAGCAAGTGATAAAAGCCTTTCCCCACAGACCATCACGGCCTGTCTCTCAGAAATGAGGTCCCGTGCCAGAGTCAGAGAAAATTCCCAAGCGACACGTTTGCTTAGAATGAGGCTTTAGAAAAATTAGCCTACGTTTTATTAGTGTTGCTTGTGATTACATGACAGAACCAGCAGCAGATGTCACCCTTTTGCCCAAACAGCCAAAAAAGCTACGTCTGCTGCGAGCTGCAGGCTTCTCTTCCCTTCAGCACTGCGTAGGACTAGCTGGATCTTCCTTCCTTCCAGCTTTCTGGAGGAAGAAGCTGACCCCACCAGGTCCCACCAACAAGGCTCCATGGGCTGAAGGACTTCACTTTCTCATTTCAGCCACTTATACTCTAGGAGTCACCCACAGCATGTAGCCAATTACCAGAGCTACTGTGCTCTCGTTAGCAGCTGTACTGAGACAGCTTCCTACCACCCTGACAAAAAACAGGTCCCAAACTTTGAAAGAGCAGCCAGCTATTCCCACTTACTTTGATTGCAACAGGATAGATTGTGCCTCCTATTTCAAAGCTCCCCTTCTTGAACATCATCACAGATGTGTTGTTTATGCAGGTGCCTGTCCAGAACAGAAACTGCAGTCATTATTTCACACAGCCTGCCACGTTTCAGTAACAACACTACGTCAACACACAAGTCTCCCACTCACTGAGGAACAAAGGCAGATGCTTTATAGGTAAGTTAAGCATCTCTGCCCTGCTTGTTTTCATTCTTTGTGTTGTGACCGACTCCCTGAATGAAGCCAGAACATGCCTGAGACAAAATACACCTGGACTTTCGGAAAGCATTCGATCCTGTCCCCCATACAATTCTCGTGGAAAAACTGGCTTCACGTGGCCTGGATGAGCATACGATCTGCTGGATCAAGCACTGGCTGACTGGAAGGTCCCAAAGAGTGGTGCTCAATGGATTTAAATCCAGCTGG
>JAHREE010000413.1:85747-103927 GCA_033628505.1 Tringa tobata | reverse complement strand
GGTTTAGACTGAACATTAGGAAAGAATTCTTCACAGAAAGAGTGGTCGGGCATTGGAATAGGCTGCCCAGGGAGGGGGTTGAGTCACCATCCCTGGATGTGTTTAAGAGACAATTAGATGTGGTGCTGAGGGATATGGTGTAGGGGAGGACTTTGTAGAGCAGGGTAGATGGTTGGACTCAATGATCCCAAGTGTCTCTTCCAACCTAGATGATTCTATGATTCTATGAAAAAGCATGAGGCTAAGGTTAGATCTGTAGGACACTGAATGGATATTCACAGGGCAGAAGAAACAATCTTCCCATTCTTCTGCCTGTAACTTCAGTCAGGAGACCCATCAGCCAGGGACAGTATTGTGCTGTCTTCATGTAATCTCAAAGATGAAAAATAGGATGCCCTAAATCAAATCTAAGGCAGAGGTGAAGACACATTTGAGTGCCAGAAGCCATGAAAAGAGAACAGGGATGACATCAACACTGAATGGAGATAAGAAACAGTTCAGCTTCTTACCTTCCGGAAAAATTAAGATTGGGAGCTTGCTTTTATCCGCCACATGTTCCCTCAGTCTGTGGAAACAAAAGGAAAGCTTTAAAAACAGCTCCTTTCCACTCTTCTTTCTCCAGGCAGGTACATTAAAAATATCTCTACGTATAACACATTTGTCTGAAACCAGAGCCCTTCACTGGATGCTAATTTGTACTTGCTTTTTTTGCTTCTGACCTAAAGCTTTATGCAAGCCATTCCTTAGGCCCATTACAGTGAGGCAAGATCCTGTCTTCTTTCCTCTGTATTATTAATGACTGTCAAGGAAGCCAGCAAATGTATGCCACTAAGTCAATCTAATTGACTCTGATCTACTCAAGCTGCGACGAATTGCCTACCTAAGAAGAAAAAGTCTTGTGCAGTGGTCCGTCCAGACTCTGCTCACTTACCAGCAGGTTTCTTAAGAAGAGAACTCCTAAATGCCTACAGCTCACACTACTTGAATAACCCTTGATTGACCTGGCAAAGCTGTCCTGCTGCGCAGAAGCCACTGAGGTGGTGAAGAAGTTAGGTCAAAACCAACCTAAAAGTTCTTTAAAAATCAGGAAGAATTTTTACCACCATACTACAGCCTTATGGGTATGTCTTTGGTGACATTCTAGAGAAAACTACTTTTTTTAAGCAGCTCGGTTTTATAACTAAACACATTTTTGCCCCTCAGCCAAACGAGCAAATTTTTTCACTTCTAGTGGCTCACAGTTTCAAACGACATAAGAAAGTTTGTGTTACAGAAAGCCCTTTAAAAAAAAAATAAATAAATCAGTATTTATCTTCACAGAAAGTCACAAAATTTGAAGTATTTTCACTTCCTTTCAAAATGCATATCTGAATTCATCAGATATTTGTTATTATGCCGATGGCTACTCAAATGAGACGTTTTGTGACAGTCTGCCGCAATCTAGATTTTACCAGAACCTTTGATCTGAACCATTTCACTCAGTGTAAGCTTCCCCTGGTGACCTGGGAACCTGACATTTTGAGTTCTACTGTACCCAAGCAAGCATATTTGGGTCATTCTGAATGCTCCAGTTTGCTGCATACCACCCCTTCAACTCACTCCAAGAACTCCTGTTGTGCCACTACTATACTGGCTGCTTCTACTCCTAGAAGACAGGCTGAGAGAGCTGGGGTTGTTCAGCCTGGAGAAGAGAAGGCTCCAGGGAGACCTCACAGCAGCCTTCCAATATCTGAAGGGAGCTACAGGAGAGCTGGGGAGGGACTCTTTGTCAGGAAGTGGAGTGACAGGACAAGGGAGAACGGTTTTAAATTGGAAGAGGGGAGATTTAGATGAGATAACAGAAAGAACTTCTTTCCTGTGAGGGTGGTGAGGCACCAGAACAGGTTGCCCAGAGAAGCTGTGGCTCCGCATCCCTGGAGGGGTTCAAGGCCAGGCTGGATGGGGCTTTGAGCAACCTGGTCTGGTGGGAGGTGTCCCTGCCCAGGGCAGGGGGGTTGGGACTTGATGATCTTTAAGGTCCCTTCCAACTCTAACCATTCTATGATTCTAACTACATCTACCAATTTGCAATACCCTGCATCCTTCCAGCCTACAGTAAAGTGGCATTACAGATAACTCGTACCCTTGTGATTAGCATTCAGAAGCAGCAGTCATCATTTGGAACAGGACAATTAGATATGGCTCCTGCTAAAAGATGCTTCTGCAAGTCAGCCTTTTGCCCTCTCGAGATCCCAAGGTTCCAAGTTCCCCTTTTCCCATTGCAACCTCTTCAGCCTCTTGGGCTTCTGTCTTTCCAAAGCTTTAATTCCTTATCTAGATCTTTGATTGCTGAAAGATTCTTCGGGGATTACACACCCGGGGTGTGACCCCTCAGGCACTAGTAGATCCCGGCCTCACACCAGCACCTCAATCCCCTGCTCCAACCCACACCTCACCTTTTTGTCACTAGATGGCGGTCTTTCATTTCCGAGCGTTCAAACCAGACGTGAGGACAAGCCTTGACCGTGGCTCTCTGAATAACTCCCATGAGTCCACCGTGAACCTGGCCAACCTGCAAGCCCAATAAGGCACATCAGCACACAAGACGCCAGAAAAGCAGAACTTCCCTCTTCTGCATCCCCCGCAAAAAAAAAAAAAAACACACCCAAAAAACCCCCAAACACACTAGAGACTGCAAACCAGGATTGGGAAGTGCCCACAGAAACTATTAAAACACATTCACTTGAAAGGATCTCAACACACGCACGGAAGCATCTCAAGTATTTCACCACGTGAAGATCCTAGCGTTGACACTGCCAGGACAACTTCACCAGCATGTAACTTGTGGAACGATGCCACTTTGAGGGTGGCAGAGCCCTGGAAGAGGCTGCCCAGGGAGGTGGTGGAGTCTCCTCCTCTGGAGACATTCCAAACCCACCTGGACACGTTCCTGTGCAACCTGCTCTGGGTGGACCTGCTTTGGCAGGGGGTTGGACTAGATGATCTCCAGCGGTCCCTTCCAACCCTATATCATTCCGTGACCAGCTTCAACACAATTCATACTTTTCCCCACTAACTAGTACTCAAGTTAACATCTCTACTGTGAAAGTTAAAAACTGAACTCTATAACCAATTCCCTGCAATCTTTCCCCCTCCTGGTCCCTCTCCCTCTGCTGTGTTCATCATGGAAGTCCTCATACCATTGCATAGCATCCGTCATTTGTCAAAATGATCGCGTCTATCGGTGATGTGTGGTTGGCAACACAAATTCCTCCTTTCTGAGGTTTGTTTTCCCTGCAATTACACAATTTTTTGTTAGATTACTCATGCACTAAGCACCACGTGACACACGACAGTTCCATAAAGCTGTCAGGTGTGACAGCATCTAGCGTGACATTAACCTGCACGGCAGGAAAGAGCCACCCCATATCAAATGGGATACTCACACATGTAGGACACACATGTTTTTGCTACCATAAAGTTGGCTTACTCACTTGTTATGGTAATGGATAGTACCAGACAGAGCTCTGACAAGGATGCGGGAGCATGTGAGGTGGACCATTTCACTCAGATAGTTTTTCACACTGAAAGAAATGACAAGCATCAAGAGGACTCTGGAAAGCAGCTAGACACACACGCAATATTCTCCAACTTACTCAACACAACTCAGGGCTGATATTTTCCTGGTACTCTGGAACAGAGGGATATTCCCAACTCTACCACTCACTAGAGCAGCTCAGCCAAGACACATCATATCCTTGGTCTCACTTACCTAGGCAAGGCTGTCATCTCCTCACTGGGTATTTTTAATCCCAGCAACCATTACCTTCCCTACAATGCTTCCTTTGAATCTCTTATGCCAGCAAGTGGAGCCCATCAGAAACCACACCAACCTCAGAGTCAAGCCTGGAAAGAAGCCAGCCTCAGCCCAAGTTCAAAACGCCACTAAAAGGCAAGGCCACGAGGTGGAGTGGACTATCAGTAGTCCAACACTTGTAAAATATGTCCTAATCTTGAACTGTTTGCACTTGCTGCAACTTGGCCAGTTCGTCCCTCGCACACCACACACGCAGTACCTACCTGCTATTTGGCAGCTGTCCTACCATTGTTGTCCCCACGATCATTGAGGTAATCCCAATGGCAGCAAGGGTAAAGCTACAGATAAAAGAGACATTAAAGTAAGTAGGTCTGCTCATTTTGGTATCATTTTCCCCTTTAAAATGGAAAGGGGTTGCAGGAATTCAATTATTCTTCAGATAGAGAACTGCTTATGTCAAGTCAGTCAGTAGCTCCCCGGCATATTGTTCAAAATCATGGTTCAGATGCCCCAATGCACACAGTGACACTGATTTTGGGTTAAAAAAAAAGCTGAGATGACATTTCCCAAGAAAACACACATTTATGTGTTCCCAGACTGACAAAATCCCTCGGCACCCATGAGCTCACCGTAGGGGCAGCAGGAAGCAGTACCGCACTATCACCCCAATGCCCCACACAATGGTCAGCCTCAAGCTGATGTAGTGGAAGTTGACATTAGTCCTTGTGAGGAGATTCCAGGAGACCAGCTCTTCAGAGGAAAACCTTTGGGTGACTTCATCTTCCACGATGGCCTCAAACCCTTTTCTGCAGAAGTAGAATATGTCAGAGAATTCAAAGTCCACTCGATGCAGCCGCGCAATTTCTTTCTCCATAGGCGTTTCATCCCTTTCGATGATACCTTGGGAAGGAAAAGGCAACCATGAGGAAATAATTCTATGCAATAAAGTCATCTTCCAAATCCCTTGCTGCTCTGCGTTACTAGAGGAGACAAATTTGCTCCAAAGCCCCTCCTATGATGGCAAGATCAGATGGGTAGTTGAACACTGCACACTCTTCAGTAGGCCAGTTCTAGCTCCCCTTCTTCCCACAAACACTTTGAGCAGTAAACACATCAACCTCTGTTGCCCACTGAAGGTGAGGCAAGAAGGCCAATCCTTTCCCACCATCTGACAAGCCCTCAACTGAGCAACTTTATCCAAGACCATCCTATGCTTCTATAGGAAACCAAGTGAGACCTTGACCTTCCCATTCCTTTCTCCTAGGGTTTTTAAGGGCATTCAGCCTCCTCCATGGAGGCTTTCCTGTTCCCTAGGCCCCTCTCTTGTCAGACATCCTGGTGTCTCACAATCACATTCAGCTGAGAGATGCTCTACTACTACCTGCCAAAGCCCCAAACCACAACAGCTACCTGATATCTGTGCATGACCCAGCATGGAACCAAATGCACCTCTCCCCCTTCACAGCACAAGTCTTTTCTATAAGCATAGACAGGACCCCACCCCTAATATATTATTTTAGTTTAAATCAAAGAAAAACCCCTCCAAAAACACCAAATAAATTTGTGCCTACATATAATTTAGGTGTCTTGATATAATTTAGTTCAGCAGTAACTGTTGTGTTGCAGTTAAACTGCCCACATAATGCCTGGCAGTAGAAAAAGAAATCTGAGGAGTTCAGAATTGCAGATAGCAAATATTCCCTCTCCTCCCCCCTTTTCATTTTTTATACTTACAGTCTGATAAGCACTGATTTCTCACTAGAGCTTTCAAAGGCAAGGACAAATTGTGTAAGCTAAATATAAAGATCAAGTAGCTGTTTTCTGGTAAGCAAGCCTGGCTCCAGAAATTGATGACTGAAGAAATCTAGAATAACATTTAACCAGAACAACCATCCCCTGAGACACTCAACTAAGACTACAGAGGTCAAAGTTCAGGTTGCCACTATCAGACACCCTCTGAGGAATTGCATAATCTCTGTGCTTCCACGTTGAGATAAAAAAAAAAAAAAGGAGGGGGAAAGGAGGAAGCACCCAACTGTTTCAAGCTGCTAGAGGTTTTCCCACAAATACACATCCCACAGGGTGGAAATCTGCATCCCAGCAAAGTCTTGCCAGCAGAAAAAACGCCGTGAATATCACAGGCAACATTTAAATTACAAGTGCCATGGAAAAATCTTTATATTGTACAGCAGCATGCATATGGGATAACACGAGAAGGTCCAAGATACAAGTCCCACAGATCACTAAGGTAAACACTAAAGAACAACATGGAAGAGAGATGGCACTCTGCAACAAAACCTATTAACACCTTTAGCTCTGAACTTCACAGCCACAGCTTGCAGCAGGCCATCCTAGTACGCTGTCCTACCACTAGCCTATAAATATAAATTGTTAATATGGCACACCCAATCACCCACGTGCCCTTCAGGATCTAAATTATACAAACATACATCACATCAAACATTTAGGACAGACTACACTTGCGTTGTATGTTAAACCCAAACCAGAGCTCTAGTGTGTGGTTCAATTTTTCTCTCTGTCAGTCCCTTAAACCTCTAAGCTGTGAAACATCCAGGACTATGTGAGTCAGCCCAACCTGCTGCTGGGGTGGGAGACAGGTCAGGGACAAGAAAAGTGGCCGGGGAACTCTGCAGCACCCATCACACAAGTACCGCTCTTCTCTCCGGTTCCCAGGAGAGCAGGGAACGCTTATTCAGCCCTAAGTTCAGCATCAGCCAAGCAGCTGGCTCCCCCTGGCTCCTGCTTCTTGGCTGAAACCAGCCCAGGGTTCAAGGTTAACACAAGTGCTGGCACAGCTGAGATAGCAGGGTTGTAAGGTCTTGCCTCACAAGCCTGTGCTGTCACTGTCACACGACACTCCTACGCGCAAGCTGCCTTGGGACAAGCTACTGTAAGCCAAGATCTCGGCAGCACCTGAATTTATTACGACCAGGACCAAAACACATGCTGCTCAGGTGATGTACTCGGCCTTCTTGTAATCAGAACTAACATTTAACAGCCTGTAATCCCTTGGCCATGGGCAGAGATGAGTTTGCCAAAGGCAGCATTATACAGGAGCGTAGCAAACATCACTCAACCAAAAAAAAGTCATAGCCACTGCTTAGTGTCACAGCACGAGCCCCAAGCCTTTGAGCTCACATACTCTAGCCAGCTAATTACACCAGGCTAAAATTTGACACCATCTACTTACAGTCACGCTATTTGCATAAGCTTTTCTTTTAGTGGATGTCACTTTCAGAACTCTGACTTAACAGAGGTTTTGTGGGTTTTTTTTAAACCCAAAACCTGAACCCAGCACCTACACTAACAGCTGAGAGCTAGTTATTCAGCTGCAATGAGATTAGACAACCAGCCTTCAAATATCTGCTCAGCCAAGAGCTACCACTGGGCCTGGCACATAAACACACTGCCTTCTAACACAGAGGGACCTCGAGGGGACAGCACCAGGTAATTCCCCACACAGCGACTACACCAGCCAACTTTTTTTTTTTTTTTTTGAGACACCCCATCATACCAACACAGGGTATGGTGTGTTGGCTGCCATTTCTGCCCAGAGATGCAAAATACAGCAGATTTAGTGCTGCAGTGTCTCCTCAGTTAATCTCTTTTGTCTTTCATATTGAGGGACACTTGGATTTTAAGGTCTTTGGGATTTTAAGGTCATTTTTGCTCCGCCTGGGAACGGGAAAAGTTGCCCTTGCATATGCATCTGCAATACTCCCTCCCATCCTGACCCACCTCCTAGTGAGGGCTGGATGGTCAGGAAAGATGAAAGAGGTGCTACAGCACTTCACACCCATAGGCATACACACACACAGACACTTACCTTTACCCTGTTTTAATCAGCTACTCCATAATTAGTTATCAGAGGGAATTTCTCCTCCCTCAGTAAATATTGGGCAATGCAACTGGGCCTCTCCGTCTGCTCGTGTTCTGCCAACTTATATGCTGCACTGTTAGACCTCCACCTGCCCTGGCCCTCAGGTACTTTCATCCACACACAGGAACCCAAATTCCTAATAACAAGTCAGTTAGTCCTACGCTTAAAAAGCACCCAAGAGCAATATACAGAGCACAGCTTGGCATTACAGACTCCACATCTCCCCTGCTTCCCATACCTTCTCAAGTATGGAACGGTTAAGACTCCAGCTCACTGCAGTAGGAGTCACCTAGGCTGGGGAAACATTTTTATTTTAATTTTAAATCTACAAGGACATTAAGAAGTGTGCTTCAGGCCACAGTCACAGTCGTGTAACCCCATCCATAAGACCACTTGGACATAGCCTGCATGCAGCCATCTATATGAATAACCTCAGGCCATTTTTACTATCACTAATCCTCCAGGCAGTGGAGTACACCCAGATGAGTCCAGGTCCTGAACTACAGCACATATCAGCACTACACACCTCTCAGTCACACACACAGAGGGAATAGTACTTGTAGCTTTACTAAAAGATAACTCATAGAACATGATCTACTAGGTGGGTCCTCCCTCCCTTTAATTTTCTTTTCTAGAGAAGAAAAAAAAAAAAAAAAAAACCTATGTGCCAGAATGACCAGATGTCTAGGAAGACACAAGCTCCTACTGCGTGACTAAAGCAGCTCAGTTGGGTCTCTTGCCCTCTCGCTGACCCGTGACTTGAAGAGACACTATCATCCTTCCAGGAAGAAAAACGATATCTTGCTGCATCACTGACAACTTGAGAAACCTAGCTAGCAGGGCACTGCCATTGTTTGGGAGGATCACTCATCTTGCCTTCCTGCCACCCCCAGGAAACCCCACAACTCTCAGGACACCGGTGAGAGATACAGGACACCCTTTTTCTCAGCCACTTTAAAGTCAGCAATTTAAAAAGACAAATTTTAACCTGTTTGAAGAGCTGCTGTGCAGTACTTCCAGTTTATTATTACAGGTGCTAACTGACAGTTTGATCTGCTACCACTGGAGCCTGTCTCACGCTTGGTCTTACAGATTGGTACGGTGCCAATGCTTACAGTATCAATAAGGATACTCCTTTGGAGATGAAAAAACACAATCAGTTCAGTCTCCTTTATCATACCTTGTTCACATGAGCTAATTGGGGTAACGATCGACCTGTATGCTAACTGGCAAGATGATCCTGCTTCCAGCTGTGCTGCCTAACGAGGGAGCACACAGAAAATGCTGCTGCTGTTAAAGGCAGTTAAATTCACAAGTCAATGGCAACAGCAAGGCAGTCAGGAATCTGGAGAAAACCAAACGCCGGCTGCAACGCCTTGTTCAGCCTTCTATTTTGTGGGCAAACAGACTGCTCTGACTGGGCTTACAGCTCCAAAGTCTTACAGCCAACTCTGACCTAGTACAGCCTACCAAGACACACGCACAGTATGGGTTAAGATATAGTAAAATAACACATTTCAAAATTAGGCTAAAGGAAGAAATGTGAAGCAACTCTTACTCTGCCTTTCCACAGCCAATGAGCATAAGAAGTTCATCTGGCAAACACTGAGGTAACTCCAGGAGCCAAAAGGTGAATAGCAGCAGACTGAGCAAAGGGAACAAGTATAACACTACAACACACTTCCATTCATTCAGAAGTCCTACAACAGAAAAATCACTCAGCTTGGGAAAGAAGAGTGCTGTCCACTAAATATTTAGATCCTCTCAAAGATTATTAAGCGTACTCTGATGCTGTTAGGACTGAGAGAGTTAACCAGCAGCCCTGCAATCAGTGATCTAAAGACAGATTTCAAGACAAAAATCAAGCTTATATGGTAACTCAAAATTCTCTCAACTGAGGACAGTCTCTGTCTTACGCTCTACTTTGTTTTGTTAAACTTGTGTTATTTCATACCCTTAATTTCCTCATCCCCTGGTTTTTCAATCATTCAGTACAAGCCAGTAAAAGAAGCATTTCATTCTGCAGGAACAGTTCTTGTGTCAGTGGCATTGCAAAACTAGATGTAACAGCTTGTAACCACCCAACCTCTTCTCCAGTACTCTCATGTACACATCTAACTTCTGCATTTGAAAAGGACTCTGTGCTCTTTCTTTATTTTTATCAATTTGACTTTATCCCGAGCTCTCACCATTAGCAGCAGGAGTCTTTAGCATCTGTGGCTGTGGCTTTTTGACACCTTTTTCTATCCGTATAGTGGCCCACTGTTGAAGAGAAAGAAAACATTAGTTTCACAAACATAGCATTCACTTAAGAAAAAAAAGTCACCTAAGGAAGCAATAGTTAATCAAAGATAGGCTGTGATTTTCAAAGAATATCTTCACCCATCTTGCTCAGATGTGTCCAAACACCCATACACAGTTCCTCTGAAGAAACACTGCTTCAGTGCATTTAATAATCAAAAACCCCACACATTGCTACTGAGTACTTCCCAACTCTGCTTTCCACTTTTCAGATAGCCAACTCAGTGCCTCACAGATGTTTCAGTTCCAGTTCCACAGCCACAAAGAGTTCAATAGGCCTCCATCAGCCTTGCCACTTGCACAGCAACCACGGAGGCATGGCCGCACGGGGAACTCCAGGAACTGAGCTAGACAACATCCCCTCCCACAGTATCCTCCTGGAGAAACTGGCTGCCCATGGCTTGGATGGGAGGACTCTCTGCTGGGTTAAAAACTGGCTGGAGGCCAGGCCCAGAGAGTGGTGAGGAATGGAGTTAAATCCAGTTGGCAGCTGGTCACAAGTGGTGTCCCCCAGGGCTGGGTACTGGAGCCTGTTCTCTTTAACATCTTCATCAGTGGTACAGAGGAGGGGATCAAGTGGACTCTCAGTGAGTTTGCAGATGACACCAAGTTGGGTGGGAATGCTGACCTGCTGGAGGGTAGAAAGGCTTTGCAGAGGGATCTGGACAGGCTGGATGGATGGGCCAAGGCCAATGGGATGAGGTTCAACAAGGTCAAGTGCCGGGTCCTGCCCTTGGGAGGACCACACCAACCCCCCGCAGCGCTACAGGCTGGGGCAGAGTGGCTGGAGCTGCCCAGCAGAAAAGGCCCTGGGGGTGTTGGTGGACAGCCGGCTGAACAGGAGCCAGCAGTGTGCCCAGGTGGACAAGGAGACCAACAGCATCCTGGCCTGTTTCAGGAACAGCATGGGAAGTAGGACTCAGGAGGTGATGGTCCCCCTGTACTGGGCATTGGTGAGGCCTCACCTCGAGGGCTGAGTCCAGTTTTGGGCCCCTCACCACAAAAAAGACATTGAGGGGCTGGAGCGGGTCCAGAGAAGGGCAACGGAGCTGGTGAGGGGTCTGGAGCACAAGTCTTGTGAGGAGAGGCTGAGGGAGCTGGGGGTGTTCAGCCTGGAGAAAAGGAGACTGAGGGGAGACCTTCTCGCTCTCTCCAGCTCCCTGAAAGGAGGGTGTAGCCGGGGGGTGTCGGTCTCTTCTCCCAAGGAACAGGTGATGGGACAAGGGGAAATGGCCTCAAGCTGCACCAGGGGAGGTTCAGATTGGATATCAGGAAGAATTTTTACACTGGAAGGGTTATTAAACCTTGGAATGGGCTGCCCAGGGAAGGGGTTGAGGCACCATCCCTGGAGGTGTTCAAAAGACGGATTGACATAGAGCTTAGAGACATGGTTTAGTGATGCGGGTTTTGGTTTTGGGTTTGTTTTTTTTTTTTTTAATCAGAATTAGGTTGATGGTTGGACTAGATGATCTTTAAGGTCCCTTCCAACCTAGAAGATTCTGTAAAACTCTGTAAAACCCCTGCGGCAGAATCACACCTCTGACAGGAGACTTCCTCTCATTTCCAGACCTGATGGGGGTAGAGCCAGTTTAACCTGTTTTCGGGCCAAAAGGCCTTCTTGACCTTCAGCTGACTCAGTTCCACGCAGTGCTTTCAAATAGCGCTTCCACCTCCTACGTCAGGTTTCATTTTTACTGGGTTAAGGAGTACAACCCCTGTGCCACCCCAAAGCCTGCCTGTGATGACAGAGGAGCCCTTCTAGCCTGGATTCTTCCTTTCCCTACATGGCACCATTAATTCTTCCTCCAAGAGACTTCATCTTATTTCTAGGAATACTGTTATAATAGCCATCTCCAAGACGGACAGACGACCTGACAGAAAGGAGTTCATGTCAGAAGATCGAGATATTATCCTGTTCAAAACTTAACAACTTAAACAGTGTCAAAGGCATACTTTGTTTTAACAGCATACAGATGGTCCTTGCTGGTCTGCACAGAAAGAACCCACACCAACAACTCGCCCTTCCAACAGAGGGCTGGGGCATTTGGGGATGCAATGCCCTTTTGAAGGGTCAGTATCCCAACTCATGGCATTATCTCACCAAATAGCTTCCCGAGAATAGTGAGGACCATTTACTGTATCAGATCTTGCTGAATCACGACCTACCCTGCCAATATATTCCCTTGTTTGCCCAGTTCTGTTTTTAAGGCAATAGCTATTCCAGGAACTAACTCTACCTGTAGGAGTGACTCAGTACTGTCCAGCTAAACACCATCCTCAGAAGTGCTATGGCCATAAAAGTTCTGGGAAACAACAGAACAAAACCTTGTTCAAGGAAGAAACTATTCACAATACCCCTGTTTCTACATTTCTTCTACTAAATGGATTTGAGGGTACAGACAGACCTGCAAACACATTGACACAATGATTCTCTGACCAGACTTGAACCCCTGTATTGAAGGAATTAAAATCTCTTGTCAGTGTCACTTACTACACAGAAGAGTAACAAGATGCTTGGCTAACGATAATCCAAATCTAGCACTGCCACCTTTTGCTTTACGAAACCCAGGGGAACAGTTTCAGTTTGGTGCTCAGAAAGAGCATGCAACACTCTCTTCACGACGCTCTTGCTACAGAAATCCTGCGGTTGCAAGCTCACGCCAGATAGTGTCAAAAAGTTTTGAGCCTCAGCACAAGCCACGAGGACACAGGCTATTGAGACATGCCTTTGTAATGCTCAGAAGCTTGTACTGTCCTACTGTACTGCAGTGTCTTTTGAGACTTTGCTATACAAAGGAGGCAGTGGACTCTTCCCAAAGCCAACAGTCAGGGTCACATAAGCCAAATAAATGCATCTAGGCAGTAGAAACTTAACTACCCTATTCATAAAAGTCCATGCCTGCTTCCAAAGTAGTCTGAACTTCGGTCTACAGGTTCATCTAACTCCAGAAAGCTGCAGTACCCTACCTGGGAGATGGGGAGGACTGGGATAAAGAGAAAAGACTGGAAAGGATGGTTCCCTTTACCCATGCCTTCCCAGGAGATGGGAGCACCACCACAAGTTTGACACTGGAGTGGCATCTTGCACTAAGGCTGCACAGAGCATTCCAGGGGACCACTGACTTGTGCTCCAGAAGTCAATAGTTGAGGCAGTTTTACTACTGGTGGCAGATCTCCCATGGGATTTAAGCACGCTTCATAAAACCAGCAAGGATGAGACCAGCTCCCTCCCTTGCTCCACTCTTGGCCAGGAGCCTTTGGGCATTCCTAAGGGCCCACGTCTACCAGGTGCTACAGCAAACCAGTTTTAAGTCCTCCGTCTCAGCTTTCTTCTTCCTTCAATCCATCATATTTCCAAACACTATGCATGTTCCAGCAACCGAGGAGCAAGGCATTTTTATTTAGCTTTATTTAATCTAATCCTTCCGCTTATTCTCAGGCACCTGAAATAAATACACACTATCAAAGCCAAAATTTGACCTTCGATCAAGTGAAAAGCTTGTTTATAGCTAGTTTGAAAAATAAGAGGCACCACATGCAGCAATGGGAGTAATTTCCCTTCCTTTCTGCTAGCTAGGGATTTGTACCATCCTTTGCCTTTTCAGCTGGTTCCTACGCTAAACAACAGCTTTATGCTACAAAGACCTATCACAATGTAGGCTGATCCATCCCACTGAGGGGATAAATCAAGCGTTTGTGTGTTAGAAATCAAAAAGCATGAAATAAAATTATAAGCCATAGCCTCCATTCTACTCAGGAGACAAGCAAAAAGCAGACTGGTAGGTCCCTTTGGATTTATCACTTACGGAGTAACGCTGTCACAAACCTAAGTGGCTTCTCCCAGCTTGCAAGCTGGTGCTGAGCAGGCAGTCTGGAGTACCTCAGTGCAGACCCAAGTCTTCAGCAGGGATTCCTGAGGCAGTTTTGGGGAATGAGTATAAAACACCAGGCTCCCAAACAGATTAAAAATACTTCTACAGATGGGGCTATCCACTGGACTAACACGTAAAGTTAAAAAGCAGCATGATCACAGAAACTGCACATTTTGGTATTCCAGCTGCTCGGGACATAGTAGCCTGGGGACTTTAATTACACTTCACCAGGCAAGGAAAACATGAACCTTTCTCCTAGAAGGTTCCTAATAGGAAAGGCTTCTAATTTATCAGCACCTTAAAAAAACCAAACACACAACAAATCAGCAGCCTATACAAAACAGCCAAAAGATCAGTTTCACTTACACATCACTAAGTAATTCTCATATACATAGAGCCTACGCAGTATTTGAGAAAGATCCAGTAAGACCTCAGGCAAAAATCACACATTTACGAGATGTCAAAAAAACTTCTTACCTCTAGATAAACAGCTACCTCCAAAGCCAAGCTTTACATGTTGTTTCATGAAAGCTCATTTAGAGATATTTTGTTAGGCTCAAAAACAAGTCATTGGTAACACTTCAGGGACTTCTCCTGTTTCCCTAGCAGTTGGACCTTTGCCTTTCACCCCATTTATCACCTTTACATAACCGCTGGCTTAATAGCAATACTTAATGATTACTCAGAAGAGAGAATTACTGACAACGACTGAAATCTGCAATCATATGGAGTTAGATCACCGGTGTTCCCTTATTTAAAGGCACTGCCAGGTCATGTTCAGAACAAAAGTTTGTGTTAGTTTAGGTGAGCACTCCTCCTTGGAGGCTCTCCAAACCTCAGTCAGAGCACCTTCCACACAACACTACATCGTTTAACACAGCAAAATCTGCATGCCAATTATTGGGTGGTTTTGTGTGAGGAGGAGAAGACACCACCGCCAAAAGGAGCAACCATTTCTGAGTGAGGGCAAGAGGTCCTCTGTGGTCTCCCATGCCACCTTTTCCTCATTCTAATGGGACATCCTTGTCACTGCCTCCAAGCAGCCTTCCAAATTCTTCCGCACACAAGAGTTGTATAGCAAGTCCTTCCTGGTGGACAGGTATCTGAAAAACAACGAAGAGTTCAACTTTGGAGGAAAATAACAAGGGCATCAGCAACAGGAATACCAAGTAGGTTTTACGCCAGCTTCACAAGCTGCTACTTTAAGGTAAGCTCTGTTATTTTTTTGGCAGCATTTGCTAATCAACAGTATCAGAAGTCCCAGTGTTCACATGCTATGAAATTTGGAGCAGTTTCAGGTCAGGGTGTTGACCAGAAAGATGCTGCATCAATTAGCACTGCAACCACTAGCAGAGGGTAACCCCCAGCTCTGCCAACCTTATTCATGTGCAAGGAGCCTGGATTATTAAGTTTGTGGAAAAGACACATAATGGCCTTCCGTAGGAGTAGGGTCTAGGTTATATTCTTATAATACATAAAGTCCAGGGATGTAACTCAAGATTATGCAGCAGATTTGCTAAAATACTATTCTGAAAGCCAGTCCAAGCACTGCGAACAAGGGCGCATCATTCACATCAGGCACATTTCCAAGACATGTTCTTGTTAACGTCTGAGCTGACAGCCTTCAGAGTCACCCTCTCACTTCAGAGCCCTACGTTTCTCCTCTGCCCAGCCGTCCTTGAAGGATACCAATTACACAGAGGCCTTCATTGACACTGCACCATGACATTAGTCAGCAAAGTTTGCTTCAGGAGCCAGTGAGTTACAGAGGAAACAGTCAAAAACCCGCAGTGATTCACCTATTTATTAGCTTACACGTTCTCCTTTTCCATTCTCCACCCTTCTACCCAACACCACATGCAATCCTGACGGTAGTTCATGGGAAGAAACTGCAGCCTGGTGTACTTGGGACAGGACATAACTTAAGCCCATCCCACCTAATGTGCATGGCCACTATCCACAGTTTGACCACAGGCACCAAAACGTCCTTTCCCCCCCCCACAGGTATATTATTCTCAAGTTTAGACCCATTCACATTGCCAGGGTCATCTGTAATGCAAGTAAGTACCTTTGGCTTCACCTCCTAGCTAGAGAATAATGTAAAACCCTTGCCTAGCAGAAGCACATTCCCTGCAGGGCAGCATAATAAGCTATTAGAAACTGCTTCTGTTACAAGGGGCTGCTATTACACCCAGATGGATCGGTTACAGGACATAAAAACATAGAATCACAGAGTCATCTAGGCTGGAAGGGACCTTTAAGATCATCTAGTCCAACCATCAACCTAACTCTGATTAAAAAAAAAAAACAAAACAAAAGAAAACCATACAAAAAAACCCCACCACATTACTAAACTATGTTTATGTACTAAACATGTATGACTTCAACCATCTGTTGTGCACAACCAGCAAAACTAACCACCCAAGAAATGTTTTCTCTGCCAACTGCAAGCCCCACAGCCAAAGAGCCTCCAGATCAAGGGGTGAGGGGGGAGCGTGCTGCATTCAAAGTGCTTGCAGCCACCAACAAACCACTAGCCAAAAACACACAATAAGGTGATGTTAGTTTAAAGCCGGGCTGTTTCTTAACACAAGCGTGACCTAATAACTTCAATTCCCTCAGGCTAGCTCATTTCTTAATATTTCACAAGTAACACGCACCGCACGGTTTAAAAATACAAGAAACCTTCTCCCATTGGGAAAAAAGCAAGCAGAAGTGCCCTGCCATCTCGGGGAGCCAGGCACACCCCAAAGGCAATAGCAAAACTGGGGGAAAAAAAGAAAAAAAAAAGTGGAATTAGCAAGGTGAGCTGCAATCTGTCGATTAAAGATCACGCCTCGGGCTGTTCGTCTGTACTACCAAATGTATAGGCGTGCAGGCTAAACCAGTGCTCAGCATCTTCTACAAACTGATGGGAAGAGAGAAACAAATTGCTCTGTGGGCCTTAATGAAAGGTAAATCACTTCCTGAAATGCTGGATTTATTTCTCCACTGCTTGGCAAGAGACCTCAAGCAGCATGCAGCTTATCAACCCCAACCCATAGCAGAGCTTATAAATGAAGAGACGGGCTAAGACAGATGAAAAGTGACACCAAGAGGTAAAGACACACTAAATTTAAAACTGAAAGCTCTCTGATAACGTTTAAAAACAAACGGGGAGAAATGCAGCAGGCTGATGATCACCAGAAGCTGTCCCCAGCATTTCAGCAATAGGAAAGATTTCTGTGGCAGGTGATTTCACAAGCATGAGCGTAGCAGATGACTAGCCCAGACTAACACCTGATAGAAGCAGACAGCTGATGGAGATGCTTTTGTGATAGTAACCTAACATTAAAAAAAAAAAAAAAAAATATGCTTACGTGGTGCCAAAGTTTCCTCTATTAGCACCAAAGGGGAAGCCACAGGCAGAAGAAAGTGAGCAGTTTCCTAAAAGTTTGCTTAGTTTGATAGGGCAATTCAGAAGGAAAATAATGTACTTTAAGGAATACCTACATGACAGGGAAAGTAGGTTTTCTAACAGCAAGTAGTCTGCTTGCTGTACTGCATTCCTCTGGTCTTAGCATAGCTGGTCATGCTTCTTCTGCTCTTTTTCCCTCCTTATCCCATAGAAAAAAATACGGTCACATAGGAAAAAATATACTTGTATAGTTGACATAAAGCTGGTTATTCCTAGTGCAGTAATTAAGGGTCAAAAAGAACCCAAGAGAAGCACATATCCCCAACGCTGCCCTCTGTACGTGCTGCATTTTGCAGAGGCATGTGCCTTGCTGAGGCAGCTCGGCACAGAGAAAAAGGGATTGTGCACCAACTGATCTCCATTGTCAGTAACAGCAGACAAAGTACAAGAACACTTTGTTCTTAAAAGAAGCTTTTTCTCCTCCCTTTTCTTGGGCCATGCTCGCAGCACTGGGAACAAGCTTCCACCCTCCTGAAATAGCCGGGAACAGATTTATTTTTATTGGCAGGAAAAAAGTTAAGCACAAGTCCAGCATCATCTTTAGCTGGCTCTGTACCACAGCCTAGATGACAACTGAGCACACAGAATTATTCTTATATGCCTTGTTTCACCTGAAAGGACAGCAGACATGCCACAGCAAAGTGTAGAGTCTCCATCTACTTAGTCTACTTAGTCCCAGACTATGGTGACCACATTGGACCCTCCTCACAGGTCAGCTTTAACAAAGTACATGTCATTACCTACAATATAGGCTCACATAGTGACTATGTCCTCCCACTATGCAAATGTGCAGGATACAGAATCATAGAATGGTTAAGAGTTGGAAGGGACCTTAAAGACCATCCAGTTCCAA
>JAHREE010000413.1:36776-60875 GCA_033628505.1 Tringa tobata | reverse complement strand
TTCCAACCCCATACCATTCTGTGATTCTGTAATGATTCTCTGCATCTGGTTAAGAGGCTGCTATTTTTCTACATTTGCTGCATCACTTAAAAATAAGTGTATTACCACTAAGCAGACCGCTGACACACAAAATGTGTTGTTTTCTGAGACACCTATCTTTCCTGTGACTCAAGAGCCTGCAGTTCCTCTCCAGTCTGCATTAGAGAGCAAAACCAAAACATCAGATATCAAAAAAAGGAAGGAATGATCCAGCATGGGGGTACCTTCTCCATTTTTTTTTAAGGACAAACCGTCCTTAAACACTTACTTGACGTTAGTTGCATTGCACCCCATTTCATGAAGATTTAGGATGACTAAGAATAGTCTCTGTAAACACCCAAGAATATAAGAAACTGCCATACTGAGTCAATCCTGTTCATGTCCTTAAAGTCCAACGTGCTGTCTCTGCCAGGGATCAACACTGCAGGCCTGGAGAGCAGTATATGCATTAAGGAAACACATTAAGACACTTCTCCAGGATGCTCTTCCAGCTTCTAGCAGCTAGGTGGTACCTTGGGTCTGGTTTGGGTTTTTTCCCTTTTCTATAATCAGCCTCCCTTTATCCTGTACTCACAGCAGACCTAACCAGCTTCAATGCTCAGAGCTGATGAAAAGCGAACCAGGGCAAGGCATGATCCAGGGAGCACATCTGCTGATGGAACTCAGATTTCTGCCCTGACATCCCCAATCATCAGCCTCGAAACCGAATGAACAAGCTCCTGCCTTTGGCAGGCAGGGCGACTGTGGCAATGTGGGAATTCCCCGAGGTTACGGGGCAAACGATCAAAAGCTCAGCAGATGACCACTGCACCCTGCACCTTCATCGATGGAGCAGTTCTAAAGCCTACACTGATGGCAACCCAGAGCTGCCCACCAAGGAGAGACACGGGGCAAGAACAGTCTCAACTCACACTTGGCCCTCCCAATTACTAGAGCTGACCAGTCAATTAAGCAAACACCTCACTACCTTACTTTTTCCTCACCAGATGACGGTCTTCCATTTCTGAGCGGTCAAACAAAACATGTTGAGTAGTTTGCATGCAAGATTTTTGAATGAGTCCCATAAGCCCTCCGTGTGCCTGGCCAACCTGCAAGCCCAAAAGAAACTGGTTACTCTGCATACATACAGGCACTTAAATGATCAAATTCTGAACACAGATGCATCAGTTCACAAATTTTACCAATCCTCTCAGTCAAAAGTGTACACGCATCTGCCTGTGTCTATTCTTTTGCAGTCCTGAACATGAGTTTGCATGCTATCAAATCCCACTCTTTCTACCAGTAGGTTTATCTTCCTGTCCAACACTTACACTTCCAGGCATCTCAGCCTTACCAATATTTACCAACTCTCTCGTTCATACCAAGGAATAGCATCCATCACTGGCCAGGATTAGAACATCTAAGGGAGACGTGTGGTTGGCTACACAGATGCCTCCTTCCCGTGGTCTGTTTTCCCTGCAATGACAACCAGAAATGTAATTACTTAACGTTTATTCTCCAGACTACAGGCCCAGTCAGGTGATCCATCCACCAAGCACGCAACCACAATTGAGACTCTCAGTGACAGAAGCATTTCAGGCACACAGATTATCTGCAGATCATAGGAAGTGGAAGAACACAAAACATTTAAAAATACTAATATTGCTGTGATACATGTTAAAACTTCTGGCAGTACCTTACAGCAGATAAGCCATCCTTCCTCATACTTTCAAGAGTCCCTTCACATTTCAATAGTTTTGGCATTTCACCAAAACCAGTTTCTTTCCAGCTAAGACTATGAGACTTCATTGGAGTAGGCATTTTAGCTGCATACGTTATCATTCACAGAGGCATGTATCAAAGGGTATTTGGACACTAAAATTCTAAAAGCAAAGACACGAGGGCGTGATTTTGCTTATTTTTTTAAAGCACAAACGCAACAAATATTTCAGAAGCCTCTATTATATTACCTAAAGCTCCACCACCAAGCAGGCAAGATATTACAAAAAGGTACTGAAATACCGCCCATAACTTACTTTAGGAGAGAGCATGAAGAATTAGTTACCAAACAAATTGGCTGGTAGAACAGCTGAGCGTTTTATGGCTATTTTCTTGCATGTGATTGTAATGTGTTCATGGGAAACACTGAGAATAACATCCAAGGGTGTGTTTAATCACGAACACAGTACTACTACACTTTCTCACTACCCCGCCGATACACAACACAAAACACAGCAGAGCACACAAACATCTTGACGGAGTCTAGATGATCCAAACAGCTTCTTGGACCATGTAGCACCATCATAGTGTCTGTGCAGTAATGGAATAAGAATCCCACGCGGAAACTCGAGACGTTGAGTACCATACAAAAGCAATAACAAACCCACAGGAGCAGGGTGGCATCACTCACCTGTTGTGGAAATGAACAAGACCGCTTACACATCGGACACCTAACGTGGCACATATCAACTGAACCTGGTTGCCCAGCCAGCATTTAACTCTAAAAGAAATGAAGCCATACGTACATTTCCAGTTCTACGCAGTCACGCACGGAACAAGGTATTGTAAACTCTCCAAATCATTCCCAACAGCTGTTATTACAAAGACCATACTAAGAGGATTCATTGCACTAACAATGCCATGCAGGAGGAGCTTAATGGGTATCAAAGATACTCTTGTTCCATTCTTTTACTGTAATCTAAGATAAACCCACCAGATTCAAAGCAGAGAAGATAATAGTCAGGGGTTTGTCTTAGAGATTTTCTCTGGAAGCAACTGTTATGAACTCATTCATTAGCATTAATTGAATATAAAAATATTTAGCTGGTGAATCACGTTTGAGTTTTCTGCACTGACAGCACATAACAATCTCACAGTATTAATAAAGAATTGCTCAGGACAGACAATTTACTTGCCCTATTTTGACTCAAGTAGAGCCCACTCTAAGACACTCTTCTAGCAGTATCTACCTGGCTTACATTGAGTGTCCACTTTCAGATGCCACTGCCATGCTGTCTCTTAGAGTGCTCTCAGAGTCTACAGTAGAGAAAGTCACCCCACAATAGGCCACATTAACCCTCCAGACTCAAGCAGATTTATATTCCAACACATCAACTCAAATCCTTAAAGAAATAAAAAAGAAATAGAAAGAGCTCTCAGCAGGCACCTACCTGCCATTTGGAAACTGTCCTACTACCGTAGTGGCCAAGACCAGCAAGAGGATGCTGAAAACAGACAAGCAGACACTACAAAGTAAAATAATCTCAATTAAATGCTAAGAAGCAAAACTGGAAAACCAAGCAAGAAAATATTATCTTTAACCCTTTGATCCATTTCTCAGTGGTTCCCTCCGCCATTAATAGCACCTAACTAGCAATACAGAGCAGTTAAGGCTAACAGGGTAATATGAGCATGTTTTCACTCAATTAATCGTGCACCTTGTGCTGCCTAGAGTCTACCTTTCAAAAAGCACCGTGCCCTGACCTGAAGCTATCACGTGGTAAAGAAGCCATGTTCAAAAAGGATGACAAGTGGCTACTGTTCTTTAATGAAGGTGAGATTTCTCAGTGCCAAAAGGGACTCATAATTTCATTTTTAAAAACCTTAGCCAGAAATTTCAGTACATATTTCCACCCCATGCAGTAAGTTACTATATAATCATGCAAATTAAATGTCATTGGTTAGTAATGACTGAGCAAAACCAATATTGAAACCTTTTCTACATAAAAGCTGTCTTACTAAGCATCATATCTAAGTTTACACACAGGCATATGTGCTCTGGTATGTCATTGACTGGTATAAAATCTGTATATGAACTGCAGCTATGTCTTAAATATCCCATCTTTCCATCAAAGGAATAAGACATTTTAAAAGCTCCCGCTCTTTACAAGGATGTAGGAATATTTGTAACTGTTTGATCAACATGATAAAGGCTGGTTTTGCTTAAAAGAAAATTTTAGAAGAATGTAGTACATTCCAGGTGAATATATCTCTTTTCCATCCAGCCCTGTGCTCCCTGAACACTGGCTTTGCTTCAAATCCCAAGTGTTCAGCATACAGCCTCTCTGTCTCACACAGGTAGAGCCTGATCCTTGCAGTGGACACAGTTGTTACTTACAGAACAAAAAGATCTCCAGATCATTTCTATAAAGTTTTGCTTCATTTTAAAAAGAAATTAATTACTAATAAAGCATACAGAATGTGAGAAATTTACATCTTCAGCACCTTTTTTTTCTTTTAGGGATATTTGAGTTTCGATGGCATCTTAGAAAACAAAGTCATGCCGGGTTCTCCTTTCTGCACTGGTCAATAACATACTTTTTCACATATTTTGTAAAAAATAACATGAAAAACAGATCAAATTACGTCTGGCTCACCGAAAAGGCATCAGTAGACAATACCGAATTAGAATCCCAATGACCCACACAACGGTCAGCTGCCAGCTGACACGGTGAAAGTTGGCATTGGTTCTGCTGAGGAGATTCCAGGACACCAGCTCCTCAGAGGAGAACCGTTGGGTGACTTCGTCTTCTGCAACTGCCTCACACCCCTTCTTGGAGAAGTACATAACATCAGCAAGGTTAAAGTGTCCTTGGTGTTGGCCAGCAATCTCCTCTTCCATGGAGGCTTCCTCTCTCTGGATGATCCCTGCATGAGGAAATAAGTCTTCTTTTCAGATAGCGGAATGGACAACGTGGTTCCAAAGAGAGTAAAATACATGTGCTTTTTAGAAATAGTTCTCTTACTCCAAGCACCATAATTGCATTGTGATGCCTCATTTACATACTAGCATTTAGTTCCACAAGTAAAATCTCTAATCCTATGCCATATAACGCCACTAAATTGTTGAAGAAAGAAGAGCATTCACAGCAAGCTGTGAATAAATCCTTAAATACAACACCTACTTCATTGTCATTTACCAAACAACGTATGTACACACACCTAGAAATGTCAACAGTGCACTGCCAAGAGTACAGATCCCTTCTTGGTGTCTTGACTCAAATTCAGGCAGTGTTTGTATAGTTGTTGTTCTTGCTACCGTTGATTAGTTTTACTTTTTCCCAGCTGTAAGGAACACCTTCCTCTGGTACTTTTCCTCAGAGCCTTCTCTCTTCCCCCATCCCTTCTTCTTTAAGAGTTACTTCACTACTGAGAAACTTCAAAGTGTCTAGATTTTTCCCCTGAGATATAACAGTGTCACACAGAAGCCTGGTGCAGAAAGAATGACAACACATTCATGCTCCATATCTGTAAAATTACACCTTATGGGATGGCCACACAGAAAGTCTCAGTGATGTTTGCTGAGGTCCCTCTGAATCCCCCAGGATTCTTATCTGGCTGATGACAGTGACTAAAATGGTTCTGATTCATACCAGCTAACACTTGGCTTTTTTTGTTCAGCTTGGTTTTTTTATTTATTTTTTTTGAGGTGGGGTGGGGGGTGTGGAGTGGCAGGTACTGGATGACATTAAATATTTATTATTCAAAGTACGTTTCATTTATCTTAATCAGCATACTACCCCTGATCAGAATCACAGCGCTTTCCTCTAGCTGCGCTTCAGTCAAACCTTCAACAACCAGGAAACCATCAGAACCTGAAATTCTTCAGCTGACAAACCAAGCAGTCTACGTGACTAATGACTAAAAATGGCACTGCAAGTAAAAGGATAAATATGAGAACTTAACCCAGTCCCCTTTGGTCAAAGAAGAAAGGGAAAAATAGTTGGAAAGACAAAAAATACCACCAAAAACTTCTCTCTCAGATTTTATCCCCATGCCTAGAGAGGAGTGCAAATTGTAACTGTGATCCATGGCATGGTGTTGCTTCTTTACTTGAGGGACCCTGGGTTTTTGATTGCAAGGAGTTACAAGAAGCAAGAGAGCAATGCCAAGGGCCAAGAATACTCAGTCTGCCTCATCTTGTAAAAAGAGAGAGCTGCTGGGAGTCAGAAAGTACAAAATACTCAGGAAACAGCTTCCCAAATGTTTATCAGCAATGCCTTTCTATACCCACACGAGTCCCTAAATGAGTCTCTAACACCTTTCATTCAGAAGACTCAACCATTCACAGATTCTCTTGCTTGTAACATCCTAAAACATCTTTGTAGGTTCCTAACTTCAGCAGTTATTTGCCCATCAAACTCCATTTTGGCCATCCCAGTTTTCTTACTTAACATCAGACAATTTATGTTTCCGTTTCCTCTTTTCTAGGCAAGATATCAAATAGTTGCCTTTTTTACAAGACGAAGAATGCTGCGTCACTTCCGTTCAGAAATCTTACCAGTGGAGATTAAATTTTCAAGTGCCAGCGCCTTCTGCTTTTTTACTCCCTCCTCAATCTGCAGGGTGGCCCACTGTTCCCAAAACAAGAAAAGTAGATGTTGATGGGTTTCATTTCATTATTGCCAGGCATTCTGTCATTACCTTAGCCTCTTTTACTGAAGCCAGGTCTTAGATTTTCATTTCTCAAATTCAGCCTGTTTCATTTGTTACACAGATTACCTTTTGCCATTTTCAGAAAAAAATTGGTTGGCTCAAACTTCTTTTCAGGACACAAGCAGTTGTGTTTTTTTCCGGGGCCCCAAAAATTACTAAAGCTACCTAAGAGCCTCTTATGAGGTCCATGAGTCTAAAACTCTCTCCGTCCCAATTAGCTTCAGGCAATAGAATGATGCAAAATACTATCCCTGACATTAGAAACACACTGGAAAAATAGATCTAAACACGGATTTTAAAGAATAAAAGAGATGACTGCTGTTTTAGGATATTCACACAGTTTCTGTTAACAGAAAACAGAGCAGGGACATTCTGTATCCATCATAATTCTGAAGTAGTAATTTTGGTAATGAGCTTTCACCATCCCCTGCCTTTACCTTTTTGAGCTAAACCAAGTTTCTCCTCCCTGTGCAGAGCAGCATAAAACTCCTCCATCAGCAAAACCGAGTTTACCAATATGCCTGATTTTTGAAGTTTTCATAGTTTTGAATGTTTCCATCACACATAGACACATAAATAGTAGCTCTTGTGAGCACTACATCTTCCCATATTTACATCAAGGTATCTGCCCTAACAAAGGACAAAGGCTGCTTGCGTGTGGGCTCTGCTCATTATTAAGGAATCAATGACCCACTCAACTTATGTCCTCACCTGCTATTAAGGCTTCCCACCTACAACAGATAAGGATGCATCCTTCTGCTTCAGGATAAACTCTTGCTAAATAGTTTATTTCCCTCTTACTGACATGCACAGCCATTTAAGTCACAATGAAGCTTGATCTCAGTCTTCACTATATTACAACGTGTTGCATGAGCCAACAATATCGACTGGCTTTTTGCCATCCTTAAGTTATACGTGCTCTCTACCAGCTCCGTCTGTAGCTATTGAAGTTTAAGTCAATAACAAAAAAAGGGACACTTTATCACGGCATAATTGGGCTACTTTAGTTACTGTTAGCTGACTTTTTTTTTTTTTACCAGCCATCATAAAAGAAAAAAGAGAAACCAGAATAGGGAGTGATGGGATATTTCAAACTCCACGTAAACCATCTGTTATAACACCATTTAAAAAAATGCCCCCCAAAATACACCTTCACCTTGTCTGTATTTTCCAGTTATTCCCTAGGAAAAGTAAACGGGTACATCATCTGTCTCAATCTTCTGCAACACTATCAGAATTGGGGGGGTCAGCGGATGTCATGAAAACAGCAGCCCACACATTGAGAAATGAAAGAATATACAGCACAGGAACAATGATGTTACGAAAGAGAGTAAAGGCAGACACGTGGCAAACTTAACCTCTTTATAATGTACTGGTGGTCCTCACCCCTTCCCCAATAGGATAGTTGCATGGCACCAAGGAGGAAAAAAATAAAAATCACCCAGCTTGGCAAATAAAGCCCTTTGCCTTACTCTGTGCTTTCCTGTCTCCTGTTTACCTGTCTACCACCCTCATCTTGCCTATCATGATCCTCCTACATGAACCAGCACCTGCCAGCTGGCAAGCACGGCCAGAAATGAGCTTGCTCAAACTGTCCTGAGGTATCTAGAATACCTCAAGAAGGATGGCTTTTGAACGCCAGGTAGAAGAAGGGTGATAATCACAGACCAAACTGATTCACAAAAATATGTTAGCTAATTCAAATGAGCAAGACAATTCAAAACCAAGAAAAATTTATGAAGTTTACTAGTAAAGTAAACTGCCTCATAGCACAGGGAAACAGCAGCACAAAAGTGGCAGCCTGTAATTAAATAGTCAAGGCTATGAAGGCAGAAGACAAGGCATACAAGGCAGAGCTTTCAATAGGTGAAGGGTTACACAGGGTTCCTTAGCTTGGAAAAGAGCTGGCTGAGATGGTGTAAAACAGAGGTCTACAAAGCCTGGACTGGCACAGAGCAGGTACATCAGGAACAGTTACCCACTTTCTCTTCTACTACAAGAACTGGGGAGTTCCACATGAAAGTGTTGAGCAAGAAAAAGGTAATAGATTTCCACAAAGCACAGTTAAGTTGTGGAGTTCATCGTCCAGGACATATTGCCAGAAATATGAATATTGCCATATTTCAGACATCTGAAATAGGAGTAGTTACATAAAAACACCAATGAAAATCACCACGGGACACAAAACTCTCCCAACTCATGAACTGGCATGGGAGCCTGAAGCAAGAAGCAGCTGGGATGGTACTCCTGGCAACACAGCCCTGCAGTCATAGAATCATAGAATCATCTAGGTTGGAAGAGACCCTTGATCCCTGTCAAAGCCAGGCTACCTGTCTGGGTCAAGCTCTGGACTGACCCAGCAGAGTAGTCTCTATGTTGTCCTGCATTTGGTGGCATCTGAATGTTTAATTTGTTTTTAAAATATTAAATAAGGCTCTGTGATCGCCTTTTGTTTTGCACAATATTGAGACAGAGCTGTCATGCTGGTCTTTGTTGCAAAACAGTAATGAAAGGATGTTTTAAATACCTTACAAAAACACAGATGTTGCAACTAACACAGAATTTAAGTGTTAAATGGAGCAACTTCATTCCTAAGCTTGCTGACCAAATGAGAACTCAGGTGCTGTGCTTTCCTCCCTCCCATTTCTGAAGTGATGAAGTCACACAGAGTCCAAACCTCCAGCAGGTGATCCCAGCTGCAATACAGAAGACTTGACAGCTTAACTCTAACGGTCCACTTGTTTGAGGCTTTCTACAATTAAATTCTGAAGAAAATAAGGGTACCTAATACTTCATTAGATCCACTACTTTTTTCATTGTACGTGACATGAAAAGCAATACAATACAGAATGTTCATTTTTTCAAATCTCACTTCTTCTTGTTTTTCTTCCCTTTTTCCTTTAAGTACAGTTTGGTCTGTTGCTCCATGCCCCATTTTTCTCCACTGTGTAATAACTCAGTTCAGTTTTGCCTCTCTTCCTCTATGTTCCCATATTTTACTACCTCTTCTCCCATGTTCTCACGAAAGCTTCTTCTAATCCCTCATTGCACTGGCTTTTTTCAATCATCTTCTTGGCTTTGTTCTCATGTGTGGCAAAGGCCTTGGGGCAATTACTCCATGTAAATTCTTCCGATATAATTACAAAGAGAAAGTCAGTAGGTTTTCAGTTCAAGCTAAAAATCGCCTTCTAAGATCAAGCACTTCTGACCTTTTCATCCAACGGTCCTTTCTGTCTGGCCTCATTTCCCCTTCCACGGCACAAATAAGAATCCAGATCAAATGATCTGCGTATCATACAGCAGATCTGAGAGGATGTGCAAGCAGAGACTGTCCACAACAGGATGGTGAAAAGCACTCACAAATCTGCCAGCTGCTCTAGCGAGGGCAGGTGAACTAGGCTGAGAAGAGTCCCAAACATTTGTTTGGGAGAAAAGCACAAGTATCATTTCTTTGGGTTTTTTTTTTGTTTGGTTTTTTTTTTTTGACGCAGTGGCTAGCTCAGGATAACCATGCATTTGAAAGCAGAGCAATGAGCTGAAGTGTCCGCAACATCTGCCCATACTCCAGTAAGAGTTTACAACATATTAACTACCTCAATATACAAGCGAGCTATCAAGTCAAAGAATCTCCCCAGTTGCTGATATCCTTCCTACACATGAGCGTTTATCAAGAAACAGCAATACTCCAATTTCATACAGAAGCTCAGATCTCATAAAATTCCAGAAGATTCTTGGCGAATGAATCGCCAAATGGAATTGGATGAAATGGAGCCACAGCCGTTTAATACGTTTATTTGACTTCCCACAGGACTGGGAGAGCATGGTGTAGATGTCCTTCTAGCAAATGACTTTTCTTTTCCAGCCACAACACTAAAGAGCTGGAATAATGTCCCTAGCACAGCTTTGCCAATATCATCATTTCCACCAAACCCCATTACAGACAAGGAAATACAAACCTTAGAGAAAACATGTTATTTCGTGAATAAAATGCATACGGGAAAGAATTGCCCTATGGGAAACCAAGCCAAATTAATCTTTATCATTTCCAGAAATAATTTAGGGATAAATTAACAGTAATAATAGTAATTATGGGCTAATAGCTATGCAATCGAGAAATTACTGTCTTGGAGATCTTTTACTATTGTACTATTCATATGTCCTCAAAAAAAAAAAAAAAAACAAAACACCAAAACAAAAGGAAAACCACAAACAGGAACAATCAGCTTCCAAATTTTCAAAGCTTGAATCTTGCTTTTGGAAAAAGGTTTGGTTTGTTTCTAAAAAAACAGGTATCTAGATTCCTTGATGGAGAAACAGCAAAGGGTACGAATTCTTTCCATACATAGACCACATCTTCCCCATTTGTGGCAGTCACTGTTCACACTGCTAAAATACTTCACTGAAGTCAGGAAATCAAAATTACTTATCTCATCTTCTGCCACCATTACTCATTGCTTAGTAAGAGATGGGCAAACCTGGGCTTTATCCTAAAACACCTAGAGCTCCCAGCAAATTCAGGAAGGGCTCCAGATATGCTTTCTTTGAAAACACAACTTTAAAAAAAATACCATTTCATTTTCAGGTCCTTGATTTCAGTCTCTACCCTTTCCGTTTTCTCAAATTGACAAAACACAGAGGAAAATAAAACACGTTTTCCCTCTGCCTCCCAATCTGCATAGTCATTTATGGCCGTAAGAAGCAAATATGAAGTGTTCTCAGGTGAGAAATTTTCTATTAATTTTGCTGGTCTACATAACAGACTAGGTCAAATGCAACACAATAGAGAACCCTCGCGTGGTGCTCAAGGTTGGATTTTTGGAGAAACATCAACCGATAGTTTGGTCCTTCCAAGAACAATCCTGCAATATACTCAGTAACGTGCCAATACGTGAGTAAGCGTCCGCTCTCAGCGTTTTCAGCACACCTACCAGGTAAGGCATCCTATATCTCCATTCAGGCTAACAACAGGAACCAAGGATGGTCTTTGTGCATTACACAGCAAGATCTCATGTAGGTAACGTCACAGCCAGAAACACGCCAACACTTCACTAGGCTATCGATGTCAAGTTCTTCATTTTTTGAACAAAGGGTGCATATATGCCTGCTTGAAAGCTACCTGTATCCCAAGCAGTAGTTTCAGCCATATTCTGGTGAATGAGCCCCAGGACTCCCAAAAGAGACCCAAAATTGCAGGCACCCAGCATCTCCTGCCTTGCTCTTACTTCCGAAGAGCCAAGTGGACCATAGCACAAGCAAAGGGGAATTGACATTCCCTCCATCTCTCTCCTTCCCATTTCCTGCCAAGACAGGGCTTGCTTACACTTTTAGCACGATGGAAGCATTTGAACAACACTTCAAAGAAAACAGCTGAAATTAATTCTAAAATGAAAACAGAGGCAACTCCCTCTTGGCCCACAGGACAGTAAGGGAACAACTTTCAGCTAAAGAACAAAACAAGCCAGTCTGAACTGCAGAATCACAGAATGGTATGGGGTTGGAAGGGACCTCTGGAGATCATCTAGTCCAACCCCCTGCCAAAGCAGGGCCACCCAGAGCAGGTCCCACAGGAACGTGGCCAGGTGGGTTTGGAATGTCTCCAGAGAAGGAGACTCCACCACCTTCCTGGGCAGCCTCTGCCAGGACTCTGCCACCCTCACAGCAAAGAAGTTCCTCCTCATGTTTAGGTGGAACTTCTTACATTCAATTTGTGCCCATTTCCTCTTGTCCTAGCCCTGGGCACTAAAGTACATGGAGCTGTGCTCTTCCTGTTATTACCTGCTGCAGCAATGGGGAACTAGACATAAAAGACTGTATCTAACTGCACAACGATTAACTTAATTAGTTGTTTTTTGATAAGTGAATCATCACCTTGTGAACACAAAATTGTCATGCTCCTAACGTTTCACAAAACCTGTGGGAAGAAAAACATTTAACATGCTTCTCCAAAGTTAAGTGCCTTCCTATATCAAGCTCACACTGGGAGGGGGCAAATGTCCTTCAGAGTTGTGAAATGCACAGGGGAAAAAAAATAAAATACAGAAATTATTTTTAATACCTGCCAACTGCAGCAGCAAAAGTGTCCAAAGACCTGCTCAGACTTGTGTTTGATATGAGACACCTGATGAAATCAGTTCCAAGCCCAAGAGCCTCTTACTCAGGGTACCAATAAGAATTTAATTAACATCCCACTGGCTGATTAAAAAGTATCACATATAAACCCCAATATAACATACAGCCACCACAGACAGTCACGTCCCATTGACATCAGCATCTGAAAAAACAAGTAACCCCTGAAATTTGCAGCCATATGTGCTATGCTAAATGATGTTCGTACAGCTGAAGACTGTCCCTGCCCAAGAGCTCTTAATCAGTATTTAAAAAATTAAATAAGTAAAAAAATCACAAAATCAGAAGAATTCTAAGACAGAAATAAGACAGAATTGGCAAGCAAAAATGGTCATATTAACTGTATCACGTTGTTACAGGCATGTTGTACTGCACAAATAGATGGCTCTAACAGCTTAATAATAGTAACAATACTGCCACAAGTAGAAAGTATATTCATGAAAAGCAGGTTTATGCCAGAAAGACAAAGTTAATCTACTGGAAAATGGAAAAGCTTCACTGTTCAGTATGATGAATTGACAGCACCTATTTTTGGCCGCTGATGGATATGAGAAGTCAGACTTGAAAAATTAAACACAATTCTGGCTTATTAAAAGCCCCAGAAATCTTTTACTGATATCAGCAGAATCAAGATCTTAGCCATGACCTGTTAATCTCTAGAAAAATTACACTTTTAGAAGGTTGCATGGATTCCTCGAGTCTCATACAGCAGAACTTGTGACTGCTGGATCCCCCAGATTTATAACTGGAAGAAACAAACACACACAGAGTCAGTATTCTTACCTAAAATAGTACTCATTAATACCATGTAATTCCAATAATCCAAATAAACCCATTGAAATTTATGTACATCTAAAATACATGCTCTTGTTACTTACCAACTCCCATAAACTAAAACTTTTTATTTATGTGTAATTGTCATCAGTAGAGCATGAAGTAGCCAGCTTGAACTGGAAGCAGTACATCATGTAATCTCTACTTTAACCCCAGAAAACCTCAAAGAAGTATTAGACTATAACCCACCACATAATTAGATATCGTTAAAGACACCATTGAAAAGAGCTATCATGGAAGTTAAAGCTGCAAATGCCACATCCCAGTGAACAGAATTCTTTCTGCTGACTTTTATGGCATCTACATCAAATGTACAGATTTTCCTTTGGTTATTAAACACATCCTGTAGCAAACATATACCTTTTTAACCCAATTCTCAACTTACCTCAAATATTTTTATTACAATTTTCACATAGAAATGGGAAATCCCCAATGACACTCTAAACACCGAAGGCAACAAAACTAACACCACAGACAAAACCATCCAGACAGACAAAATCTTGGCTTCTCCAAGGCCACGGCCCTCTCTGTTTTCTTCCATGCTTGCTCCTTCCAAGTGCCAACCCACTGCCTTTCTGAGAATATACGCTGATCGGTAGCGGAGAATCCAGCAAGCTTCCAGAAACAGAGGCAGATAAAAATTACACATTCTAAGAGCCAAAGCTATCTCTAGGAGAAGACTGCTTGCTCTCCAAATACTGACACCGCAGACACTCTCAATGAGGGTGTAATTCCTACCCCTTGTCGCGCCCAAACTCCACCCACTTCCTTTTAATTGATAAGCATTTACTCAACACACATAATACAGGGGATACGAAAGAAAAATACATGGTAAGTAATAATAGATGTTAACATAATAAGATGCTGCCAATAAAGAAACTTGTCAATGTGTCAACTAGTTTTCACAGGGCGTCCCACCAATAAATTACAATACAGAGCCAAGTAGGAGTGGTTTTCAGACTGCCAAACATTTTCTCTTCTAAAACTTGTTTAATACACATGATTAATACACATGTTTAATAAACATGAAGCGCTTCTCCAACTGACATTTGCTCAAACTAGTGACTTGTTTAATCAGAACTTTCTGCTTCATGGTGAAACGACTCCTTCATTTTGATATTTGACAAAAGGAACCAAACTGAAGCTTGACGTGCAAGTCAGGCCATTTTGTTTTATTTTATTTTATTTTTTAATAATGCCTGTGAAATGGAGATGCAAATTGCAGCAGGCAGGAATTGACAATACAATAAAACCTGCTCCCTCCACTGCTCTACAAGAAATTAGGCAAATTGTATTACAGAGTTACAAAACATACTGTGGTGAAATAACAAGTCACCTATATTTGCATCTATTCAACTACGGAATTTAAATACAACAGATAAGCAGGTTTCTCCTTCTATCCTATCAAATGCCAGTAATTTAATTCAGTATTTTTTTAGGAAAGCCCCAGTTCAGCTCCTTGCACTGACCTCTCTCCTGACTTATTGCATGCAAGAAACAAGGATGAGTAACTGTGTTTCTAGAGCCTCAGAGGAGCCCACCAGCCACTCATTTACAACCTTATCACAGAATAAATTAACTAACCTTGGTGGGACGACCATTAGGGCATAACTTCTGAGTGATATGTTGGTCCAAGAAAGATCTTTCCTTTGCATGTGCTTACATTAGCACGTTTGTCTAAAGCTGGGGCTGTCCTTTAAAAATATCCCCCTCCCCGTGTACCGTGGTTCAGTTTGTGTCATGGAGCAGCCTTGGTAGATGCCAACTGGGTTTCTTAGGAATGAAAGCAGACCCAAAGATCTTCCGTAAAAGCGCACCCAACACTCTCCAGTCAGTAAGAGAAGCAGAGATATCAGTGGGCTGCACCCACTACTAAGTCCTCTCGTTTATACCATGCACCAACAGGCAGGCTCTCGACACGTTACAAGCTCCCGTGATACCACGATGGGCTTCTTGTGTCAAATACCTTTTGTATCTTCACATTTGCTGCTGGGTGCCATCCCTCAGGTCTTTGTAACTACGTCGCATCTTCTTCAGCACTCAAACTTTTCTTTTGCATCTTCTTTTCATTATTTACCTGCTTTACTTTCTCTCCCCTCACTGACCTCTTTCTGAGCCTTCTGGACCTTCTAAAGAACCCCGCTGGTTTGGTTTTTAATTGTTTCTGCCTTCCCGTTGCTCTTTCTCTCAATGGAAACCTCAAGCCCCTCACCATCCCCTTACACTGCTGCTGCCAGGCACACCATTACCCCACTATGTCTCACCTGCCTCACCAAAAGGCTTTATTCCCAGGCTTCTCTAGGAATAACATTTCATTGTTTGCAAAACAGCTTTTCTCACCCGTTTCTGTTTAGCTGCCATTCCTTACATTCTCGTTTCTGGTCTCTTCCTCGAGTGGCTTGCCCTGCTGACACGCGTTCCCTAGGGTGGCATACGGTAGAGAGCTGGATGAGGGGAGTGGGCGTTGATCCTCTAGCCCAGGGCAGGGTGTCCCTGAATAGCTACCTTCAGCCTCAGCACGGGGGATCGGCACGCACGGCGTCTGCCTGCTGAGAGCTTGGTGGGTGGGAGGGTGGAGGGAGTTTCTGGGACCTGGTTTGAGGCAGGAAAGGTGGGCGAAATGAAGCACTGATAGCACACCGGGAAGTAACAGGGAGGTGTGGCGAATGAGCAACAAGCCTAGGCACAGAAAAGGGGGATCATTTCTTAAAAGGAGAGAGGGAAAGACAGATTTCGGAATCGTTGGAGTTGGAAGGGACCTCTAGAGATCATCCCGTCCAACTCCCCTGCCAAAGCAGGGTTGCCCAGAGCACGTCACTCAGGACGGCATCCAGGCAGGGCTGGAAGATCTCCAGAGAAAGGGACTCCACACCCTCCCTGGGCAGCCTCTTCCAGGGCTCTGCCACCCTCACCACAAAGAAGTTCTTCCTCACATTTGAGTGGAACTTCCCATGTTCCAGCTTGTGCCCGTTGCCCCTCGTCCTGTCACTGGCAACCCCTGAAAAGAGTCAGGCTCCATCCTCCTTCAACCCACCCTTTAGATACTTGTCAGCATTGATAAGGTCTCCCCTCAGCCTTCTCTTCTCCAGGCTGAAGAGCCCCAGCTCTCTCAGCCTTTCTTTATCAGGGAGATGCTCCAATCCCTCCACCATCTTTGTTGGAAGAAGAGGTTTCCTCTCCCAAATGAGGGAGAATTGTTTTCCATCCCGCAAGTCCTTATCATTTGCGCTGCCTGTCTAACCCTTACAGAGTCATACTCTCCGCCACACCAGGATCACAGACAGACACTGTAATTTTTCCCTGCCACCTTCTTAAAAAAAAAACAGACAGCAAGCAAACCCCTCCCATGCTCACCCCTCCATCATGCTGAATGGTGGGCCTGCAGCCATTTGTCAGCTGTAACTTTCCCTGGCAAACCACTCGAGACATATGAGGTCTTCTTGGGGCTGCTCAGAATCTATAGAATCATAGAATCACAGAATAATTCAGGTTGGAAAAGACCCTTGAGATCATCAAGTCCAACCATCAACCCCACTCTACAAAGTTCTCCCCTACAGCATCTCCCCCAACCCCACATCTAAACGACTCTCAAACACATTCAGGGATGGTGACTCAACCCCCTCCCTGGGCAGCCTATTCCAGTCTCTGACCACTCTTTCCATGAAGAATTGTTTCCTAATGGCCACTCTAAACCTACCCTGTTGCAGCTTGAAGTCATTCCCTCTTGTTCTATGGCTAATGACCTGGGAGAAGAGACCAGCACCAATCTCTCTACAGTGTCCTTTCAAGTAGTTGTAGAGAGTGATGAGGTCTCCCCTCAGCCTCCTCTTCCTCAAACTGAACAGTCCCAGCTCCTTCAATCACTCTTCATAAGATTTCTTCTCCAGGCCCTTCACCAGTTTTGTTGCCTCCTCTGCACCCACTCCAGCATCTCCATATCTCTCTTGCATTGAGGTGCCCAAAACTGGGCACAATACTCCAGGTGTGGCATCTCCAGTGCTGAGTACAGGGGGACATGTCACAGACATATCCAAGAAAAAAAAAAAGCAAAACGGGTTTGGAGAGGGAACAAATGAAAGAGAGAAGCTTGGGGAGTCTATTGCTTTTCACCTACCGCGTCACATTTGCCACGCAGCAAAAGACAATTACTACACCCCTTCCACTCAGTTTTCTCCTGGACACGCAGTACTTCAACAACCCACTACAGTGAGAACATCACCTTGAATTCATGGGAGTACCAGCCCCTTGCAGGGTCGGGAAAGAGGAGGCCATAGGGATGGCATACTCATATAAAGGGAAAGAAGATGAAGAGCTGCCAGCAGCCTCTCTACTGAGGTGGTCAAACTGTCTAGCCCAAAGGCACTACAAGGTCCATACGGCCAGGTCTCTTCTTATCTTTATTCTTTGCTTTGTCTGCTTTGTACCTCCTGAAATCATGCAAAACATTTCAGTGTTATTACTGCTCTATGGCAAACCTTTAATGTTACGTGGTTTGGAAGGTAAAAAACAAGAAACAAACAGCAAAACCACCCAAACTGGGAACGACACCAAAATCAAGAAGAGCCTCTATGTCTACCTATTAACAGTATGGAATGAAAATCCTAGTGCAATGGAAAATTGTCCTAAAAAGCACTCAGGAATGAGCTTGAGTACTGGAATTGGCCCAATCATGACCAAGGAGTTCAGTCTTGGTTAATTTTCGGCCAGAAGTGGCTGGCAAAGCTTCTAAAGCACCTCTCTGCTATTGAGCTCATGAGCATGGAAACAACTGAGACATGGTGGTCAAAGCAGGTCTACTTCTTAACTCCAAAGCACTTGGGGTTGCTATAGAAGTAAACCTGGACTTGAATTGTGTCTCGGCCCTGTATGAAGGTGATGTACTTGCTTGTGATCTGAAGAAGAAAGGAGATTCTTGATTTCTCCAGGCAATTCCTAACACAGCTTCCTATTTTCCAGTCAGAAAGTTGGCATAGCTTATGACACTTACGAGATTTTTATTATTATTTCAAAAGAACTACTGAAATGTACACATTTGTCAAATTCCGTGCATCCAACACTATGAGCTAAATAGCTACAGTTTGTTATGGGGCTACACAAAATTCTTCAGCACTATAATTTCTTTAAGAATTAGCTCTGCCATTCCCTGAGTAAACAGAGCTTCTGCATGTCATTCCTCTGTCCTTCTTGCATTTATCCCTCTTATCAATAGCCAACCTGCTGCAATCACGTCCATTTTGAAGCTAGAAGAGATACTCTGTCCAGAAGTGTGAAGGTACTGCAAATAATTCAAATAAACATGCAGCAACAGAATGTAGTTTCATTCATTTGTAAGGTCCAGTAAATAAGGGTTGATGAATTTATACTGAATATAAATACAAGCCCTTCGTGATGAAGTACCCTATATGTCAGGAAAAGCCGCAAGACACTTAATGTGCAAAAATCTCTATTCATTTGGAAGAATGAAATCCAACTTAGGAAAAAAGGGGTGCTGGTAACATAGAAGGAATTCAAGAACAAAGCTCAAATTCACGCCTGCAAACATAAGAAATTCACTTGTAACAATGAAGATATTCTCGGCCTCCTAGAGAAATGAGGAGGAGGTAGAGTGGGTGTCAGCTGCCTACTCTTAGCTCTCAATCCTTGAGGTCTACTCGTTCTGCTGATTTCTTATTATTAGGCAATGTTTTGCAATTGTCTGTGGGAACCAGAATTATGACCCATTTATTTCTGCACTGCAAGGAGAAGCAAATCCAGCACTGACCTCTGCCCGTCTGTAGCACCCTATACGGAAGGGTTAAATCAGATATAAACAGCCTTTTCCTGCACAGGAGTGGCTACACAGCAGTCATCTTTGAAGGAGGTGCATTATACACTGTGAACAAGTACAAACTGCATTATACACTGTGAACAAGTACAAACTGCAGCTAACAGCTTTCAAGGAGCACCACTGTGGTCCTGCCTTCCCTCTGCTATGTTACCTACTGCGGACATGGACTACAAAGAACACTCGGTGTGACCTCTAAAGAGAAGGAGTCATAACAGCCACAGAAATTTTGGGAACCTCTCTTTCTAGGTGTGCCTCCTACCTGTCCAATACTAACTATTCCAGTGACTCCAACAGATGTCTGGAGGGATGTCATAAAGAAGAGTTTGCAGCTGATACTGGCCTGCCTTGCTCGTAACGGCTTTCTTATCAGACTACCAGAACATCGTATGTTCCTAGTAGATACTGCTCCAAAAGAGCACTGACATATCAGCTTCAGACAGGTTGTGCTTCAGATGGTTAAGTAATACATTCCCTACAGGCTAACAAAGAGATATTTCTACCTGAGGCAAATGACAACAGGCTCCATGACTATCAATCAGGGTTAATCTTCTATCAGTTGATGTTCTTTTTTGCAGTAAATATACAGGGTATACTGTTTACCTGCTTTGAGTTGCAACATGACCAAAAGCTGCTTACATCTGGAAGTACATCCTAGCATTGTCATTAGGCACATGAAGGTGGTACTATTGCTAAAATTATTCCTCTGACTCCAGCTGTAGGGCTCCCTGGTATTTCTATGCAAGTTTGCCACGCTCCAAAGACAGCAAAGCAGACTGATTTATTTAGAAAAGACCTATAAGTCAGCGACACCAAGAGAGCAACCCTGGGCCCCAATTTCCCAGCATCTCATAACATCCAGGGGTACCTGGATGATCTTTTGCAGGGCAAGAAAGTTTTTCAAAGAGGACTGACCAAAACATTCTGCACTTCGGTAATTCTGATGTGTGTACTCACAGATGAAAACTACTACAAATACTTCTTTTTCGATTAAACTTTTACCAGCTATAGCAAAAAAAAGAAAGAAGATAAAAGATATATCTTCTCAGTATTTCAACCTCACGTTCAGCAAACCCCTCACTTGACTGCTACTGTAGGGTGAAATAATCTCTGGTGGTTTTATTTTGATTTTTATTAAGACTGAGATTCATGCTTCACTTGTGAAAAAGCCTCCAAAAGGCCAGAATAACCTTAAAGATCACCTGTTGCAATGTCAGGTGCAATATTTATTTATGGAAACCATACTGTCTGCACACACTGAAGTGCAAATATCCATTCCTCTGCATTCATACTCTGACCCATCTATGGTATGTCTGCTGCTCTTTAGGTCGGCACAGATCCCACCTACGCCACTAAACAGATCGGTGTTTATATATATAGTAAGGTTGTGCTATTTATGGTTTATCTTTGGACATCAACAGTTGAATGATGAAAACACTGAAGAAGTATGTTTAAATATCGTATCACTCATTAGGGTGACTGTAACACATTTAGCTGTGACCACACACGCCTTATTCTTTCTACACGAGATAAATGCAACAATTACAAAACCTTATTTATCATATCCTGTAGCTTACAACAGGCTTGGACCTTTTTATCACAGAAGTGGGAAGTCCACTACGTGTTCTGACCACATTTGTTTGCTTCAGCAACGTACCCACCAGGTGTGTAGGCATTACATGACTGTCAATAAATACCTCATACCCTGTCAATATAAAACTTGCAAGTAGTTTGTGTATCATCCCTGCTCAATGCAATAGAATAATTTGTCAATGCCCAACATTTATTGCATTGATTAGATGCATAATATTGTCTCACAGTTCTGGCTCAGGAGCGACTGCAATTACAGCACAGGGTCCTCTGGGACAATTCCTGAAAGGTGCCAGCATTCAGGTCTGCTTTCATCATTTTCTCCACAAACAGGTATGGAAGCTGCTCATACCCATCCGTTCTTGTCTCCACCATGGCAATGTGGTCCATAATGGAGTCATTTGTTGCAATTTATTGCACTTATTCTCCATTTGTTTAATACCACGTGGCCCACAATGCAAGAAATGCATACTGGCTCTTTCCCATTAATCTTCTTAATCTTCTGTACCATCCGGAGACTTATCACCCACATATTCAGGGATCTAGATCATTTATGAGTTTGTAGAGAAATAAAAGTCTTAGCTAGTCCCTTTCTGCACTGTGACAACAGGTAAGAATTACAATTTTCCTCTTCTAAATATTGGCACCGCTCACATATATTTAAATAACACTGACTGAATTTTATTTAAATGTAAATATGTCAGAACTAAGTCTTGCCAACAAGTTTTAAGGGAAAATAAATTGCACTAAAAAGATTAATTTTATATGCAACCTAAAAATACACGCATGAGACCCCAAAATCATGGAAACACCTCTTGAAGGACCACAGGAGCAAACATCTTATTTCAAGAGTTAGGAAATTAATGTCTAAGGCTAAGACCATGCTCACCTATAGTGCTGGTGTGGGATGATATAAAACATTTGCTCTCCTGAAGTGAAGGGGAAAAACTCCTGCAGCCTTTAGACCAGATCTCTGTTCACGTTTCAAAGAACGCTGTTGCTTTTAACTCCTCCTTCCTGAAATTTTTTTTCTAGAGCTTTCCTCTGGGTGATATGGTCAGGAACACCTGGCAGGATGTGAAAAAATAAGTTACTACAAATATTAAAAAGAAGTGAAAAAAGGCAAAACACACATTCTGCTAGCTCAGTCTATACCTTAGGAAGAAGCGGTACAATTTACCACTGCCTGATCCCTGTTCAGCGTTTTCATTTCATTAGGTTATTAACTCAGAAGGTCTCCTAAACGGCGCAGTGCACCTCCAGACATAATTAAAGCTGCATGTCCTGTTCCAAAAGGTACAACCTTGTTACAGGCAGGAGCCATGCCTTTTGGTATTGCAAGCTGGCGTGACACCATCCTCCCACTCCCGAAGACGTGAAGACAGCTCGCTCCACCCACGCTCCCCGCTGGATGATGCTGGCCAGGCAGCTCGCTTTAAATGCTGGTTTGATGCTTGACTAAAGCTCATCGTACAGACCAATGAGGCACTTTCTGTAAGAGCAGATCCTGGCTTTTGGCCTGGAGTATGTCAAGTCCCAGAGCCTGCAGGCAGGTGACGGGCAGACGTCACCGAGAGCAGGACACCTCACCTGCAGGCAGGTGATGATACCTAAGGCAGGTTTTATGTAGTTTATAAATGGTTCAGCCGTAGAGCATCTTCTTTTAGAGACGAAATGTCGCTATTTTAGCAACCATCCCAATTGCTTTCAAGGACTTGATGAGATAAGAAAGGATGTCTGTGGCTCTGAGAACGTGGTGACCTAAGACAGGGATGCAATAAATATGGATCTACCACAAACAGGTGGTAGAAGGGAGATCATTAGTTTTAACGAGCAATTAAGCAGTTGGAATGTTTTGCCAACATGAAAAGTGAGCCAAAGGACAGGTGAAGAAGATGAAGATTGAGGAAGAAACGACCCTCACTCAAAATGAGGACCACCAGAAGGTGGTCCAGCACTGCCATGAAGAATGCCTGCTTTCTGAACTTTACACTGAGTCTTAGAAAGTTTCATCTGCCGGTTTGCCATGACAGTGATGGGTAGGCATCACTGAGGGCAGCACACCTCACAGAATCACAGAATCTGCATGATTGGAAGGGACCTTTGAGATCATCGAGTCCAACCACAAAAAAAAACCCAAACAAAACAAAAAAAACCACCCCACAAACAGACACAAACCAACAATCTCTGGCACTAGAGCATGCCCCGAAGTGCCACGTCTACACATTTCTTAAATACCTCCAGGGATGGTGACTCCACCACCTCCCTGGGCAGGACCTTCAGGTGCCTGACCACCCTCTCAGGAAAGTCATTCTTCCCAAGATCTAACCTAAACCTCCCCTGCCCCAACTTCACACCATTTCCTCTGCTCCTGGCATTATTCCCTTGGGAGAAGAGGCCAACCCCCACCTCTCTACACCCTCCTTTCAGGGAGCTGGAGAGGGCAAGGAGGTCTCCCCTCAGCCTCCTCTGCTCCAAAACTAAACATGCCCAGTTCCCTCAGCCTCTCCTCGTAGGACTTCTTCTCCAGACCCCTCACCAGCTTGGTGGCTCTCCTCTGGACACGCTCCAGCACCTGCAGGTGAGGGGCAGACATCACTGAGGGGAGGACACCTCACCTGCGGGCAGGTGATGGGCAGACATCACTGAGGGCATCACCTTGCCCTCAGGAACAAGCCCTTGCTGCTGCACCTACAAGACCTTCCCTCCAGAAGCCACCTGTGAGGCCCGGGGTGGGCTGAACAGCCCTCCTCACCCCGAGCGTTGTTTCACCTTCAGGGTGAAAACAAAACAGCAACTTAAAAAGTGAAGAATTTACACCGTTTAAGGCAAACCGAGAGGCCTGGTTTAGCAGCCAGCCCCGCCGGGCAGGAGGCGGGAAGAGGCCGGGAGGGCGAGGGAGGCCTGAGGCGGGAGCGCAGGGCGAGGGGGCCGCAGCCCCGGGTGAAGGCCCCGCAGGCCGCCTCCTTTCCCCGCCGCTGCCCCCTCACGGGTGAGATGCGCCCGACCGGGCCCATCCCGGCCCTGCCCGGCCCTGCCCTGCCGCCGGTGGCCGCTGGGGGCTCCCGCCGCCGCGGCGCGGCCCGCCATTGTCGGGGGCATGGAGGGGGAGAGCACGTCGGCCCTGCTCTCCGGCTTCGTCTTCGGCGCCCTCGCCTTCCAGCACCTCAGCACCGACTCGGACACGGTGGGTGCCGCCGGGAGGGAACGGGGGCAGAGCTGAGGGGGGAAAACATGGCGGGCGGGGGAAGCTGGTGGTTGGGATATGGCGG
>JAHREE010000413.1:25506-36479 GCA_033628505.1 Tringa tobata | reverse complement strand
GGTGGTTGGGATATGGCGGTGCCCGCCGCCGGGCCTCCCCCCCGGCCCTGAGAGGGGACCCCGCTGCCGGGGAGGGCTCCACGGCCACCCGGGGAAAGCTCCACGGCCACCCGGGGCCTCACAACACGCTGGGAGACGAGGTTTTGCAGCGTGTTCCTTCCCTGCTGCAATGGAGGTCGCTTTCGGTGCTAACGCAGAGGAATTGTGGGGTTTCGGGGTTTTTTTTTCTTTGAAAAAGAGGAGGTGTGGGCCGCCCACCGGGCGGGGTCTGCCAGGGAGGGACCGAAATGGGGGTCATTTCTTCTGGCCTGAGCCTTGGGGGGGGGCTCATCCCCTGCCCTGTCACAGACTGCTCACTTTGTGCATGAAAACCTGAGGGATGGAAACCAGCTGAGTACACATTCCAGCCTTTTAAAAAAAAAAAAAAATACAGGCACGATTGAAAAATGAGTAAGAATCTACCCTGTTTATAAAAAAATAATTTCATTTTGACGGCTTTTTTTTTTCCTTCTGAAGACAGCCTTTAAATAATAGACAAAGCCCTGTTCAACAGGACTGTTAAATATGAACTTCTTTTTTTTTTTCTCTCTCCCCTATAAAGGAAGGTTTTCTCCTGGGAGATGTGAAAGGTGAAGCCAAGAACAGCATTACTGACTCACAAATGGACGATGTTGAAGTCGTTTATACAATCGGTTAGTCTGTCTGCTTTTAGGAGCGTGCGTGGTTTCAGGCCGTATACAGCTGGGGTCCACATTGACATAAAAAAATAAAAGCCCCCACACATGATAGGTTGTTTTATAACATTAATTCCTAAACAGTTTTACAACTTTACTGCAGAAAATATAATAATTTAATGGAAATACTAGCTCTTAGTTCATTGAGTAGCTCCTCGTTGCCAAATAACCTTGTCACATTATAGGTAACGTAGGGCTTAGGCTGCTTCTTTGTCTTGGCAACATCACAAACTCTCCTGGGACTACAGGCGCCCTGGAAAAACTTGGTTTATTTCAGTGATGTGAACTATAACACGTTAGCACCTATTACCTAATTTGGAACTTATAAATACTGTGTGTGAAGGCTGCAAATTATTCACGTATTTCACTGAGCAGACAGCAGATGCATTTTTTTTTTTTATAGTCTTCATGGGACTGGAGTAAATGTACATTTTATACTAGCCCTTAACAAAAACATCTGTATACGTGCACACGCGTTTAACTCCATTCCTTTAAAATGCAGTTACACAAAAAGAAACAGAACACGGTACGTACCTTATTTCTAATCTTCCTGAAAATATGGTAGGGAGAAGTTGCATCCCATTTGCTAGTTTTACTCTAGGATGCAATTAAGGTATAACAGTTTCCTCCACTAAGTCTCGAAGCTGAAGCAAAAACCTGGGGAATTTTTTGTGGTGGCAGTGAACAAGTCACCCAGAATCTTACCACACCCAGAGTTACTTGCTAAAAAGTTTGGAGCATCTCTTAGTTAACTTGTGAAAATGGAAGAAGTGGAGAATTTATGAAAAGAAAAGGATTTAGAATGCCATTAGAACACCTATTGGGGTTTTTCTTTGAGGTAGTCAGCCTTCCAGTTACCACCTACCCCATGAGTTTCTGTTCTTCAGCCTAGTCTTTCTCACTAACATGCCTTGCTGCAGAATAACTGAAGTGAAATAATTTATGTTACATACTACTCCTGGAATCAACAGAAAGGAGGAAAAAATACAGTGCTCGATTTGATTTTTCACTTGACAAAACAGAAAAATGTATCTAACAATAAGTGGTTCCCTTTACACTTGAAAAATTAGAATATTTAAAAAATATTTCTTTTCTTAACCTTATTTAATTAGATGCTTATACATTTGATTTTAAGAAATTATATAGCAGTCTTTCATGGTTCTTGTACCACTTTAATTCTGATCATAGCATACAGAAGAATATACATCTTGAACTGATAAGCCCAGAGTAATATTACCTTTATCTTTCCAGATATACAGAAGCATATTCCATGCTACCAGTTGTTCAGGTAAGAATCTTAAGCAACAGATAAGAAAAAGTTAAAATGAACCTTACCTTGAATTCTTTAAAGTTATGTTACTGAGAAATTCGCCCAGATATAACTACAGGAGCCATATCACAGAATCACATGGGGTTGGAAGGGACCTCTGGAGATCATCTAGTCCAACCCCCCTGCCAAAGCAGGGCCACCCAGAGCAGGTCCCACAGGAACATGTCCAGGTGGGTTTGGAATGTCTCCAGAGAAGGAGACTCCACCACCTCCCTGGGCAGCCTCTGCCAGGGCTCTGCCACGCTCACAGCAAAGAAGTTCCTCCTCAGGTTTAGGTGGAACTTCTTACATTCAAGTTTGTGCCCATTTCCTCTTGTCCTGTCCCTGGGCACTACTGAAAAAAATACTGGCCCCATCCTCCTGACACCCTCCCTTGAAGCGTTTATGAGCATTGATCAGATCCCCCCTCAGCCTTCTCTTCTCCAGACTAAACAGACCCAAGTCCCTCAGCCTCTCCTCAAAAGAGAGATGCTCCAGGCCCCTCATCATCTTCGTAGCCCTGTGCTGTACCCTCTCTAGCAAATGTGGAACTTTGGAATTTTAATATCAACTCCTTGGAATTACAAATGCAAAATGCCTTATATTATTCTTATTTTGGTTCTTCATGTTCTTTTAATGGTGTTTGTCTGTGCATATAGAAATAGAGATATGGCATACTGCACCTTCAGGTGAGCTATGATACCATATAAATTACAGAGTAATGACAACAATTATTATAATGCTTTTCTAAAAGTATGCACCCCAACCCCTCACCCTCAAGAAAAAAAAAAGAGAAAAAGGTAGCATCAGCAACAGAATTCTAAGTGGGCCAGAAAAAGAAACACTTGTTAGTCCCATGGCAGGAGTAGTTTCAAGGACTAGTATTTACAGTTCCATCGTAGATGGAAACAGGGCTGTGCAGGTTTCCACCCCTCAAAGGGGAGAATCACAACATAATCTCTTCCTCAAATCTTTCTGAAAACTAATAAACCCTGATGTTATTAGAAGGACATTTCATACCAAACTGAAGGCATCTCGCTGTTTTGTAGTTGAGAGGACACAGATGCTACCTTTGTGTCCCGGTAGCGCTGATGCCAGAAAGAGCATCTGGGCTGTACAAGACCACGTATACACAATACATAGCTGTTTGAGTAATTAAATTAACTGCACTGGCCTAGCAACGAGCTGTGTCAGCATATCTTCATGCTTACCAGGGGAAGAAAAGCTATTAAAGTGAGATGACTGCCAGGGAATAATTGTTTCTACAGTAATATTTTTCCCCTCTCTAATTATCCTGATTTTCTTCTAGCTTTTATAACTCTGCAGGAGAACTGAATGAACTTGCCCTGAAGAAGATACTATCGGGCTGTAAGAAGGTATTTTATTTTCAAACCTAAACCGTACCAAGGAGGTCACTCAGATTTTGGGGGCTGTTCTGGATACCTCTTTTATTAAGGTGCTTTGTGTTTGTTTTTTTTTCCTCTTCTCTTTTTTAAAAATCTCATATCTAGTCCCTCACACTGCTGGTCAAGGCAGCTGCATCATCTTTTTCCCCTTAAAGAACAGTTTAGATTATTTTTTTACTGGGGTTTGCATACATATATGTCAACTTTATATTTTCTTACTCATTTCTCAAACAAACAGTTCAAGTATCCTAAAGGAATTCTACTGATCTCTAGTTTAAGATCATTTGAGGTCAGCTTGCTCGAGTAGTTAAGCACCACTTGACCAAAAAAAAAAAAATTTAGTCTTCTCCACAGAAGAAAGTTTCACAAGGAGAAAACAGAAACTGGGAAGCAACAAACAGCAAAATAGCAGAACCTAGTCTGCAGAGTTTTAGCTTAGAAAACAGGCCAGTTCAACACATGGCTTTGAAGGAAAAAGAAAGTTGACATACTGGCATTAGGCTTAGATGTTTTAAGGGTTTCTGATTAGCTGCTTGAATACGTACACGTCATTGAACAATTCAGATTCGTGACTTTGTACTGACTCTTTTAAGTTGCTTCAATATGACACACAGGGACAGCACGATTCAACTGTAGTAATGTATTTTCTTCTGCCTGCAGAATGTAATAGGATGGTACAAATTCAGACGTAACACAGACCAGACCATGACATTCCGGGAAAGACTCCTTCATAAGAACTTACAGTCACATCTATCAAATCAGGGCCTCGTCTTCCTTTTGTTAACCTCTAGCGTGATGACAGAAAGTTGTTCTACTTACAGACTGGAACACGCCTTACATCGGCCGCAGGAAGGGTAATTGGTTCGTTCTGTAGTTTTAATAAAGCAGTAGCACAGCACATGCTATCGTTTGGAACAGTTTGGGCTTTGTTTTGTTGGAACCGAGTTATTGTTAACACTGTTCATTTTAGCCTTAACGCTTACACACTAAAGAAGATTATTCCTTATATTGCTAGAGCTCAGTTGAGATCTTACCCCAGAGATTTGCCTTTATAACTTTGCCTTTTTGATGCAGGATTTGCCTTACTAACTATCTGTAGTGCCAGTGTCAACGGTCAGACGCTGTCAGTTCATTTATGCACATAAGCTGTTCTTCATCAATTTGGTTTTGTGTATAGGACTTCAGTGATGCATGGCATTTAAATTGGTGGTAATTTTCAGTTATCTTCAGAGATATGCTTCCCATAGGCTAGGTTAACAAGCAAGTATTGCATTATTGTGTGACTCAAACCCAGAAAGGGGAAAAAGCTGGAGGCATTGCTCAGTCTTGTTGCTCTTGCAGTGTAATTTTAGCCATCATTTATATGTGATGTGATACATTCAGCAAGACGTAACTGTAATTGTAAACGTCCATTTGGGATGCTTAATGGTCAAGAAGCTTTAACTATCAAAGAGGCCTTTGGATGATAATACATCATGTTCTCATACTTCTACTTTTTAAGTCTTTTCCAGAAAGTCCCTTTGGTGGTTACCAACCTGGGAATGGCAGAACAGCAAGGTTATAGAACAGTGTCTGGTTCCTGTGTGTCTTCTGGTTTTGTGCGTGCAGTGAGACAACACAGGTACAATATACGCCATATTTACTGATAGCTGTAGCTTTCAGTTAAGATAAATATAGTTATCTTTCCATACAAGTATTTAAGTGCTTTTACAAATGCTACAGCCATACTCTGCTCACTTGTTGACCTGTTCTCTGCAATTATTTATGTTTCCAAGGTACCTGGAAATTAGTTAAGTCCCATACTTTGCCACGAGAGCAGCTGTTTGTCTCAACATTGGCACCTAGTGCTGAAGCTCAAAATGCTTCTTCATTCATTATAGCTCCTACTAGGTAAGCACTAGGATCATTAACTTGCAATTATACAATTATATTCTTGGTCTACAGGTCAGAATTCTTTTCTGAAGATGGATCCTTACAAGAGGTTCATAAGATAAATAAGATGTATGCCACCTTGCAGGAGGAACTGAAGGTAAGTCAGGCATTCTTGCCTATACCATCACCTTCAGCAGTAGTGCAAAGCCTAGTCTGGCAAGGGATACACCATCTCACACTAAATGAGAAACAAAGCTGTGTCTTGGAAGCACGTGTTGAAAGATCGCAGAGTTCCATTCACTATCAGCTATACAACAAGTCCTCAAAGTTGAAGACTTAAGTTTCCATTTGATCAAAAGTACACTGATAAATCCTCGGGTCCAATGATAAATTCTCACAAGAGGATTATTTTGAAGGAGCACCATCTGTAGTTTGTCAGGGCTCCTTTGCTTAGATGGGAACAGTAAAATACCTTGCATGAGGTTTATGTTATCATCTCTAAAATCCACCTCAAGCTCATTACTTAAGCATTTGAATACTTTGTGTCCAGCTTCTAAAATCATGAATACTTTTAAGGATTTTGCAACAAGGTTAAAGTCAGCTTCTGTGAATACTGTTAATTCCATCTAATGCTCTCTTCCTTGTAGAAAATATGCTCTACAGTAGAAGCCAGTGAACGGTCTGTAGAGAAACTTTTAGCAGAGGTGAGCCAATTAAAAGAAGAAGTAAAGAGGAAAAAGCAACAAAGTTGTTCACGTAAGTTAAATAAATGCAATGCCAATCTTAGTAAGACTTCCAAAGTTGATTCACTTGGCAGAAGCACAAAACACTTCTGAACTTGATGCAGCCCAAATAGAAGAAGTGTGCAAGAGGGATGGTAACTCAGGTTGTTTTTTTTTCCCCCCAGGAGAAGACACAGACTACCCAGGAGAGCCAAAGGAGAATGTCTTCCTTTGTCAGGCACTGCAAACATTTTTCCCCAATTCTGGACTTCAGACATGCATCGTTTCCTTTAAAGGCCAACAGATATCCAAGAACTGCTGTAATATTGACCATAATATTAATGTTACGGACAAACTGACTCTCATGGTAGAGGAAAGAGACTTCACTGAAGCTGAAACAAGACACCTAACCAAGCGTAAAGTCAGAGGGACCACAACTGGATCAAAGTCATTCAAGAAATCAAGATCACTGCAGCTTCATCAAAAATTACTTCGAGACCAAGAGGACAGCAACCAGGACAGGAAGCTTACGCTGAGTGGCACTGAAACAGATGAGGACGTGTTGGAAAAAATTAGAGACACAAATGAATACCCACACTCTCCTACTTTCTGATCTGTTAATGATTTGGCCATATGACTTTGCACCAAAAGCTACTGCCAGTAGATTCAAGTGACGTAACAATTTATAGCACTGCAGGGATTAAACAAAAAAAAAAAACCAAACAAAAAACCCCAGTGGATTTTTGCAAGACATATAGGTTTGGGGTTTTTTTTTCCGATGCATAAATCCTGTTTGGCATAGAGACAAGTCCAGGTGACATTCCTTCATTTTGCCTTCTGGAGTTAAATCTGTATTCGCTCTCTCAGGGTTTAAAGACTACGCTAGCAGGATGTTAGCAGTCATATAACCATGTCACATAGTGCCTCGGAGTAACACACCTTCAAGCTGCTGTTGAAGCAGTACTACCCTTCCCTCAGCAGAAGCTGAGGCAGGAAGGATCAAACGAACACAGGTAACGTGCTTAACAGAATTAGCTGTCTACATAACTTTCCATAATTTAAATACTTTCATTTATCCTTAGCTGTCTGCTATTCGTTTGGTTTTTACCCCCCTTCCAACCCATCAAGGGAAAAATCACCACCTGACCTTTAGCAAGACCTGCGAGCAGAGGAAGTGGTCCATCCAGGTGCCAATTTCTACTGTTGCTTTCATATTTCATGCTTCCTTCAGACAGTTTTAGAGACTTGATGCTTCAGAAAAAAGCGACTTGACATCCACCCTTCAGTCAGCAATGCACTACGCTAGCCAACCACATGGCCAGTAAAAAAAAGGATGGAAACATGAAAAGTAGTTGTATTGTTTATTTCTTGATAGAATATCACTCTGGATACTTGACATTACATATCTTGGGGTCTGTGAGAAATGACGGGTTTTTAAACATTACTGGCATAAATCCTGTAAAAAGATAAGATGGAGGGGTTTTTTTTAATAGGAAAGTAGGCTTGACTTAAAAAACTCAAGAGTGTAATCATACTTACCAAGAACATGAGCTCTTTTAATGGCTTTTGTAATTTCCTTCTGCTTCTTGTTGCACAAGCCTAAAGAGAAAAATAATTTTCAAGTCTCTTAAATCAACAATAACCAAACCATTAGCTTAAAGGGTAAAACTAGTATTACTGAAAATTCCCTCTAGCTTTGCCTAAGTCTTCCTAGAAAAAAGCACGTATTTAAATACAAGAAAATAATAATTGTTAATTCTTGTTAAATACAAGAAAACCATATAATTAAGGGATATTTCCATTTCTTGATGAAGGCTACTAAGTCTGAGGAATACTGTTACAAAACAGAGTTGGCAGCAGTTACTTTTGGAAAGGTAAACTGATCTACAATTACTTGGACTCACAAGAATGTTAATACTAACCAGTAAATGATTTAATACTTCACATACCTGTTATATGCCTGCCATAAATACAGCCAGTATGAGGAGAAACAAACTGGGAAAGAAGCTGTTTAAAAATTAAGAAACCCAAAGTCAGTTTAAGAACTTATTTTAGAGAGCTTTAGTTTATTTTTCTACTTGCATTCTATTTTTTGATCTGAGTTTTTACAAAACTCAGTTCTACCTGGAAACAGGAAAAAGCACAGAGTTAGACAGTGTTCTACATGCCATGACATTTAAGCAATATGAGAGTGGAATTAGAATTGCAGGCTCTTATTTCATAAATTAACAAGGTTGTAATGCCTGCATATAGGACTAGTAGACTGAACACCTTATAACAACTACATGATTTCACCCTTAAATGCACATAGTTTTTAAGTTTTAAACCCCTATGAATGCATTTTCAGTTTGTTTTTTTGTGGACTTTGCCCACACACGTTTAAAAATAGTAAACCACCTGTCTTCATGGTAGGACAGGGATTTTTAAACTCACCTGCACATTCTTGTAGTCGACGTTTATTCCACATAAGACACATTTTTTATGAGGCTCTTTATAGGGGTTCTCCATTTGTATGGGCTGAAATTACACAAATATTAACATCTGTAAGCTTCACAAGCAAGTAAAGAATGTTTGTTATTTTCACCCTCCAAGGCAAAGCATATCTTGAAACCAAAAGAAGTATTTAGTGCATAGTTGAAGTTTTTCAGTAACTTTCTTACCTCTATTTCTCTAATGCACTGATTGGTACCTAGCAACTTAAGAGACCTCTCAGAAACAGGACTTTCTATACCTTACTAATAACAACAACATATATAAGTCAATTAAAGCCATCAGTAAGATAGAGCTAACACCCTTTACTTAGAAGGCAGTATTGAAAGAATCTGGTATTAAAGAAGATGTAAGTGGTAGTAAAGTAGCGACCAGAAGGAGCTCCTGTCTGCTCACGTGCTTTGACAGGGAGATTCCAAATATATCTCAGAATCTTCATGGTTGGAAAGGACTTTGAGATCACCGAGTCCAACCATCTCGGAATCGTGGAATTGTTGGAGTTGGAAGGGACCTCTAGAGATCATCCAGTCCAACTCCCCGGCCAAAGCAGGGTTGCCCAGAGCACATCACTCAGGACGGCATCCAGGCGGGGCTTGAAGATCTCCAGAGAAGGAGACTCCACACCCTCCCTGGGCAACCTCTTCCAGGGCTCTGCCACCCTCACCAGAAAGAGGTTCTTCCTCAGATTTGAGTGGAACTTCCCATGTTCCACCTTGTGCCCGTTGCCCCTCGTCCTGTCACTGGGAACCCCTGAAAAGAGCCTGGCTCCATCTCCTAAGCCTTCAAAGGCTCCTCAAGCTTCAGAACACAAACACCCAGCACCAAATCCTTGCAAGATACGAGTGAAAGGAGGAATTTCATTTTCTTGCAGACATAGACAGAATTTGGGCAGAGAAAGTCTAATTATTTGCTGATACTGGGCAACACATTTCTAACCAACATGCTGTATGCATTAAGTCTTCTTCTCAGCTATATACAATAATCTAGTCAGTGCTTCCAAAGGTTTTGCTCTGCACTGGAGTTCTGGAGGGTGCTGTGAGCACAGTTAAGATATTGAGCCATAAACCAAGGGTCCCTCAGCTTCAACACCTGCCCACAGAATCTCATGGGGTTGGAAGGGACCTCTGGAGATCACCCAGTCCAACCCCCTGCCAGAGCAGGGCCACCCAGAGCAGGTTGCACAGGAACGTGTCCAGGTGGGTTTGGAATGACTCCAGAGAAGGAGACTCCACCACCTCCCTGGGCAGCCTCTGCCAGGGCTCTGCCACCCTCACAGCAAACAAGTTCCTCCTCATCTTTAGCTGGAACTTCTTACATTCAAGTTTGTGCCCATTTCCTCTTGTCCTGTCCCTGGGCACCACTGACAAAAGACCGGCCCCATCCTCTTGACACCCTCCCTTGAGGTATTTATAAGCCTTGATCAGATCCCCTCTCAGCCTTCTCTTCTCCAGACTAAAAAGACCCAAAAGTCTCTCAGCCTCTCCTCATAAGGGAGATGCTCCAGGCCCCCACCGGCCTCCGCGCTGAGTCCCTGCCCAGCAGCACACCCCCGGACCGAGCTCAGATGCCTTAGAGGCACGAGCTACTCCAAGGGCGCCGCAAAGTGTTTCCAGACACCCCTGCTGCCCGGCCGGGGCCCTTCCCGCGGGGTGTGTGGGAGGAGGCCCAAGCGCAGGCCGCACCGGAGCTCTCCTCACCTGGTCGGGCCGCCCCTCATGCCGCGGGCGGCGCGGCCGCTCCCACAGCACGGCTGCAAGGGAAAGAGCGACAGGGTTAGCGGCAGGAGATGACCGGCCCCGCGGGCGCGAACACCCTACCGGCACCGGGGAGGGGGGTAGCGGGAGCAAAAGGAACGCACCGGGCACCAGCCGCCCCCAGGGCCTCCCCGCCGCTACCACCCGGGCCGCCATCGCGCCCGCCTCAGCGCCCCGCCCGCGATTTATGCCACTTCCGCCAAGCGCCGCTTCCTCCCTATTCGCTGGCCAATGGGGTGGCGGGCCGCCTTACTTGAGGCAGGCGATTGGCTGCTGCGGGGTGATAACTCCTTTGACGTCATAGCTTGCTGGCGGAAGTGATGCTGGTGGCCGTTGCTCCTCTCTCCTCATGGCGGGTCCGGCTTTCTCTGGTGGCCCGGCCCTCCCTCGCACTGCCCGCCTGCAGCCCTGACCGTCTCCGCGCCGCTTCCCCGCAGCTCCCGCCTCACGGCGGAGCCTGACACCCCCTCCCAGCTCCTCGGGCAGGCGGTGATGGCCGAGCCCGCCCTGGCGGTGCGGAGGAAGAGCCGTCCCGCCTCCGTCCGCAAGCGGAGCCGGGCCCCGGTGCAGCCCAGCGCCGTCTGCTCGCCGGTGGCTCGCAAGAGGCTGAGCTCCGGTGGTGGGAGGTCCCCGACGGAGACCCCGGTGCGCGGGTGTGAGGGGAGCGGGCGGGCAGGCCCCTGGGG
>JAHREE010000413.1:10492-25131 GCA_033628505.1 Tringa tobata | reverse complement strand
ATGCGTCACGATACACAAAGTGGAATTTGTCCCATTGATTTCTATTTCACATCCTTTGAAAAACATAAGCCCTCAATATGAGTATTTAAAACAATATTGTATTAAGGCCTTTATTGCGGGAGAGAAGCTGGCTGCTGCAGAGCTTGTGCCTTGTTGACAGCCAGATCAAAATGATCAAGGCTTCGGAAGTCTGATGGTAGAAATGCAACAGAAATTTGCTTAATTCTGCTCAATGCTGTATTACTAACACAGCACACTGAGAATTGGCATAGCAAAGCGAACCGAGTCACCCGAAGCGGAAGTTTATCCCTGGAAAAAATAGGAAGAACCTGTGGTTGTACCCTGAGAAGGGGCCACGTTGGATCTGTGAAAGCCCCAGGAGGAGAAAGAACCGCGTGAGCTGATGGTGAGGTTTGCAAATGCAGTTGGCAGCCCCAGGGTGCCCAAATACCACACAGCAGCGAGTTCATGGCCTGGCTCTTCAATTTAGCTGAAAGTAGCCAAATCTAGATATTGGCGTGCAGGGATTGGCAGAGCACACGGGAACCAGAGCAAAAGGTGCAGAAGCAGCTAAACTTCTCCCTACGGCATGGTGGATGGCACACAAGCCAGCAAGAGCTTAGGAGCTGTGAGCAAGATTGAGAAACAAGTGCTGAAAACCAGGAGGATGACCTAGGGGTTTATTTATTCCACGAAAATGCTGTTGTGTTTTAATTCTTTGTTTCCAAAGGCAGTGCTGCCTGGTGTTCTGGGCTGTGCCCTTTGAACAGCGCCGGAGATTTTGAGGAAAGCTTGGCAGTTCCTGCCACAACTCTGGCGTCTCTCGTCGAAAATGAATTGAGTGACTGGTTGCAGCAAACATCCAGACTGTCCCCTGAATCCCACCCGAGCTCCAGCAGTGGGGGAGGACAGTCCCATGTAGGCACTGCGACCCAGTGATGTGAAGAAAGGGCAGGGGGCTTTGCTGCGGAGAGAGCAGTCACTAAATCCTCTGACCCAGAAGAGTTGTATTTCGGTGTGTTAGATGGACATGGGTTGTCTTCTGAGAAATTAGAGAAAGGGGGCTTTTTGGCAGGAGCTTAAAAACAAGTTGTGTTGAGTAAGTACGTACGGCAGAAAATTGTAAAAGAAAAATTTGGAGGCAAATAGAACTGATGGTGTGAAGATGGTGTGATTTGGCCCATGTCGCTCCGTGGTTAATTTCCCAGGTACCTGATTGCATGTAACAAACCCCATCTATGTGACTGATAATAGCTTCTGCCGTGCTGCTGAGCTCCTCCTGTATTTCACAGAATCCCATGGGGTTGGAAGGGACCTCTGGAGATCATCTAGTCCAACCTCCCTGTCAAAGCAGGTCCACCCAGCGCAGGTCCCACAGGAACATGTCCAGGTGGGTTTGGANGAGCAGGTCCCACAGGAACGTGTCCAGGTGGGTTTGGAATGTCTCCAGAGAAGGAGACTCCACCACCTCCCTGGGCAGCCTCTGCCAGGGCTCTGCCACCCTCACAGCAAAGAAGTTCCTCCTCATCTTTAGCTGGAACTTCTTACATTCCAGTTTGTGCCCATTTCCTCTTGTCCTGTCCCTGGGCAATATCAGAATGATATTGGAAAGCACTTAACTTTTTTTATTAACTTGAGGAAGACTTGTACCTGGTGTGTGCTGTAGGGAGTTACGCTGCCTTCTTGTGTTGGTGTTACTTTGGAGCGTTGATGCTCATTGTTATGTTTTTACAGTGCAGTATCGATAGTGAAGAAGATATGTTTGGCGACTTCGACAGCTTTTGTGGAAATGATTCTTTGCTAGCTCAAGTTGAGGATATGGAGCACAAATACCGGCAGGATAAAAATACGGACGCGAAAGAAGCTGGAGACGTCGTAATTGGGAATCTTGAGTCAGGAATTTGCCAAAAAAACCAAGATAACTTTTCTGCTTCAGAAAATAAGATTGCCCTCAAAGCTGACAAAGAGGATGCTTTCCAAATAAATGAAAATGACCCAGTGGATAGCAGTCAGGAGCTGACAGAATCTGGTTTAGATGATTTGCCATCATCGCAACTTTTGTATTTTGGGAAAATGGATGAACTTTCTTCTGCTTCTAGAATATCTCCAGTCTCAGAAAGGAGCAATGAATGTGTGAATTCTTGTTCAGACAAAATCAGGAGTCCATCATCTTTTTGCCCTGATACTGACCGCAGGAACAGACCTACTGACTTTTCCTCAGACTCTAAGTGTGATTTATTTAAAACTGAGAGTCTTAAAGATCATCTGAAAAGTGCTATGACTGGAAATGCCAAAGCCCAGACTCTGCAGGTCTCTAAGACCAAGCAGCTTAAAGAAGCTGTTTTATCTGAAGAGATCTGTGTTGCTAGGAAAACTATTGAATCTTCTTCTGTTGATATAGGCCCTTTTTACGGATTACCCAGCAAAGTCAAAGATCTGTTCAGACAGTTTCGAGGGATTGAAAAGCTTTATGGTAATGTGACTTTAAAAATGTGTAATTGTGTTCTTTAAAAAAAAAATTGCTAGTGTTGCCAGTTTTACTCATTACACTGTAAAATATTTAAGGTAATATTTAAACAGTGTTGGAAAGTGGTTGTTTTGTTTTATTAAGTTATTATTTTGTGCTTTTAGGTGGGTGGGAAAGGTTGATAGGGCTTTTAGAATACTTTGGAAGACTCGATCACTGAAAGTGACCTTTTGGTGGTTTCACTGAATTTCACTGCATTTTTAGAGTTGGAAGGGACCATAGAGATCATCTAGTCCAACTCCCTTTTTTATTTATTTATTTGTTTATTTATTGAGGAAAAGCTCTCAAACGCAAAGCTTAAAGTATTTTATATGAAACACAGGCATTTTGATATTGATTAACATGCCCCTAGGGATTGCTAATAATTCTTTTTTAATTTTGCAGAATGGCAGCATGATTGCTTAATGTTAGAATCCCTACAGCAAAGAAAGAATTTAATATACTCATTGCCAACCAGTGGTGGAAAAACACTTGTAGCTGAAATAATAATTCTCCAAGAATTACTCTGCAGGCAGAAAGATGTTCTGATGATCCTGCCCTATGTTGCCATTGTCCAAGAAAAGGTCTGGATATAGTGTTTCTGCTGCTGCTTATCTTTTCTGATAATACATTGTTACTTGGCTGGTTTTAACATTAATTCTAGCAAATGCCATGATTTTCATAAATACATATATTTTGGGAAGTGAGTGACTTCTCTCCTGACTGCTGCTCTGAGGGCCAGTAACGTTGTAATAAATCAGACTTAAATTATGAGGTGAAGATGCTGAGTTATAAAGTGTGCTGAATTTTGAAATAATAGCTTTTTTGCAGTGTTATGTATAGTGCTGCCCAACTTGCTGGAGAAGTAGTCTTGAAATAAAAGCTAATATTTCTTAGATAAAAAGGAAAAGTTAATTATAGAGAACAGATGTAGTGCAAGCTTGATAATATTTGTAAATATTATTTTTAACCTGTAGATAGTTCAGCTCTGCAGTTGAAGGTCATCATAGCTAATGTGTTTTCACTAATGCAAACAGTTGATTGTGGTGTGAGTTGGTCACATGTGTGTCGAGGCAGCTCTGAAATCCAAAGTGAACATGAGTTTGTTCCCTAATTGATTTTTTTTTCCCTTTTACAGGTTAGGGGTTTATCAAGCTTTGGGATAGAATTCGGTTTTCTGGTTGAAGAATATGCGGGAAGTAAAGGAAGATTTCCACCAATCAAGAGGAGAATAAAAAAGTCTCTTTATATTGCTACTATAGAAAAAGGACATGCTTTAGTGAATTCTTTAATTGAAACAGAAAGAATTAATGACGTCGGCCTGGTTGTAGTAGATGAGGTATCCTACAAGACTTACTGAGATTTATAATATGCAATTTTTTATATTTATAACACACAATTTTTAGCAAAGAGCAGGGCTTTTTTGATTACTTGGTTTTGCTTTGAGTGTTTATCATTAAATTATTACTACTTAACTAGATTTTGCCTGCGTTGGTATGTAATTCTGTAATATTGAAAGCTATTTTTCTTTAACTGAGACATTTGTTGCTATAGCAAGACAATAGATTCTATATTGAGATATCTACTATGTTAGTGGTTGGTGATGAATTATTTAGTAACTACTTGTCAGTTAGACACCATAGATTAGAAAAAACATTGTTTTAATCATATGGATTAATGGATCCATAATCATATGGGTTTTTGGATTAAAACCATGTTTTAATCCTATGAAATGTATTTTATGACTCTCAGAATTGAACTCCTAAATGGAGAAGCATGAGACTTTGTGTCTGGTATTAATAATGACTAAATGAAACATTAAAAAAAAAGAAATTCCTTAACATTAAAAATAAAAAAAAATTCTTAACATAAAAAGGAAATTACTTAACAGTTGAATGTGAGAATTGCCCCCTGTACTACGGGTTTTTTCTTAAAACACTGTTTGTTTAAAATTGCTTTAGACTGGTGAATTCAAAGATCTCCACACTGACTGTTTACTGTCAAGAGTTAACTGTTTGTGTCAGATGTGGCTTGGTTAAATGGAAGGTAAATCTTGTTATCTACGTTTGCTCTTGGGACTATATTTCTGTAATTCTTAAATGTTGTTTCACTGAGGCTATACTTCTGGAAAGTCAAAATTTCCCAGAGGCATATCATGAGGAAGTCCAACAAAAAGACATTCCTGTAATATTTTTTTAGGACTATGTGATTTGGATATTTTTTTTTTTTTTTTGTAGAAATATGCTTTAAGTCAGTAATATTCTTGTATTTTCTTTTTGCCTTCTGTGCACAGTTGCATATGCTTGGTGAAGGAAGTCGCGGAGCAACGCTGGAAATTACCCTCGCGAAAATTCTTTACACGAGTAGTAAGTCATGGCTGCAGTTAATGTAATTAAAATATCGTAGCGATGGAATCTCTGGAGAGAAGTCATACTTTTGCTTTCTGGATTTGTGACCTTCTGGCTGCTTTTGAAAAACGTGGCCTGACTCCATGTATTAACTGTGTTTACTCATTTAAGCGGTAATCAGTTGACTCTGTGATGATGGGCTGGGTGTTCTTGAAGTTTTTTTGATACTGCTTCTCTGAGAAATCCTGACTATTGTCAAATATCTTCCATTTCTACAGAGGAGTCCCTTAGCCATTCCAATTAAATGCTCCTATAGAGAAGGATTCCTTTTTTATGTTTGTCTCAGATAGTATTTCCTAACTATATCCCCCTTCAAACCTACTACTTCGGCATTTAAAAAGACTAAGGATGAGGAAGCAGGCTTATGAATTAAATACTGTGCGAGAATTAAGAACTGTGAACATGACAATACATTAATCTTAACTTCTTTTTTTTACAGAAAACACGCAAATCATTGGAATGAGTGCAACTTTAAATAATGTTGGAGACCTGCAGAAGTTCCTGCAAGCGGAGTACTATACTAATAATTTTAGACCGGTCTGTGTATAAGATAACATAAACTAGCAAAGATATTTGGCTTTAAAAATCATAACGTATCTGTTTAGTGTCATATCACAGCTTTTGTGCTTAATTTCACAATGTAATATAATGCCTACTACTGTTTGCACCACCACAATAAATGGCACTATGCACTTGTAAATACACAAGTGCCAGTACCTTTATGTTGTTGTTTTAAGCCATTTGTGTCATTTTTAACTAAACTAATTTCTAAATTACAGCTGTGGTAAGACATTACAGTTCATTTGATATAGTTAGAATCTGGACTACCAATGCTTGAATGTTATAATGACCATGGTTTATGGATAGTTCATGGGATACAATTTTTGTCATGTTCTTTGTTATAATTAGACGCTTCCTTCAAGGCAAATAATTAAACCAATTAACTTTTAACAAAATTCTTGGAATGGAATGTCTGCTTGTGTGCACGCCAGCATGTGTATGAAATGTGAAAAAAACATTAGCTGTACATCAGTAATGGCTTAATCTTTAGAGAAGACTTGGTAATTTAACTAAAGTTTCTGTTTACGGCTTCTGTCCCTCTAGGTAGAATTAAAGGAATACGTAAAGATACGAGACACCATTTATGCAGTTGACAGCAAAACAGAAAATGGCTTTACTTTTTCACGTCTCCTTAATTTCAAGGTAAAACCATAGTGCTTCTTGTTTCTTCAAACTATAATTATGAAATGTATTATCTTACAATTATTTGTTTACAGAGCTTACTTGATTTTCACTCCTTTACCCCTCTTTAAGGTAGAGATTTCTTCTGGATTTTGACATGTGAAGAGCAATGGGCTTGAGTATACCCAGTGTTTTATGCTTTTGGGTAGATTTTCTCAACAATTGGACACTCTTAAATGGTATTAAAAGAAGCCATCTACTTTGGGGGGCTTTTGCCAGCTTATTACTGCCTTGTAGGGATTCGTTTCAACCTTTAAAAAATAAAAAGGTGTGTCGCTGAAAGAAATTGCAGTGTTATGGGGAAAAAGCAAAGCATTTGATTCTTACATCCCTGTATCCCTCAGCTCAATCTAGGTGTGCTAGAAAACTCTTTCAAGTGAGGGATTGGGGAAAAGCTTATCCTACATCTGCCTGTGGTTCTGTCCCATTAAAGCAAATGGGAGTATTCTAGTGAAGGTTGAAAACAAATCTTGAATACTTAGTTTATTACTTATTAATGTTTGCCAATCTGTGTTTATAATAGTATTCTAGTAATCTGGAGAAAGCAGATCCTGACCACATCATTGCACTGGTTACTGAAGTTATTCCTAAATATTCCTGCCTGGTCTTTTGTCCCACTAAAAGGAACTGTGAAAATGTGGCTTCAATGGTGTGCAAGTACCTGAAGAAGTAAGTTTGTAGTGATTTTTTTTAAATTACATATGGAATAATTGGTCAGAATTTAGGATTAGTCTTGACTAGTTTGCAAGTGACTTTCCCTGGTAATCAGAAGTAAATACTTTAAACATGGAATCATGTAAAGTTGCTAACTGCATAAATGATAGCAAACTGCTCAAGGTTCATTTCACAAACATTTTATAGAAAAAAATAATTTTTTAAACAAACATGTTGAAAAAATGGTTATTAGAGGACAAATAATAAAGAAAAAAGGAAAAGCATACTAAATTAATCTAACCTTGTGTCCCCTTGGCACTGGTCTCTGCAAGCTTAGGAAACAAACGTTTTCTCTATAGCCTAATATTTTGTCATGTGTGTTACTGGTCGATCAAGTGTCTCTGTTCCATACCTGCTTGGTGAATATATGTTGTAAAATCTAAACCAGGCTTCATTAGTAAAGCAAAGAAAGCAAGACTTACCTTCGATTTCATTCAAATGGGATCTGATCAACTCAAAGTTAAGCAAAGTTAAATTTTACGTAGGAAGAAATTGCATTAAAATAACTAAAGCCCCTCCCTTGCTATCAAAGATTGAAACCATTTTTGATGTATTTATAATCTTCACTACGAGCTGATCCTGGCCCTATTCCCTTTCCTCAGGGCAGGTCAGTATCTGATCCCTTCTGTACCTGCATTCACAAACAAGAAAAGAGTTCTCTTGCAACTTAATCAGTCTCCTGTGTATTGCTATTTTAAAGATGCTGGAAATAGCTGTTTCTCCAACCTAGATGTTAGAGGAATGGCTAATAAGCAGAAGTAGACAATAAGCTGAAAGAGACAGTAACTTATTTTAAGTTGTTAATGATTAATCAAAGTCTAAAGAAATGCTTTTCCTCCTCCAAGAGAATTTAGAGCTCACAGGGAGAAAGAGAAACAAGATCTCATCAAGAACCTAAAGAGTATTGGAAATGGAAGCATCTGTCCTGTTCTGCTGCAAACAATCCCTTTTGGTATTGCCTATCACCACAGTGGCCTTACAAATGATGAAAGAAAAAGCATAGAGGAAGCATATTCCACAGGTGTCCTGTGTCTGCTTGCTTGCACAGCTACTCTAGCTGCCGGAGTCAACCTGCCAGCTAGAAGGTTAGCAGCTGAAACTTATTTCATTGTTGTATTGATTTTTGCTTTGTAAAGAAAATTGCTTCATTATTTTATAGTATTTTAGTAATGCTATACAGAAGAATAAGAAATTCATGGTGGTTTCTTTAGATACTGTCCTAAGAACATTGTTTAGATCCGGTCTCCTTAGAAAGGATTTATTTTACAGTTTGAACACAAACCAGTAGTTTTTAACTATGCACAAACTATAGTTTTTAACAGAAGAATGTGTTATCTTTTCTTACACAAATGCTGATGGATGCGACGGTGGTACTCTCTTTGACTGAACACTGTTTGCTAAGAGTCCAGTTTTGTGTGCATGTGTGTTGGAATAATGCATCTGAGGGGAGGAAAAAAAAAATCATACAGACAAGTGCTTTCTTTCTAGCATAACTGATGTATGGTCAGTGCTGCTTATGTTTTTCAGTAGGGTTTATTTAATATCTCAGTGATTTTTCACTCAGGCCTTTGAGCAGATGTAAAAAATAGTTCAAAGGTTCTGCAAAACGTAATAAACATGACTTATCATTCAATAAACCTTAAATTGTTAAATGCTTTCCTGGTTGATTTGCACATCTGTTCAAATGGGTGCATTTGATTATTTTTTTTACTAGTCATTAAGCAAGGGGCAAATGTAAAGAATGTATTTGTAAAATTTTATGGCTGCATTAGTAGTTTTAATATAAAGCATAACTTACTAAAGACTTCTTTATAGGGTTATTCTAAGAGCTCCTTATGTTGCCAATGATTTCCTGAAGAAGAACCAGTACAAACAAATGATTGGCAGAGCTGGTCGAGCGGGTATTGACAGCGCTGGAGAAAGTATTCTCATAGTGCAAGAAAAAGACAAACACTTGGTAATTTTTACAAAGCTCTCGGTAATTTAAATTGTTGGATTAGCTGGTGGGATAAACAGGGGGAGCTGAGCTGCCTAGCTTAATTTTTGTTCACTTCTCAATGTTTCAAGTAGTTGATTTACGTGATAATACCTATAAAGTTACCTTTATGTGGTTTGTTTTCAGATGGGAACTGTAAACTTTAGGGGTCTATGCTTATTTTTGTTATAAGCTGAACCATCTGTATCAGGATTTTGAAAAATGTAAAACTAATGCATAAATATTAAATATTTCTTCTTCTTTTTAGGTTCAGGGTTTAGTTAACAGTCCTTTGGAGAACTGTTACAGCAATCTTTTGCTGGAGTTGAACAAGGGAATACAGAGCCTCTTGCTGTCTTTGGTTGGACTGAAGGTATCATTTAACTCTTCTCTGTGAGTAACTTAAGTGCTTGGGAATGCAAAGAAAATTTTATCTGTTGTTTCTATAGAAAAAAACAGATTATTTTTTTTAAACAGATTGGCTACAAGTTCAGAAAAGTTTTTAGTTGGATAAGAAGGACAAAGATTTGATTAGTCTTTTTATTTAACTCAGTTACCAAGTAATCGTGTAACATGGTAATTTTCTTATGTGTAAAAGTCAAAATTATATCTAGGATACTATATTACAGTATTAATAATGTTTCCTTTTCTGATACTTGATTCAAAATACAAACAGTGGAAACAAATTAGCACGATGCAGTAGCTAGAATAATAGAACAGATGGAGAGCAGTCCCATCAGATCCATCATAGACTGTCTATCGTTCTATTTGTTGTCATGTATTTCTATAGAAACATATTAACAGGATGTGAAACTGTTCTATTTAGTAATTTTTTTTCATATAGCTTATGAAATGTCTTACATGAAATAACACCTTTAAACATGCTGATTACTTGCAAAACTGATGCAGATTGCAGTTACCCATGAGGAAGTCGACAATTTTATGTGCAGTACATTGCTGGGTGTTCAGCAGCAGCTGCTGTCTACAGAGAAGAGCCTCTCAGAGATAATTAAAGAGGGGCTAGAAAATCTAACAGAAAAAGGACTTCTTAAAGGAAGAATATCTGAGAAGGAACACAATTCCAAATGTATACTAACAATCACGCCGTTGGGTAAAGCTACGTACAAAGGTAAGACTTCTCTGATTCTTGCCATGGTCTTCATTTCAACAAACCCCTTCATCTCAGCCTTATCTCAGTTCAGTATGTTTTCCCATCTTCTGTCTGAAAGTGCAATTTAACATTAGTTGTAGAGAGATAGTTTTGCTTAATGATGTGCTGGACTGAAAATGGGAATGAACAAGTATTGCATGACTGAAGACAATGGGAATGAAGTGTAATAAGTTTGGTCAGAACGGGAGTAAAACCAGAACTCTACCTCACAAAAAAAGTAAAAAAAAAAACAGAAGGACTTAAAGATTTGATTTAGTGATTGTAATCAAAATGGCTCCTGACCTCTTTTTATAATTAATTGTTATGAAGAGGTGTTGAGAAGGCGGCCATTTCTTGACCCTGAGGGAAGCTTAAAAGGGAAAGGAAGCATATGACATGTAGACCAATTTTTAATAAAGAGTATATCAGGAAGTTCTGTTTTCCTGTCCTACGGGGATATGGAGTATGGAATGCAATTGGAATAGAACGAATCTCTGAAAGATTCCTTCAATCTACAAGTGTCCAAGAATTTTGTTAGAGCCGAGGCAATTCACAGACCCTCCAAAACCACAGACAGAGAATGGACATACACGGCAGTAGGTGACTGCCTTTCCCCAGTTCCATTTCACTGCCCAATTTAGGTTAGAGCAATTATTCAGGTTGCAGTTATTCCTCTTCCATTTAGATGGCATAACAACCTTTTGTGGAAGATAGCAGAAATACTGACTCTATTAAAATCTATTACACTTAACTCTGTATGCCTCTTTAAAACTGCAATACGTTGTGTGCTTATTATAGGGTCTATAGACTTGGCATACTGCAATCTTCTTTACAGAGAATTGAAGAAAGGTTTGGAAGGGCTGATTCTTGAGAGCAATCTTCATCTTCTATATCTGACAACTCCATATGATATGACTTCTGACTTTAGACCAGATTGGATGATATACTTGAGACAGGTGAGAATTTATAAATTTAAAATTTAGGTCAGTTTATACACGTAGGAAATGTAGACAGTGGGGTAACAATTTGCTGAAAAATTAAGATATGCTATTTTATTTTCAGTCACAGGGCAGAATTGCTTTCCTGTATTGCGTAAAAACCTAAGTTCACTTTTTTTTATCTATAATACTGGACCCTGTTCAGGAGAAGAAATGTTGTGAAACACATCTCTTGAGTTGCCAGTACTTCCAATCCTGATTCTAACCTTGGTGCTAGCCTTGCTATCACCAGAGTCTGGTTAATCTTAAACAAAACTTTCCTATAAACTAATTACATGTAAATCACATCAGTGTAGTCTTGCAAGAAGACCACTATGAAATGATTCAAGAGCCGTATTTACCTTCTGATGCTCGCTCATTTAATCTGTAGTTGAGAGAGTGTTAAATCTTAATCTTTCTTTGGTATCTGAGTCTAATGCTTAATTCTAGATTGCCACTATCACGCTGTGACCAGTACCTTCCTGCAGACCACTGTGCTTGTGTTGGCCTTAGCAGCACAGCCCTTGCCCTAGTCTCACACACTCTGTAAGATCCATCCACAGTTCAACTCCTCCCTTTTCTATAAAGCGCTGTGTACTAGGGAGAGCACTAAAAACTATTTAATACTGTTAAAACCTGGCATTTGGAGATGGACAGTTACAGATAATTCAGACACGTAGGCAAAGAAACTGCAGATCTGTGTCTACGTACTATATATAGATACTGAAAAAAATTGTTTCGCTTTGTGTGACGTGCTTTCTGTAATATTAAGAGAACTACCTACCTAAAAATTCTTTATAAAACTATCGTCAAGTCTGCAGAGCAATTGTTAAGCTTGGAGAACAGCCTTTGATTGCCATTTGAGAAGACATTAAATCCAGGAGATGCTGTAATGTTGATGATATTTCTTGGAAAAAAATATTTGAGCACTTCGAAGTGACTTAGTTCCCCAGATTTTTTTAACCTGTTCATCTTGAATCTTAAATATACAAGTAGACTTTTTTACCAAGGGATGCGAGAAAAGCGATGGGTGTACCCTAATACTGGAGTAGGCTATACATTTATGAAAGAAAAACTTGATATGTATGCACACCAGAAACTTATCAGTGGAACACATATGGAAATGTATTTCCAAACCAGCAGAGTTCAAGATGAAAAAGAATGAAAAAGCTTGTCATTCACAGAGGAAAAGGGAAAGCAAATTTTGTCTGTCTGCCAGTGGTATCAGTATTATATAAATTAGATGTGAATTTTTTTTTTACAGTTGAATAGAGCATATTCACATTGTCTGCAGCTCTTCTGATTTGTAAGACTTAACTTTTAATGAAATGTTAATAAATAACCTTGACTGTAGTCAATCTCATTTTAGTTCAACCAGCTGAGTGCAGCAGAGCAAAAAGTAGCGGATATTGTGGGAGTACCTGAAAGCTTTATTACAAAAAAGGCTTCTGGTCAAGCCATCAGAAAGGTAGGCTGGAGATTTCTCATACCTAAGTTGACAGAAATTTGATTATTTTCAAATTCTAGATTATTTTTCTGATAGTGTTCTTTGTTTACTGTTGTATTTATTAAGGTTCTTTTAACCTCCTTGGTCGGTTTTCTTAATGTTGTTTAATATCTTTGGGTATAACATAGACATGTTTTAGAAATGTGGAGGAGTAGGGATGAAAATAGTGTCTTTGTAGCACTGACAATATCTTGAATGTGATATTGGCTCTGAATTCTAACTTGCTTTATTCCTAGAACGTGGACAGTGGTGTGGTAAACAGGCTCTACCTGTCATTTGTCCTTTATACCCTACTGAAAGAGACCAATATATGGAGCGTTGCAGAGAAATTTAATATGTCCCGAGGATATGTGCAAAATCTCCTTAATTCTGCTGCCTCCTTCACCTCCTGTGTTCTACATTTCTGTGAGGTAGTGTGTTAAGTTAATTCCAATAAATTCTTTGGGATTGGTTTGACAAAATCTAGAGTTTTGTTCTTTAATGTTAGAACGGAACACGGGTGTTGTATTTCGCCTTTCCTGAGTGAAAATGTGTTTTTTCACCTTTTCTGTTCAAGTTTTTTTTCCCTGTTCAGAAAAGCATGCTGGTACAGTGATTATTATATTAAAATATTAAATATCTTGTATTAAAAGTAAGCTTTATGCACTGAGAATGTGAAAATACACAAACTGTACAGGGCATTGATCAGTGTCAGTGCTGTTGGTGAAACAATAGTGGTTCCCCTGTCTAAAAGCCAAATAACTGCTTGTTGCTGTAGCAGAGCTTTTATCAGAAATACAGAATTTAGTCTCTCAATTTTAGTCATCTTTGTCTCTGCAGGAATTGGAAGAATTCTGGGTTTATAAAGCCTTGCTGACAGAACTCACCAAGCAGTTGACATACTGTGTTAAGACAGAACTCATCCCTCTGATGGAGGTAGCAGGGGTTCTAGAGGTTAGTAAACCTGACTTTGTGAGATTTTTCAATGTAAACCTGTATGCTAAATGTTGCTGTGATTTTCAAATATGTCTGGAAGACCAAGTTATTTTTTTGTTGAGAATTTTGCCTAGTGGAGATATCTTACAACAGTCCTGGAAGTTGGGGAAAAAGTGGTCTGTTGAGGAAATACAAGCTGGAGCCAACGATGGTTTTCTTCTGGCCGCTACCACTGCAACAGGGAAAATGCTGTATTTATTTGGACAATAATTGAGCTGTATACTCAGTTGGAAAACATAGTCTAAGTTTCTTTTGTGGTGAGGATTTTTTCAGTTCATGAGAGTAGAGAGGAATAAGAATTTAAATGTTTAGTTAAGTTAGAAGGTCCTCTCAGAAATGTGTGAAGTCTGATTGGAAACTTAAGCTTTTACAACCACTTGCAGTGCTGCATGTATTTTAAATAAGAAACTTATTGAAGACTCCTATTAAAGTACAAGATCTTTTTGGGCTTCGCTGCAAGGTTATAAGTAATCACTGACCTCTTTGGAAAATGATCTAACTTGCCTGTCCAGCCTTTTGTAGAGTCAGTTTATCAGCAAACCATTGAATTTAGTGGCAGTAAGGTTTTAGTCTGAGAAGCTAAACAAGGATGAAGACTTGGAACCTAATGGTTGTTTTTTGATATATATATATCAAATTTTATGTATTGAATGCAAAAGGTGAATAGTCTTTTTTGTTTCATGGCTCAGACTATATGGGAGCATTTCTGTGTAAGGGTGAAACCAGCCTGGACAGCATGATTCTGCTGAAGTTGTATTTTAAAGATGGGTCTTCAAAATTATCGCTGTCACCAAAATTCTTCTGCACTGGAATTAAAACTATACTGACAGGTGGTACTGTCATGTTGAACAGATGTGATTTGCTTAGACTTCTGTGGAAGAAACAATTAAATCAACCTTAAGGTTACGGTACTGAGAGAGGTTGCTTTGAGCAACCTGCTCTAGTGGAGGTGTCCCTGCCCATGGCAGGGGGGGTGGAACTAGATGATCTCTAAGGTCCCCTCCAAGTCTTAACCATCCTGATTTTGAAGTCAAGCTAGGGTCTCACAGAATCAGAGAATCACATGGGGTTGGAAGGGACCTCTGGAGATCATCTAGTCCAACCCCCTGCCAAAGCAGGGCCACCCAGAGCAGGTCCCACAGGAACGTGTCCAGGCGGGTTTGGAAGGTCTCCAGAGAAGGAGAC
>JAHREE010000411.1:1311583-1383247 GCA_033628505.1 Tringa tobata | reverse complement strand
ACGCCTGAACCATTTCTCTGTAAAACATCTTTCTCTTTTATCCTTCTTGTTTGCCGTGTTCATCACTTCAGACCTGAAATTGCTAACATGCATAATAAGCACAATCTTGCTACTGTGAGGAATGCCACTGAACTAATTGGAATAATTTTTTGGTAAAGCAGTGCCCTGTGTCTGCAGAATGGACTAGCCCTTGTCTTTTAAGCTCCGCAGGGCAGGGAATTGTCTTGGAAGTATTTTCTGTAAAGTGCTTGGCGTGTCTGTGTGTGCCAAAAAATGATAAATAGTAACAAACAGTAGTTGACAATTCATGTAGACTTTTTTTTTTTTTTTAATTATTATTTTGGAATTTGCCTATAGGGTGCTTTCTAGCAAAAAGAAAAATACCAGAGTGGCTTCCAGCTGGGGCAAGATGTGCTCTGACGGCGAGAGCAGCTTTTAATCGAAATAGAACACACATTTAATCGATAGTATCTTCTGTGAAGCCATCGGGCCAAAACATCAACTGGCGTAAATCAGTGCATCTCCACTGAAGTCTGTAGAAACACGGCTGACTTACACCAGATGATGTGAGTGTCCTTTTTGGCTTTAACAGTTTTCCTTTAATCTTCTTGGCACTTAAACTTTTACTATGATCTGCCCACATTCCAGAAGTGTGGGATGAAGATGGGATAACGTTTCCTTACTTTCCTTCTCCTTTAAGCCTTTGGTGGCTTTTCTTTTGTATGATGTATGCTTTATCAGTTATATATGCTCTAGTCTCCCCTTCAAGCCTGTGAAGGTAACCGTCCTCCTCAAAACCACACCTGAAAAGGAGTGTCATTATATTCAGAAACACTCCAGTCTTGTCTGGCTTGCCAGGTGCAGTGTATTGTAAATAGCTTCCGGATCATACTGTATTTGTTACCAAAGGTTCCTAAATATTGTTGTTAGTAACCCTCTTATTAGCACTTTGTGTCATGTGAAGAAGTTTAGAAACATTGCCCCCCGCATCAATTTCCCGGAATAATAATATTGTGTCTGCCAAGTGTCTTAATGTTTTGAGTTACTAAACTACATCATCCATATGAAGTAATTGAAAATGCTGAGTGTGTACAGCTTGTGTGGTGGGAAGACTCAAATGAAATTTGGGCACTAGAGAGGAGAAATAAATGCTTTTTCTTTATCTTCCAAGCCTCTAATAAACAGTTTTGAATGCGGTGTTAGTAAACTAGTCCTTGTTAGACATGGGAAAACTGTGTTTGAGTAGAGCCGCTCACTTTCAAAATTTCAAGCGAAATCTTGTTCTTTCCTGTTAAAGTACAATGCCATTTTTAGAATTTCAGGATAAATATTTTTAACAAAACTTGTTTTGTGAAGTACTGCAGAAAAGTAATCAAGTTTGTAAGGTGATTGCCCAAAATTGATGGTTTTGAAGAAAGATGGGGTAATTGTGCGAGTCTGTGTGTGTGTGTGTGTGTGTGTTCAGGTTTGGAAGCGATGGAGAAATCGTAAATCCTAACACATACACAGAGCAGCTACGAGGAGAACGTGATTAACTGCCTAATCATATATTTTAGCTCAAACGTCTTCTCACCCTATGCCCATTTTTTTCCTGATTTTTATAAACTAATAATATCTTCGGGGGGGGGGGAGGAAAGTAATAAGATGAAAATATTGTGCCCAGATGCTGCACTGCAGAAGGTTACATAGAAATGTCTGTAGAGCTTGATAAAGAGTGGATTCTGCAAGTGGAAATGAGCATACTCCATTTCCTTTGAACTGACTGGAAAGTTACTTTCCTCTTTCCAGCTTGCCAGTTCTTCCAGAGCTATAAAGGATCGTAGTAACTAAACCTTTCAGCAACATTTTATTAAAGCAGGAAATATATGTAATTACAACATTTCAAGTGACTCAATAAAGATACATAGAAAACCAATAATATATGCAATAATTTTAGTTCTTACAGGCACTCAGATGTCGATCTTCTTTTTTGTTTGTAGTTAGGAAAAACTTTGGATGGAAATGGGGCTGCAAAAGGGCAAGAGTCGATGCCAGAAAAGTAAAGCACGTTTCAGAGCCTGCCTTGATTTTATTTTCTATTGGTGACAGTCTTCACAGAAAGTGAAAATATTCTAGCAAAACTCTGAACTTGACTGTAAGGCTGTAAGAGTTAGCCGTTCTCAAAAATGTGTGTCTCTTCAATAGCCTTCCAAATTGTGCACAAAGACATGTTTTCCGTCTTTTTTTTTTTTTAATCTACTTTATTGTCAGAAACACTTTGCAGGTCTTAAATTAGTCCTAGTGGGACATCAGCTTCAGCTGAGTTATGACAGTTTATAGCAGCTGAGGATCTGATATATAATACCTACTTGAGAGCCTGCTCCTGCTAATAATGTAACATTCAATGAAGTCAGATTTCATAGTTAGCATGTTATCGTAGGGAAAATTAAACTTCTACATTTTTATCCAAGAATTTCTTAAAAATATAAATTTGTAAGGTGCTTTCATAGGAAAGGGAAGTCCTGTTCTTTCACCATTTTTAATGGTTTTCTTAAACTCCAGCTAATGACGAAGAATCAAATGCCATAAACTTGCATTGTAGTTTGCTATGTGTAATGGTGGTTTTAGGGTTGCAAATATTTCACTGACATTTAATTTATAGCTAAAACAAAATAATTTCTGTGTTCAGTTCCCTAAGATTGTAACAGCAGTTTATGAATTGGAGAATTATTTCTGTGAAATATTTTTAAGGAACTTTTTTTTTTTCCACCTTTTTAATGAAATTGCAGAAAGGTACAAAAGATGGGGTAGATGTTGGGAAATGATTTAGAGAAATTAAAAAAAAAATAAAATTTAAGTGAAGATCAGTAAAACTAGAAATGATTGCTTTTGTGTGAACTTTCTTCCTAAAAACACCCCCAGAAAGATTATTTTTTTTTTTTAAGTTTTATAAATATTGTAAAACTGTGGAAGAAATTATATATTGTGGATTGCTTTTTTCTGTAGCGAGGATTTTTTAAGGCTAGATCTCAGAGGATTTTATGTATTAACTACAGATCACTCCCGGCCAGTTACAACTCTGCATGATGCCTACTCGTGTAAGGAGGTTTTTGTTTTGAAATAAAACTTTTTTTTTTTTTTTTATTTCTTCTGCATTATAAACAATTTGAGTAATATATTGGGAAATTGAATAGCAGAACACCCAAAAGTTTAGCGGATGGGGGTTTTTTATCCATCCACCCTTGCTCTGCAGTCGTGTTTGCACAAGTTACGTGTCCAGTTGTGCGAATCTGCCGGCAGCGGGAGGGGAACCCGGGGGACGGATCAGACTGAAAGTTGTTCCTGTGGGAGCGTTGGCAGGATCAGAGCCTTCTACTGTAAACTGGCCCTCGTGATTTCAAAATGAAAGCATATTAACCTATAAGCTTAAAAATTGTTACCCTTAATTTAAATATGGAGTGGCAGAATCCTCAAGCCTTCTAAGTGCTCTTCTGCTGTGACTTTGTACGCCGAGTTATCTATTATAGAACTTACTAATGAAATTTTAAAAATAAAAAAAAAATTTAAAAACCGCAGAAAAAATATATCTGATCAAAGCAATTGTTAGAAATGACACTATTTGATAAGATCATCTGCTGAAAATAAAGGGGGAAATGAGATCTGACTGAGGTAAAACCAGGTAAATAGCTTTCAGCTCTGCTTTTGTTATTCAAGAAGAAAGAGAAACAATAGGTGCTGTTTAGAGTCAGGAGCTGCCCTTCTAACCTCTGCTGCTCTTAAAATGCCTGAAGGTTATTGCATGGTTCATGGTGGCTTTTGTGCTTGCAGTTCAACTTTTAATTTTCTAACAAAAGGGGATGCGGTACCAGCCTGCTGATAAACACGGCTCAAAACAATCGGGGAGAAAAATGGAAGAATTCCTCATGCTTTTTTTCCTCCTTTCCAGTTAGTGAAATATACAGGCAGATTTTTAACAGGAGAAGAGCACTGCCTCCTGTGTTAAGCTGCCGGAGCCAGAGACTGGTTTTTAAGAAGTATTTTCCACATTTATCTCTACAAGGGTAGGATGTGCTTTTACATTCAGTAGCCCCATCCCAAACAAGTGATCTGTTGCGTGCTGTTACGGGGGGCGACCTGAACCTCCACAGGGGCTGTATCTATTTCAACAAGATGTCTAATTCTTACCGGGCTGGCAAAATCAAGTCGCTTTAGCCTTAAATCCAGTCTTCTCAGCATCGGAACTCCAGCTGCCTGGCCCAGAAGTGGTCCTGCTGAGCACCAGGAGCACCCTTTCCCTGCGAGCTGAAAAGCAGGGCACGGTGTAAGTAACGTGGACAAATCTCAGCCAGCAGTTTGTCCCTGTACCTTATACGTGCTGCCTGGGTTTTTTGGGGTGTTCCTCACCAACACCGTGCTGGCAGCGACCCTTTGTACTCAGATACCGGTGCCATCAGAGGAGAAAAGGGGTCGGTCAACTTCTGAAGGTATTGTTTTGCAGCACAGCTGAAAGTAATGGAATGTAACAGTTTTAGGAATGTACACCTGTGAGTATATAATAAGAGAGTATCTGTTTGTGTATTTTCACTGCTGACATTCAGATCAAAGGTTGTTGTAGTAAGAAAAAGGGAAAGGGGCCACATGTCTTACCAACTCTGACCTGTTGTCTTGCTCGCTGTTTGCAAGTTTTCACTAGAAAATCAGTCAGGAGCCTGCTTCGATGAGATGACTTACTTTCAGGGGTTCACTTGGTGAGTGTGTAGTGTGGATATCCAGTTAAAAAAAAAGCAGCAGATTCAGGTCTCAGTCATTAAAAGGAGAAATACTATCAGCAAGTGCTGCCGCTTAAATATCAAAACTGATGCCCGCTCTTGCATTGGACAGCACTGGGATATTGTCACCAGGACTTAAAAAAAACCAAACCACCATTGTGTTTTGAGGCAGTGAGTGTTACTCCTGGATGACTGATGCCAGAAAGACTGACAAGTAAACTGAGAAACATCTTCAACTCTTTACAAACACATACCAGCTTAAGCATCTTAGACCCTTTACAACTACATGCCAGCTGAAACAAAACGCTGAGGAGGAGTCTGCCTCTCGCCTTCCAGCTTGCTTACTGCTAAAGGAAATGTATCCCAAATGGAGGGGGATCCCCCAGGCCCTGGAAGTTGTTTAATTAATCATCACTTTCAGCCTGCTCATTAAATAGCTTTTCTTTTCTCACATGGGCAAATGAAAAAGATGATTACTCCTGGGAGAAACAATGACACCTGTTAAATCTTCCTCTATTGTTAAGCAGACTTTAAAAAAAAAAAAGAAAAAAAGATTTAGATTTAATTTTAGATATGCAGAATAAGTAGAACTAGGCTTGCTTCATTTTTATGTGGGTTATGTGGGATTTGTACTGGTACACATTTGTGTCATTATAATGTATGCTATTACACTGGCAGTAATTCTCATCTTCTTCAACTGAATTTGCTTAAATCAGAAATCCTAGCTTTTTTCATTTCTTTATTAAGGTAGGGGCACTTTTACTGTCAAATTTTTGCTTGCTTCTATGACGCATCTGACTTGATGTCTGTGAAACAAAGGTGTTTTACATGAGAGTCCAAACTACCCTCAGCAGAGTGTGTTCAGTGTTTTTCTGCTTCTGTTGCATTAACATTTTGGTCGTGATAGACGTCTTGGCAGTTTATGATGTAATTTATCATGTTGCTTCAGCGCTGGGGCTTTGTCAGCAACAGGGAATTTCAGGAGGAATTTTCCATTGGCTCAACAAAGCCCGCAGCAGCACTGTGAGAATTTTGCATGGAAATCTGGAGCGTAGACATGGCCTAAGGGAAACTTGGTCGTGTGTCTGATTTTGGGGCACGTTTGGTAAGAAGAAGGAGGCCAGGGGTGTTGGGTAACTGTGGTCATCAAGAGCTTAGCTTGCTGTCCGTGCTCCATGTGCGTAAGACCTCTTGCAATCTTTTCTCAACATGTTGTGGAAAGTTATTAGTGCTTTGATAGTACACATTTTTCTCTTTCCCTGTGGGCTCTGCAGCTCCAGTTTGCTCTGGATGAATTCCTGGGGCGCATTGTTTGCTTACTGTGCTGGGGCCTGGGAAATCAGTGTCTTACCAGGCGATAAAGGCTGTTGTTCGGACAGTGATTTAAGATATTCTTTCCAAGATAGCAAGTCGGATCGAGCCCTCACTTTGCTTCATCCGGATTTATTCCACAGAAAATCACAAGCTGGGTATAATTTGCAAATGTTTGCTTTAGTTGCACAGTTTTCACAGTGTGTTCTCCCAGTTTAAGGGTGGGGAAAATATGCAGTAAGGCCTGTGACACCATTTCACACAACCCTCGGCCACATGGTTTTATTTTATTTCTTGCTCTCTGTTGGCAGGCACTGAAGGGGGTGTTAATTCGTGGCCTGCTAATTTTGCTGAGAAGGTCTGTTCAGCCATCGGCACAAAAAAAAGGGTTACCAGCCTTGCTGTTGCCCATGGCAGCTGTAGTCCAAGAGCAGCACATGCTGCTGGGATCACAAGGCTGGACTACTGTCATTCCCTTGTAGTAAAGCCACCAGCCCAGCTTCTCCTTTGCTTGCCCACTGCTTTTTTGGAAGGTAGCAGCGTGGTTGCTTGTCAGCCGGTGGTACTGTGCACTTCCTGTGTCAGCCCTCTATTATTTTGGGTTGGCAAGCTATGAAGTAGTGACTTTAAGGTGGTGCTGCTGTATGTATTTCAGAGCTCCGTGGTGGGACCTAGTTACCTTAAAGATCGCTTCCTGGAGCGATGTCTGAAGGGCGTTTGCCTTCAGATGCTAGCCTGTTTGATTTTCCCACCGTTATATTGGCTGCAAGCAGGCATGGTGAAGTGTTTGCCTACCAGACCTTGCCCTAGCCCATCAGGTTTATATCTGGTCCATCTTTGGTCAGTTGGCCAAAGTGACACAGTTCCAAAAAGTTCAGGTCCACAACAGCTTAAGCTCTCCCTTTCCATCCAGTTCCTGCCTTCTCCCTGGCTCTAGAGCTGGCTCACCCCTGATCCCATAAGAGCCACCTTACAGCCCTGAACCTGCAGGCTAAGCCATGGAAAATCAAGTAGCTTTCTGCAGGGTTATCTCCCCAAACTGGCTTTTCACTGGAAGTGGCCACGCTCCGCCACCAGCAATGAAGATGTGGTGGGAACGGACAGGCTGGAGAAGGGGGAATGATGGCACAGCCCTTGCGCCGGCACATTTTAGTCACCTCGTGTTGTAAAAATGCATCTCTTTCCTGGTGCTGTGGCTATTACACATATTTCGAAGCAGGAAAGCCTTTTCATTGTTTTATCACGTGTCTGTGCACATGAGAGAGCAAGACAAAAGCTAGGGACATTTTATGCATCACTGTTAAAGGGCCTGGGGGGTGGTGTTTGTTTTAAATGTTATCAAAATCCTTGTGGCTGGTAGTGACTGAGAGCTGGTCTGTGTTGTCATCTTGTTTTGCTTTATGTTTGGAGATAATATATCAGCATAACAATTTCCAAACTAGGAAACTACACCAATTTAAGTTAAACCCAAGGAACAAGCTCTATGCCTCTAATTTTTGCTCTCTGCAGAAGACTTGGCAATACCATAGCAGGCATTTTTGGCTGAGGCAAGGAGTCTATTTGCAGTATTTACGTAAATATTTTTTTTTTCTGGAGGAAATGCCACTCACTGTACTTCATACTTAAGGTGATCAGCCAGTGGGAGAAAATGAGTTTGTTGCTATTTAGTTTGCTAAAGAAGATAAAACACTTTCTGCTTTTTTTTTTTTAACCTTTTAAATATCAGAAATATCTTCCCTGTTTTTTTTTATTTATTTTTTCTTTTTCTAAAACAAGGCTAAAGAACTAAAGTATGAGCTGTCTGAATCTGGAATTGGGAATGATAAATCTTTTATTAAATTTATTTTCTTGTTTTGCTTATCAGCTGACGTGTTGAAAAAAATCAAAACCCCAAAACCTGAGTGTATGACATGCATAACTTAAAAAAAAACAACAAAAGACCATTAAAATACCTTGCCCTGCCAGTTGCTTAAGTTTTTATCTCTTGATATATGTGATGTTAAAACCCAACAAAAACAGCTAGTGAGTTCTAGGAGGGGAGAAAAAAAGGAGAGAAAGGTGGATTTTGATACAAAAATAAATGCAGCAACAAGCATAATGCCTTCTGTCCTCAGAATAATGTTAAAATGGGTTTAAGTTTCATCCTCGGAGGGCTTTGTTGTGTTTTTTATGCTTTTTAAAGTGATTTTTATGTCTTTTTCACTTAAATATAAGCGGGATTTCTCCCAGATAAACAAAGTAACACACACTCAAAGACTCTTTCTGCCTCATTTAAACACCCCACCTTATCAAAACTCCATTTCCATGAGTGATGGATCTTGGCTCTGGATGGGAGAATGAAGTATTCAATTACCTTATTTTCATGTGCTAATGAAGCAGAATGTGGCTTTAGGGGGTTTCTTTTCAGCAAGGTAGCCTGTTTGGTTATGCACATGCCGCCTTCTTGTGTTTCCTTCCACGTCTCTGTCTACACTCAAGCGGTGGTCCTCATGGGCAACAGTGGCTAATCCTCCTGCCTGACAACAAGCCTCGGCCGCCTCCAGCCCAGCAGGAGCAGCCCTGGCCTGTAATTAGCGGAGCCATCAAACCAACTGTTTGGCTCGAAATTATTTCTTTTGGCCTCTCTTGCAACAACTTTAGACGCTGAAAATCCGTGAAGGGTTCTTGGTTTTTTGTTGGTGGTTTTTTTTTTTTTTTTGTCTCACTTTTCTTTGCCTCACTTAGTTCTGATGTGAGCTCTGAAGTCCCTCGGCAGTGGATTTGTGCTCCAAAAGCTCTGACTGTCCTCAAAATGGGAAGCGCACGGTTTAAATATTTGCTGTAATTTATTTGTCTGAGCTTAAAAGTGCAGGTGCATTTGTGACTGAGCGTCACAATGGTAAAGGCAACTATCTTTTTTTATAGCAATGTCACGCTGCTGGCGGTGGCATCAGGCACACGAGTGACCCTTCAGTCCTGGCACCCCCTCCTCTGGCATCCCCAGCCTAACTTCTGTCAGAGGCACTGGTTTAATGGGTGGGATCATTCATACTTTTGAAGCTATAATATACTTTAGGTGATAGCCCCTTAGCTGCAGTTGCACATCCTTTTAGCACTGTATAATGAAAATTAACACATGGTGGGGGTTTTCCTAGCGACTGTATGCTAGGAATTACTGTGTCAGCTTCTCCACAATAGATGATGGAGGGAAATAACCATCCAGGAGTTACTCACTGCCAGTTATGAAGTTGAGGAATTGGAAAAAGGCAACAAATTTCCCCTTTTTCCTTCCCCCGAAGAATAAAATTAGAAGGCTTTACAAAGTGCATTGAAGCACATATCCAAGTTTGGATATTTTTTTTTTTCATTCTGTAGACACTTCTAAAGAAAGTTAAGAGCAACTTAAATGGCTGTGGTAGGTGTAAAGTAGTAACCTTCATTTCTCCTGTTAAAGCATTAACATGGAGAGGGATAGACTTTTAATATAATGTAAGCTACACTTTTTCCCCCTAAGATTCATAAAGAATGTTCCTAAGAATTATTCAGCATCATAATGAATCTCTGCTCCTGCTAACTAATGGTAACTAGTAAGTAAAAGGAAAAAGTTAGTAGACACTGGTAGCATGGGTTTTGTAAGGTGCACCACGCTGCTGGGCATTCTCGGTTCTGCTGAAGGAAAAATAGGGGAAAAAGACGCATATGAAAACAAAAATTGAAGCCCTCAGATGTTCTTTAAAGATAATCTTTCGTAAAGGCAACTGAAGTAAGTGTAGTGGTAAAGTCCTGTCATGAATTAAAACAGGTGAAAAAAATAGGAGGCGAGTGATAATAGTCCTCAGCTCTCAACCTGGAGGAGACTCCCATTTAAGTGGAGCTTTAAAAAATTGGTATTGGGAGGGGTGTGTGTTCAGGCAGAGAGAGATGAGGAAGCTGCCGTGATCGGTGAGGTTACCTGGACGGTGGTTTGAAGTTCTGTATGTTCAGGCTGCTGGGGGAAGATAAGTCGAGAAGTACGCAAGAAAATTAATAACACACGTTATTAACTAACTTAATAACGTGTTGTGGTTGTAACTTAATAGCACACGTTGTGGCTGAAGTACATCACAAACCAGAGCTGATGGGTGCAGTGATGTTTGTTCCCAGTTCCCCTTCACAGAAATAAGGCTGGTGCCGTGTTCTGCTGCAGCCGTTGAACACGGCTTCCCTGGCAATGCCCCCGCCTGCGCGGCTCCCAGGAAATTCATCTCATCCGAAGGAAATTCCCAGCATGCTTCCCCTCCCTCCAGCCTTCCTCCCCTTGAGGGGGAACTTCCCCGCCTCTCCTGGATCTTTTGGCTATCCTATCTCCAAAGTGATCTGGGGGAAAACAAGGTGTAGCTGGAGCTCTGCAGAGCACCGGCTGCCTTTGGCAACCAGAGAAGTGCGCTGAGATCTGAACCAAGTCGCAGCAGCTCTTCTGTCCCTTAAATTTTGGGAAACAGTCCTGTGCTCTTTCGCTAAAGTAGGATAAAAGAGGTTTTCGTGACTAATATTTTGTATGCCAAAATGCGCTGTTCTGGAAAGGAAAGCAATTAACTTGGTTGGTTATGAGTTCAATTTGTTGTTCTGGTTACGAGTTGGAGAGTTTTCAGTTGAAACTTTTTAAAGCTTTTAATTTTTTAAAATAATTCTCAAAGCGCAGCATCTGAGAGCGTCCTTTTCAAAATGAAGCATGGGTGATTTTTTTTTTTAATATATATACACAAATTTTCTTTGGGAACCATTGATGAGACATGTTTTATTTCAGATTGCTTAACACTATTCATTTGTCCCAAAACCAAAATTGTTCACTGTACAGAAAAAAACCCACCCTCCTGCCTTCTTAACTGGTTTTGAGACAACTTTCCTCCTCCTTCCCTCCACCCCCTTTTCTGTGTCACTTTCTTGGATCGGTGCAGTAGACCGTCTGGTATCTCAGTGTGGCTTGAAGTTACTGAAGCAAACTTTGCAGAGTTTTGAAAAAATTAAAGGGAAGCAATGTTGCAGAATGTCTCCTGACTTGGAAAAAGCAAACTTGGTTATACTGCTGCACTTGGCACTGGTCAGCTTGGCAAGAACAGGCACTTAACGTGCATTCGGAGCTGGTAGTAAATTAAAATTAATAATAAACCACATATCTTTTACAAAAGTGTATTTCTTCTCAGAATAAAAAGAAGTTTGTTACTTCTTTAGTTACTTAGGCTTTTAGCTCGTTTCCTGGGTGTTTCTCAATTGAGAACATCTCGCTAAGGTTGTTCATTTTAACTCCTGTCCCACTTTCTGGTCCTCATACACCGGCACCTTGCTGCGCCGTTTACGTTGGAAACATGTCAGAGGTGTTTGTTTCTAGCAGCATGTTTACTGGACGTTTTAGAAGTTTGTAAACTGTTGTGTTTTGGAAGACTCCTCTCAGAAAAACTAAAATTTTCATTACTTTCCATTCTAGAATGGTGATGACAGGAAAGAGAAAAAACATTTTATGGTGGTAGAGGTAATATCTTCTACATTATTTTATATCGAGGAGAAATGTTGAGTTCACTTTAGAGTGAGACGTGTCTTGGGGACCATGGTACAACTTTGTATATTTAAATATGCATAATTCCTAGGCATGAATTTTGTGTGAGTTATCTTACTGCATCTCATCTCGCTGTAGAGGGAACTGTGAAAATTGTATGATCATATGGTGTCACTTTTGTGTATAGTAGGTATACACAGCATAACCACCAAATTCAGAGTACTGAATTGCAGTATTCAGTGCCTAACAGTTTATTAGAGATTCATGTGTTTATTACTTCAGAGATGAGCAGACTAGCTGTCCTCCTCCTGCTTGATTAATGTTAAATTTATCTTTACTAAGAAATATGAAGCCAACAGTCTCAATAACCAAGCAAAACCAGGACAAATTGAAAGAAGAGTACAAAAATAGCAAAAGTCATCTCAAGAAGGGAATTCCCTTCCCAGGGAATTGATTGCAAACTGAAGATTAGCATTTAGATCATGCTGCTTCTTGCATATCAGTAATCTTATGCAGACGTGGAGTGCCATTGATTTCTATTGTGGCAGTTTAGGCAGACCGTGTGTCTTGGGGAAACTGAAAGCATCTACAGTTAAAAACCCATACCACTGCATTAAATTCAACCTGCAAACCTCCATGCATAAGTAATCGTAAAGCCACACTTAAGGCAGTTGTGTGCTGGATTTCACTTTAGCTTCTGAGTGATCTTAGGGACCAGAGCGAGTAAAGCCACGACAGCAGGCTGCTCTTGAGGTGACCAGAATATGGTAAATGTCAGAAATCCACATCTGAAATAAGAGGTCGCGCGCTCTTTACCAAGCGCAGACAAAAAAAAAAGGCTCTTTGATGTGGCTCTAGCGTAGTATCAGCTTTGTCTCTAACAAGACCTCTGCGCTGCAAACTTGATTTGTGTATAAAAGGCTGTTCTGTTGGGTGGAAGGGCTGATACAGGCTTATCCTTCCTGTCCTCTCCACCCCCACCCGCCTTCTGCGCCTCTCCGTCATCTCTGTTTTGGCTGGCTCCAGTCTCAGCCAGCTAGTCCTCATCCCAGCCCAATCACCTAAAAACCCCGGATAATCCCATTCCAGTGCATAAACCGGAGCAGCCATAACAGCGATAAACAATGGCAGAGCAGCTGCTTACTGCAGGCGTGCACCCACCAGAGATGCCGGGGGTGGCAGGGGGACCCCAGATGCCTCTGCCCAGAGAGTAGTGCCTCAGGTGGCAAACGATGCCTCGGTGTCTCCTGCTGGTTCCCAGCGCACGTGGCGATTTCTGTACCCACAGCAATTCATGCTTTTGCTAAACGTTTAACCCCCTTTCTTAATATTAGCATTGTCTTTCACCCCACTGCTGCTCCTGCCCCTTCCTGTGCCTACACCTTAAGTACCTAAGGGCCATGCTTTGCTCTTGCACAGCCCAGGCATTTTGTCCCTGTAGAGGAGCTAGTTTTGATATACCTGGTCTGGCAGCATAAGACAGGACAGTGCCCTTCTTTTCACTTATAATTGCTTACCTATTAGGTTTCTGTATGTGGAGATCTGTATACGGTAAACTTCCCAGTACTGTCTGTTGTAGACGGTGGATGTGGTAGGAAAATGGTAAAGGACAAAATAACTTCCAGTGGGGCACCTTCACTGCCCCTCTGCTATACTCTTTTCACTGCCTTTTAAGTAGCTTTTTTGTTTTAGAGAAAAGGGGTTAGGTATTCTGCTAGGTAGGAAATGTCCTTCCCGTCACGTTAATGTCATTTACACGCTGCCTTACAAAACCCAGCACAGCATGGTCCAGCTCCTAGGGTAAACCAGTGAAAAGTAGCCTTGAGGAGCGTCTTCCAGCAGGGGTTTCTTGTAAATCAGAATTACCAACTCGAGATACCCGTGGTGCCCAGACTCTGCTTGGCTGTGAGCGGAGCAACATGGGCCTCCCCCCCCGCCATCATTTGCTCAGTAATTGGAGAGAGAAGACCTCAGTGAAAAAGGTTGACCATCCTGGTTGCTGCAGTGGCACGTGTGCTGCCAGCGGCTGCCTGCCCGCAGCTGGGGCTGAGACCTGTCACAGCCACCCACACGGGACGGGCTGAGGGAATTCAGATGGCAGTCTCTTGATTTGTGTCCCCCGGGCTCCTCCCGTCCCCGATGAGGGCTGTGTTCAGGGAAACGGGGCTGTTTGTCAGGCCTCAGGTGGCACTTGTCAGCCAAGCGGTTGGGTTTTCCTAAATATTCCTTGAGAGCAACGTGAGATGTACGGCAAAGGAGGCTGTTTTCCCTTTTTTTTTTTTTTTTAAAAGGCTATTATTAGTTTTAAAAGAGGTATTAATCAAAGGGTATTCATACCTTCAAGAAAATTAATCCACCCTGTAATCTTGTACTTTTGGTTACAGAGTTTAATATCTTCTTATGGTAGAGCATTAGCTGTTTCACATGTTCACATCCCAAATCAAGTCTGGTTAGTTCTGGGTCTGCTGTACAGGCTCTCCAGATCACCACTCCTCCAGGTATCCTCCTGGGAATTGCTCCTCCATGCATCAGAAATCTGGCTTTTCTCTTACCTGGGTAAGGAACAAAAGAGGAGCTGATAGAAGTCTCCCTTCGCTGTTAGCCACGAAGCCACTGCGGTGACCTTGTTTGTTTTGTTCTAGTTTTCGGATGAAGAAAGCACTGACATTTCTTTCCCCTCCTTTTAGATTGATGGGTGGAAGCAGTCCTTGGGATTTGGCTATTTTCAAAACAAAATATTTGACCTGAGAGGTAATATTTATAGCAGGCAGCTAATAGAAAACACGCTTGCCCTCTCTCTCTCTGTCTCATGCGTGTGTGTGTGCGCGGGGCGGGCTCCCTCCTGCTCCTGACCCCTGCCGCGCGCGCTGCCGCCCCGTTGGCTTCACCTTCTGTTCCCTTCTCCGGAGAAATGAATCACCGGCAGCAGCGGGGCTGGGTACGGGGGGAAGCGGGGTGCAGGAAGTTCACGGCAGCCCCGTGCCATTCTGACCCCTCCGCAAATGCCCCCCTCCTGACGGGAGTGATGGATGGCGCGGGGCTTCTGCGGTCCCTCCGCCGGTGAACTCCGAAGGTCACCCGGGAGAGCGTTATTCTCCCTTCGGAAAGAGACCCTGGAGGGATGTTGATTTAGTGACATCCAGCAAGGACTGAGCCTGTCAGTCAGCGCGGGAGCGTCGTAGCGGGGAATGGTGTTAGCGTTGGGTCACCGGACCCGAAGCAGGAGGAAACGATAGCTGGACCCCCGTAAAAGCCCTCCTCCCGGGTCACTGATTGGATCTGGCAGGTGGGAAGGGGCTATTTTGGATGAGGTATCCGGCTGATGGAGCAACTGCAGTCCCGGCTCCCCGGTGGCAGCAAGTGCTTTGCATTTAAGTGAGGGCTGGGTGAAGCCACCTCGTTTTCTTCCAAACGGGCGCTCTCCCTTTTTTCCCTCAAGGAAGAAATATTTTGTCAGCAGGGACAGTGGGATCTCTGGAGAGCTTAAAAATGTCCATATAAATAGAAATAGTGCCTGCAGGATTTTAGGCTCCAGCTTCCTAGGAAGTTTGGATTTGAACAAGCCTGATTTTCTCCTGTTTGGACCCCTGTGCAGCTCCCTAAATCCATTCCTGTTCAGTGAGGATTTGCTGTGAGGGGAGGTGGCTCAGTGGGGTTCAAGGTGGGCACAGAAGAGGCAGTGAAATGAATACGGAGGGGTGGAAGCAAGGCAGTTGCAAAAGCGGCATTTGGGGTGAGGTGGGAAGAACCTGGGCTGAAACAAATACAGTTCTGGTCTCCCTTCCCTGTGTCCCACAGCGCAGATCAGTACTTGTAGTCACAAGACAGCCCCTGCCCGAGGTGCAGTGCCGCTGGGCCTACCATCGAGGCATTTGGAATGCCACTGTACATAGCCTGGCCATAGCTGTGGACTTACCGTGTATTTCAAAACACATCATATTTTTTCCTGTCAAAATTGCTGATACACCAAACAGCAGTGGCTCGACCACAAATGTGAAGCTGGAGACCCAACACGAAAATCCAGCATTTCCCAAACATCACGGAGTTCCGGTTTTCGGTTCAGCCATTATGGGTTCGGAAACAGAGATCATACTCTAAACAAGTTGGAATTTGAGTGAATTTAAGCTGAGTATTTATTAAAGCTCTATTTAGACTGGGCTGTGATGAGGCTGGATTGCAGAGCTACAGGCTGCGATCAACACTCAGCAGGAGGTTATTTAGATTAAATGCCAACTGCGTTGGAATGGTGGGAAAAGTTTCAGACAGAAGTTTTATTTACTGTTTTTTGGTTCAAAGTTGTGGGCTTGCAGTAATATTTCAGGAATTCTGCTGGACAGATAGTTTTCCTTCCTGAATAAATGTTCTTTTTGCATTGCAGTGTTCTTGAATTCAGCTATTCCCTTGCATATCCTCTGATGAATACCGTTGATATCCAATTTGCTCCCCTCCCTTATCTCCTTACTGTAATCATCCTTTTGCTTTCTTTTAGTCTGCCTTTTTTTTTTTTTCCCCCAGGAGAAAAACAAGACAAGGGAGAACTTTTGTTTGGGGAGGAGAGCAAAAGCTTCACAATTTTCTCATTTTTCTTGAGGTTTTTCTCCCTTTTCCCTCTTTCCTTTTCCATTTTTCATGTTGACCTGCCTTCTCACCTTTCCTTTTCCTGTGTCCTAGCTAAAGGGTGGGCTCACTCCTCCCTTCTCATCTACTCTTTTATTTTTGAAAATAAGAATGATGACTGATTGTTTTCTCCCCCTCATCGTTTATCTGCTTGTCCACACCTGTTTCTTTCACTCTGGTTTCCTTCAAGTTTTAGCACGTATTCTCTCTCGTTCTGCCTTTTGCTTTTCGTTTCTCCTCTGTGATTAAGCCGGATTCCCTAGTCCCCCCTCTCCCCCTTTCCGAGCTGCCAGCCCTGGGCTTGCTTCCTCCTCCCCAGCCGGGACAGAGGACTTTGTAGCCCTCACTGCTGCTGTGGTACCACGGACACACACTCCTGCCCTCCCATTTCTCCCAGTACAGTGGCATTGGGTTTGAGCACTAATGTGAGTCGCATCGTTTTATTTCAGGGTCAGCCCTTTCAATAACTAAGGCACGTAGGAAGCACCGTAATGACTGTGCTGCAGTGCTAGGCATAAAGCAGGGTCCACTGACTTACTTTCAGAATGAGTGCACAGTGTATAAAAATCACAGAGAGGAAAAATGATACTCATGCAGTTAATGTCCCTGTAAACAGAATGAGTGATTACGTAAACAAATGTGGCAAGCACCTCCCTAAAATTAAGAAAAACGCATGTTTCCTGTAATACTGCTTCATGTTTATACGGGGTCTCTCGTCTATTTCTGTCTGCATAAAGTGAGCAATACAAAATACTGGAAATTATAGTTAGACTTCTAAAGGTCTCCAGCCTTTCTCACTTCGGCAAGTAAGTGAGATTTCCTGTTTCTCATTGTCATCTGGCTATATGACGAAGGTATTCTATACAATTGCTAATTTTATTTAAAAGGGGTTTTTTGTTTGTTTATTTTTTTAAGACATTCTCAATTGCCACAAAGTTTTCCTGAAATTAGTTTTACTAATTGGTGTATTTCTTTTGCCTCAGTTGCTTTTCTTGTCTTGAAGCTCGGAGGTTCCAGGTGAGATGGTGTCTACCAAAACAGTCAGTGGAGGTGCACGGTCCTTGTCACACAGCACTGTGAAATAAATCACCCCACAAAGGGCCTTTAGCCTGTAATGGGGCTAAAAGCAGCTGCTCTCAGAAAGCCACAGGCACAGGCGTGTGCTGCAGGTCAGCAGGGAACTGATTGGAAGGTGGAGGTCTTGCAAGCACAAGCTGATCAAAAAGAGTCAAATGCTAGAACAAAAAGACCCGGCCCCATGGCCAGTGCTTAGCAGATGGATAGGAGGGAGGTACAAAGGCTGAAGTGTTTTATCTGTGGAGGCACAGTCTGAAAGGCTGGTGTGTGAAGCGTGGTACTGCCCAGCAGAAGCTGAGGAAGCCCAGGAGATCTCAATCGCCAAGCGAACCCTACACGTGCTTGTGTGAGCCCTGCGGGACAGGCTTGGCAGCTGGCATCCACTCACCCTGTTAGAAAAATAAAGTGACACAGGATTTGTGCAATACAGGTACTTTTCATGAATAATTCCAATAAAAATCAACAATAGAAAAATTATAAAATTTGTTAAAACTGAAAATACTGAAAGCCTTTGATCAGAATCTACTCAAGCCCAAACTGAAACTGTCTTGTTTGATTTTCCAGTGTCACAGTGAAACCAAATGCTCATTAAATCACTGTAACAGTATTTAACATACTCATGTCTTTTAAGTAGTCTGAAGTTTTTGTTTCCAGCAAAATAATTTCATCAAAGTCACATTTATCACCTGAACTTTGCTAAGTAGGTTAATCAAATTGTAATTTAATATCTGAACCACAAACAACGTGTCAGTTGTGCAAAGCTCTCTGGTTACACTTTCAGGTCTTATCACAGAATCACAGAAGGGTTAGAGTTGGCAGGGACCTTAAAGATCATCTAGTTCCAACCCCCCCTCCTGTGGGCAGGGACACCTCCCACTAGACCAGGTTGCTCAAAGCCCCATCCAACCTGGCCTCGGGTCTTACATCCTAATTATCCTTACATCCTAATCTCTTGGTCTTACATCCTAATTATTCCTCTTCCATCCTGCCCAACATAGAAACACTGTAATACTTTAAAAGCTTACAGCTCTTAACCAGAAACTATAGGTGTACAATCTCGAGACACATAGCACACTTTTAAGTAGTGTCTCCTGCAGACCCTTGTAGTGCTTAAACACGGACTGTTTCTTACAGCACCTGTCTCATACGAGCTTTTGGGGAGGGTCCCATATGTAAGCAGGTTCATCTTCATATCCTGACAACGAAGAAACTGGAAATACCCATGCTATTTAGTTTAAAATGATGTCAACAGACATTGGGAAATTAGGAACATTAAAAGGGGAAAAAAAAACATGAGTGAAAAAATCTTCACAAGTCCTGGGCTCGTGCAGCATTCTAGTATGAGAGGCAGCAGGACTGCAAAGTAGATGGCAGTGAGCTTCTCATGAGTTGTGTTCTGCAGGGTAGAGGGAGACTGATCCTTGGCTGGTGTGCGTTGATTTACACAGCTTCCTCTTTCCCCACAGAAGCTGTGACCAAAATGGCAAGCCCTCTCAGGCGGTGCTAAATTAGATTACGGTGATTTAGGAATGACGCCTGGTGTTGGCCAAGCAGTAGCCACCACGGGAATGTGGACCACAGCAGCTTGGGTTTGTCAGCAGTGGGGCCCACGTTTGCAGGAGATCCCAGTTAGTGCACTTCTGTTTGAAAATGTGAGCACCCCTCCGCCTGCCCCATCAAAATTTCCCATGAGAAAGGCCACTTTAGGAAGTGTGCTCTTGTACTGTTGTAACATCTCTACTTTCCAGAGAATTCAGCATAAGACTATAATTTATATGATTATTAAAATTCAGGCACTCAACTCAGTTGCTAAAATGACTGCACATCACCAATAAAAAAAATAAATCCCTATAAAATAAATGCCATTTTCTCTTTTGCTAATCTAAAGAGAAACATTCTTGTTCTTCATGTAAACAAGGCTAATGTAGTTACCTTCCTATTTTGGATTTCATCAGTACGTCACACAGTTTATTTTCCAAAATCTAATAAAACGGTTGGGAAAAATTCTTTGGGACTCATTAAAATGAACCCTAATATATATAATTTAAAATGTGGTTTCTCTGCTTCTACAAGCTGTTTGCATGCTATGCTATGCCACTGGTTTAAGATCTCTTAGACAGGAAAGAGTGATGAATAACAAAGCTGCAGCTTTCACCAATGTAGGGGTGACTGCAGGAGCAGAGATTTCTGCCAACACAAAGAGAATTCCTGAGAAGGCATAAGGCTGGTATTTGTTGTGGTAGCCTCTGAGCCTAAATAATAACTCTGCAAATTGAACGTAGAGGTCCCAAATTGCCACCTCATACCAATTCCCAGGAGGATATTTCACGTCTCAGCTGAAAACAAAACTCCAAAGTTTTCTTTTCCATGGGTGTCTGCAAATAATGTATCCAGGTTGTGTCTGTGTCCTCACTTACTATTTGGTCCTAGGCTCTGGCTCTGCACCCATGGCAAAATCAGGAAAGATACAGTTTTAACTTGGCTTCGCACTGAGACCATGAATTTTATTTTCAGTCATGAGATTTCAAGGCAAGATCATGAATTAATGCAAATTTTTAATCCATCAACAATTTCACAGCACACACAAAAATCACGCAAAGGCGATTTATAGCTTGTCACTTGCAGCATTGTCAGGAAAGTTTTATGTGGGCCTGAATTTGTTTCATGTGCTCACAGTAGCTCTGAACAGCGCAGCCTCCAACATTAAGCGTCATAGAAGAAAGAAGATACACATTTCTCAGTCACTATTAATTTGATACTGAGCTGTGATAGATTTATGAAAGAGGCTATATGTAAGAAGCACTATTTTTTTCTATATGAGGTACTGCAAGAAATGTAAAAGAAATGCTGTGGGGTTAGCACACTGTAGAAAAAAGTATGGGTTCAATGTATTGCACATCTAAAGCATTATTTTCTTCTTTTTTTTTGTCCCCCTCTAGATTAATATATTGTGTTTAGATGACAGGGAGATTATAAGCAAGGCTCCAGTTCTGCAAACATTCAATAGGATTGCCCATGGCAGCAAACCTAAGTATACTCATTTGTCAGACGGGCCATTTAGAGAGGTAGCAGGATTCATAACCAAGTGTTTTGTTTGCTTCCGTGCTCTTAAATGGTTTATTTTGGGCTGATCTTAGGTTGGCTGTGTGCAGAGGGCATCAAGCCATGTTCTGAGGCAAATCTGCTTTGTTACATTTGGAAAAAATGGTTTGGATTATGATTTTCCCTCAAATTATTAGCAAGCACAAATGGTGTTTGATTTCACTTGCCTTTTATTTACATAATGATCAATGATAAGGCAATGTCTGAATTAGCTTGGAAATCATACAACTGTTTTTATTTGACCTGGTTTCTACGTTTGGATGAGTTTCCTTTTCCTGCATATAAATATCCATAAAAACATGTTGAAAATTTCAGGTCTCACCTAGTTATTCACTTTGTTGTGGCTACTGCTATCTTTATGAGTTTGATTCTACAAACACTTATGTACCAATGTTCCACTTGACGGCCTGTTAACACACATTGTGCAAATAAAAACCCCTCGGCTTCATCTAATTTTAATGTAATACTCTTCTCGGAGAATCACAGAACTAAGAGATAGAAGGGTGAATTTGCAGAAACTATTCGGCTGTGTAAAACTGTTCCTCCGTTTCTGACTCTCGTCTAATGTTTCTTTTTGATTATTTTTATTACTTACTGGTTGTCATCTGTTACTTAATAGATGCCCATTTACCACACGTTACTTAGGTCGAAGGCTTCCTTTGCCCCTGAAGCTCGAGCAGCTAGTCATGTTATTATTATCCACAGAACATTGTTTTTCCTATGGAAAGACTGGTAGCTGCGCTGTTTATAAGCCGGCTACTCAGAAGGCGTAAAACCCCATACAGTTCTGACTGTTCCTCTATACATGGAAAGTACAAAATAATTTAAGAACTGTGTTTCTCTTTTTTACTCAGGCGATGTTCCGAGTAAGATTTCAGCAGAATTGCTGTTGTGATGCAGCAAAAATAATAATAAAAAAAAACTGTCCAAGGACTCCTCTGTTTGTCCTCTTTCTCCGTCTTTCTCTTTTTTATGCCCTGCAAACAGACCTCGCCATTACCCAAATTAACCTCTTCTGAGTTTGGCTTCCCCCCTCCCTGTATTTGGATCCAGCTTCCCTCTCTCTGGGTGGGGCAAAAAGTGAACTCTCCTAACATACAGTACAAATTAGGTCTTTTTAAAAACAAAGACTTCTCTTAAGAATAGCTGTATTTTATTTCTGACAAAAGAAGGGAAAACACAAGTGCACACACTAAATCAAGAAGTCAAATGTGTGTAATCTGATGCCAAGTGTAAACATGTATGGACTTTACAAGGCTTGCCGACACTAGATACTCTGATTTTCTTTCATTTGAAAAAGTGCTTTTGAGTTTTCACAGTAGTGCTTGCAAGAGGCAGTCAAAATCGCAAAGTGAATAAGAGCAGGTCTACACAGCAGCTCATGTTGAATCAAGTTGTTTTTAATTTTTTATGGACATAGTATTTTCTGCTCAGAGTAGGTAATATAAATTTGGTGGATCTAGCTCCATGTGCAGCTGGCTCTTTGGCAAAAAGTTTCTTCAGTGAATACTATAAAAAGCTGCTAAAGAGTCAAAATACAGTCCCTCACATACTAACAAAACTGATTTGAGGGGAGGTTAAGGCACCTTAACAACCTCAGGGTATTGGCCCTAAAGACCACCTGAATTCTCCTCCAGCCTGAATACCTTTCTGTGTTCACTGAAGGAAAAATGGAGCGCAGAAGTTAGCAATTTAATAAGGAAAGATGTTGTCTTGTCTTCACTGCTGTATTCTATCGGGCGGCTGCTGTAACAAGTCACGGTATTACTCCATCTGTGCAGAAGTACTGCTGTAAAACTGTAATTTTTCAGGCCGCTTAACATCTGTACTGAACAGTTCAAGCTGTGTTAATTATATATCTGTAAGTGCTCTGGTACTGAACGTTGGTTGGGTAGATCCCAGAGGTCTGCCAAGGAATTTTTCACATAATCTTAATGGTAACAGTATTTTTGTAGCTGGGTATTTATTTTAAACATATCACAAGGGTTTGTAGGCACTTAAAAAATGGTGTTTGCAGTTATTGAGCGGGACTTCTGTTCTTCTGCCTTACCTCTAATTACACCACATGACTGTGAGAAAGGGTGTTTCATTTTTGCTTGTTCATGCTTTAGAGCAGTTACCAGATTGCTCTGATACTGTTGTGGGGAGGCAAATGACTTTAGCTCTTCATGTTTCTTCTGAAGACGGTGAGGCCTGTGATGATGGTCCTTACTTCTAGCGAAGAGGGAGATACTGATCAAAACGCAGTTACAAGAGTTTTTCTGGGCTGAGAGACGGCGTGCCCCACAGTGGGTGCTCCCAGCCTCTGCTGTCCCATCACACAGGGAAAGTGAAAGATCGGGGAGATGTTAACTTCACCTTTCTTCCTCCCCTTCCTCCTCTTCCTCACTTGGTGGTGGCTGAGGGCTGGTTCGGCCTACCATGCCAGCCACAGCAGCCATAGGACCCGTCCAGCCTAAGCCACTCGGGAATTCTGAAAAATTGGGCACCAGAAGCCAACTGGAAGAATGGATGAGTTGCAGCTCTGGAGAAGAAGGAGCTGCTCTTGTAGCTCAGGATCGCCATACTAAACCAGTGCTCCTAATGCTGGGCGTTCCCTACGTAGGCCTGTCGGCAGAAGGGACCACAAGGTGCTGGCTTCACCCCATCTGGGAGACACCCCATGGCAGGCAAACTCCCATCTGCCCTGCTCCAGACATGGAAGCAAACATAGCATGAACCAAGCCCCCAGCCCTAAAAATGTCAAGGGAGGGTCCTGCGATTAATTCCTTAGAAAAGACTGACAAGAAGAGATGGGATGGTGTGCTGCTGTCTGCTCTGCCTGTGCCACGAAGCCCAAGGGACACCTTCTAAAGAAGGATCTAGAAAAGCCTAGATGGACTCATACAGTGCTGCTTTTTCCCTCCCCTCTTCCCTCCCCTCTTCCCTCAAGCTTTTTCCATGTAAAAAAAAAAACAGAGAACTGGCTCCTAAAAGTCACTTGGATTAATATAAACTCTTGAAAGTGTCACGTAGCCCTTGGAATAATTCCAAATAAACCCCGGATTATTTGGAAAAATTGCTCCTTGAAAGAAATGCACAAACATTGGTCTCGATCCAAAGCCATGAAATCAACAGGGATACTCTTATTACAGAGGGCTTTGGATCTGGCCCATTGGTGGCTATGACCAGAATGATGGTCTGTTACAATAAATCATTTTTAGATTCCTGTTTTACAAAGGCCTGCAAAGTTTTGGTGAGAGAAAAGAACAACCTTCAGTTGCCTTCCAGTGAAATCTCCTTCTCTTTTCCAAACTCTTTAAAACTATAATTTATGGACTGTCTTATTGTTCTACTTTGAATCCAGTACCTCTTCTTCTCTCTTTTTACAAAGATTAGAGAGATATGTAACCCTTTAGAATGAAGACTGAATTAGCCAAGGACTTCTAATGCTCTTTATTTTCTTTTTGTTTTTTCCTGAACTGCTCAGTTTGTTGGATTATGTGAATCCATAGGTCATCCTATGTGACCCAAATATCCATGACACAGAAGAAGAGACAAGAGAGAATAGCAGGAACTGAAAGAAAAATTCTGTCCTAATTAATGTGTTATATATTGAGTTCTTCAGCGTGCTTTTGCAGAACAGAAGGTTGAAACTGCTTATTTGTTAGTATCATTTGCTTTGCATCCAGTTTTTTATCATTTGCGTCTGGGTTTTTTTTTACTGAGAACAGTGGGCACAGAGTACGCTTGCTTTGTCAGAAAACCACAAGCTTCACTAGAAGAGAGTTGTTAAATGTAACGAAGAGCAAAGCATTGGTCTAGAGGTTGGAGGAAGGAGTTTATTATGAGTTAGGGTATCAAGACAGAATTTTTTATCTGCAGAAAAGCCAAGAAAAAAATTAAATTCAGTGGAGAAAATATGGGGTCTTTAGATTATCACTTGTAATATAATCAAACCCTAGCTTCTAAGAACTGTAAGTCAGGCTCTGAGGTCATGAAGTTGGCTTAAAAATCACAGGTTATGAAAGTAATATTTTGAGTTCTTTAATTAGCGTTCTGGGTTTGGTGCTATTAGATTTCGGTTTCAAGCCTTTGTTTGTCACCAAGAAGACTAGACACTTAATTTCTTTCTCTCATGAAGGCTGAGTTTCCCACAAAATCACATTATTTTTTTAATACAAGGCTTTTAAAAAAAAGCCTGTCTTGTAGGACTCACAGTAGAATTCTTAAAAGCTCACAGACTGGTCTTGCGTAAAGTACAATCTGATGGTAGATAAGCAGGGTCTCCAGATTAACTCTAATAAATACATTCTGTTCCTCACCTCATCTGATAGATATCATCTTAACATCCCTAAATATTATGCTCATAAACTCTTAAGGAGTACCTGCTACCTTTAACTGTAGGGGATAGTCTCTGCTGTGCTTGCAGTGGCAGAGTTTCTCTGTCTCCCACGCCAGGTTGGCAGCTCCAGGTGTGTCCTCTTCTCTCCTTTGTACTGAGAAAGGAGAAAGCAAGGGGCAAGAAGGTGCAAAGTGGGCTATGTCTCTCTCTCTAATTAGCAGCTCTAATTAGTTGTCTTTTCCCAGAAGCCTTGAAGGTGGTGGAGGGGTGGCAGTAATAATGGCTTTTCCTATTGACAAGTCTGGAAATTGAATAGAGACTGAATTTTTTCAGGTCATCCAGAAGAACAGGCAATAGTGGATCTGAGAAACTGATGCACTGGCAGAGAAGCAGCCCAGGACGCTCAGGTGGGTTTCATTGACCAGCCTGCTAGGATTAAAAGTATGGCTGTGTGGTGTTTAAGAGTTCCAGAGAGATGAATCAAATTCCACTCTTCTGTTAGACTCACAGTGAAGATAGCAATGTTCTGGAAATAGGATCAGATTTACAATTGAGTGCTACAGGCTTGTATCTTCCTTCGTCCAAACTTTGGGACTCATGTGACAGCAGGATCCCACAAGTGGTCTCTGGTTACTCTTTTTGGAGGAGGTAAAAAAGCAGAAGAGAAAAGGTGATCCATATTTCTGCCCTTAATTTTGAAAAGGAATGACCATTGCAAGTAGAAAAGAGTTACAGCTGGGGTTGGTGCACCTGGGATAAGATGAGGTTCTTAATGAGTCCCAAGTGAAGGAGGCCTGGTAATCCTGAGCAAGAGACACACAGGTGATCTGAATGGCTGGGCTGTGCCCTGCTTTGTCCATTAGGTTTTGTGGCTGGAGCAGGACAATAGCACAGTGCTGTGCAAAGGGGTCATACTAATTCCTGATGTTGCCCGTGAGTACATCTTAGCATCTCCTTTTCCAGAGTGTGTGAAACAGTGAGAAAGGAGAAGGTGTGGCACTAAGATGGGGACCGATGTATGGGAGGTAAAAGGATTCTTGGTCCCCTTTAACCAAGCAAATCCATACTGGGCCCCACGCGTGCAAGTAACTGCCTCTGGTTTGAGGAAATGGTTGAACCAATGTGCATTGATTTATTTTGTTTGTTGATGTTTCAGGAGGGTTTGGGTGTTATGCTTTTGAGAACGTCTTCTTAATGCTGAATGTTCCAGAGTCTGCCTTCTGTCATATACAGAAGTTGGTGTGTTTTCTTTAATATTCTGCATTCCTGCAAATACAGGATCATTTGCTTCCCGGCTTTTTAATGGATCAGTAGTATGTATATATACGTGTAGATGTGTTCACTTACAGTAAATGTGGAAATAGGGGAGACCTGAGAAGGATAAATGATAAGTCAAAGTGAATTTCAGAGGAGATAAGTGGTGAAAATGGGTAAACAGAAGACTCCACTTCTGTGGGAAAACATGGAGGAACAAAACCACAAACAGGAGAGGAAACAGCCAAATCTAAACAATGAATTGCAGCAGCAAGCTGCAGCAAATGTGATTTTAAAGAACAGAGTGTTCGCAACAGACATGCGTCACTGCTGAAGATCAAGTGTGTGAGCGCTGCTTTCCTGCTTCCCCATCCCTAATACCTCTATGGAAAGCTCAGCCTCTCCCGTCCACCTTATTTGTTCAGTAGTGGACTTCATACGACTGATTCAGTTCTCATTAAACTGATTTACTGGGCTCGCTGGCTCTGCTCAGCTTCAGTTTATTCCTACTTTGTTTAAAATTCGGGAAGTGCTGGGGGAGGGGACAGGACACTAATGGCCGTTCTCGTGCAAGTGGAGTGGTAGCTGATTTATTGCAAAGGTTATAAAGGAAAAGTATTAAGTGTGTTCCATTCTGCTTGGCAAAGCCATCCTGCACAATGTCCAACAAAACCCTGAGAGCGCTGGTTTGTACCAAAAAAAAAAAAAAAAAAGGGAGGAGGGGTATGCGTGTGTGTGGAGGGGGGGACGCTCCACCAAAGATGTGCTCTTCTTCTTTTGAGCATTAATTAAGACTGTAAATCACAGGCAACATGAAACAACTGTATTCGACGGAACGTGGACAGTTCTGGAGTTCTGCTGTGTTTGCGCGATCGGTTTGAATACCTACACTGAAACACTAATGGGAGAGCAAACTTCAAAGAGAAATTCTGGCATGAAGAAGTGGTCTGCAGGACCATTACATGGATAAAGTTGTAAAAGAGACTCCTCCGTGCAAACTGGGAAGGGAGGTGGAATGAAAGTTTGAAAGGTTTATAGGAACTCGGGCTTCTTTTCCTATCGTGCACAAAGTCAGTCCCACATTAATTTGGTCTTGTCTTGAAATAGGCTTGTGTATTTGTGTTTTGAATAGAAGGGGGGAGAGGAGGGTGACAGCAAGAAAAAATTGTACTTGGGTAATGAAAAGCTCAGTTAATAGTCTTTAATTTTCTTTTTCTAATAAATAGTTGAGGGATCTCTTTTGTCACATCATAAGTAATGGTGAGTCACATTCCCAGGTTTATAGAATTTAAAGCCTAAATCTGTTGCGATCAGGTAGTTTTATCTTCAGCAGAACATCAGTTACAGAAATTCACCCAGTAATTTCTGCACACTAAATGAATGTGCTAAAGCTTGTTTTTAGGAAGCCATCTATTCTTGATTTAAAGGCGTTAAGTACCTTTCAGACACCCACACACCCCCTCGTGTCAGGTTGTTTACTTTGTTATTATTTATTTAATATAAAACTTAATCCTTAAAACTCCACTTTATTTCTCTATGACTTCACCTAGCTGCAGTTTCTTGCTAAGGTGTCTGTACTGGGCTGCAGTGGAGCTGCTTGAGTGTAGTTGAGAAGATGTTTTCCACCCACTGTAGAATACGGTTTATTTGTTCCTCATTTTACTTTGGTGTAAAGCTACTGGATGCGAGTAACATCTTGATGAAAAATGATCTGTCCTGAATAGTTAATTCAAAAGCATCTTATTTCTCAGCAGACCATATTTACGTAATTATAAGTAGACTTCTGTCCAACTACTTGTCCGGGATTCCTCAAAGCATTTTTGGTTTGCCAAGTGTGGTTTGAGATGTAATTCATAATGTGGGGGATTCCGGAACGGCTGATGAGGTTCATTTTTTTTTTGAGGTTCATTTTCTGTCTTGTAGAATACGATCTTGTAATAGAGATGCTCACTTCAGATATGCAGGCTGTTAAAAAAAATTGTAAAGAATAACTTTGGAAAAAAAATCTGGAGTTATTTATATTTAGTATATAGGGATGAGGGGCCCTGTTTGCAGCAATAGTCCCCACGTTTGCCATAAAGCTGCTTCTTCCACTGACCTTGTTAATTTTATGCCATCAAAGTATAACCATCTGATGTCATGATGCTACTCTGAAGACCGTTCATTAATATAGACACATTATTTCTATATTTAAGCATAGTATAAATGTTTATGCAATAAGCACAGAAAAGGAATTTGTTCTATTACAGGAATGCGCATGCTAGAGGATTTATGGAATGAGAATTCAAGTGCCTTAAACCAAAAGTAGGGTTCAGAGTAATTGGTCTTGTTGTAACTTGCAGAAAGAGCCAATTTATCGTATGTTGTCAGGGAAAGTACTTGATGTAAAGCACAGTGCGTCCGCTGCTTTGCCACTGTGCTAGTACTTCAAACCAGCAACTCTCCTTTCCTTAATGACAGAAAAAACACATTAACTGGCCTTCTGTTACATTTAAGACAGCATCTTTTTTCTTAATTGGGAACCAGGATTGTGCTGGCTTAGCATGCGGTGCCTTTCAGAGGTACTCAGGTGGTCTCAAAACAAGAGTAAATGAATGCTGTTTGCTAAAATGGGTTGAACCATAGCACTGTCATGTGTTTGAAAAGGCTGACATGTATGTACGGCTTACGCTTGTGTGTCCAGATGCAAATAGTTTAAAGGGTGTGCAGTCTTGAACTGCACCTATGCTGGGAAAAAAATAGTCTTGTCAAGAAGGCTGAGATAACAGCAGACACCTCTGTTATTTACCCGCTGTTCTCTCTCTACCAAAGAAGTAGACACAGCATAAATGAACGCTGCATTAATAGCTTTTTTTTAAAAAATGAGATTTCAGTGTTATTACAGAAATTTATACAGAAGGCACGATCTCAACTTGCCTAACTTGGTGCATTGCCCTGGACCTAAACCGGTGTTTCTAAACCCCCAGCCAGAGTGGCTGCATTCAGCTTCTAAGGATGCCCTGGGCAGCCCCCGTGCAAAAGCATACCTTCGTTATTCAGTTGTCTTTCTGGCACTGCTGGGGCTAGTTTACATTGGCTGTGGCTAAATATGTGGTCACAGGAAAAAAACATGCATAAAAACTTCTGACCTGAAACGATTGGCAGGTGCAAAGGGTCTGTCCCAGGCTCTGTTTAAAACAAGCATACTATAACCTTGGTTCCCTAGTTGCCCTGCTGTATATATTCCTGCCAATTCTTGGATCATCCAGGAAGAATGCCTGTCCATAGCCCCGGGGTTTATGTCAATTCACTTTATATGTACAGGAGAAGCAGGCAAACGTTTCTGAATGAGAGGTGATAAAGGGAAGAAAGAACTAAGGAAAAGTGCTGGGTTTTCCATTTTTTTGTTGACTTCAGATCAAGATCCAGTGGGTTCCTGGGAAATACACTCCGTGCAAATGAAGTGGATGGAAGTACTAGCCAAGTGAGAAACACTGGCTAGCGCTATGTAAATGAATGGGCTCAATCTGTGATAGCAGAACAGCTGAGCAAACGCCCTTCAACAGCACCAATGTGGTTGCTCTTCCACAGGGATCTTGTATCTGTCTGTACACACAGGTAAGCGGGCTTTGAGTCTCATCCTGTGGCAGGCATATTGACTCAGAAGAGAGAAGATGGTCCTGGGAGCTGGGGTGGCATATTTTTCACCCAGCTTCACATGCCTGAAGTTGAGTCAGTTCTCTCAGAGCTGCCTTTACTCTCCATGGAGAAACACAGCCAACGGTTGCAACACATTTATCAATCTCTTTCAGACATCTGCAACTGGAAAGTTTACATGTAGTCAGATGAAACCAATGCTTAGCACCAGACTTTAAAATGCATTAAGATGTCCAGTGATGCAGAGGGAAACACAGTGGATATACCAAAAGATTGTGGACATCACTCGAGGCTGTTCTGTGTTCCCTGAGGAGACAAAATACCTGTAACAGTCAGTCTCTGAGCCTCTGGGTTAATGATGCTGGACTACTTACTGGGCATAGGAGCCCAAGGTGGCAGAAGTCTGTACTGTTAACTGGTGGGGATGGGTGCCAGCAGTTTTGGCCTGTCTCAACCAACACTCTTTTTGACAATTCCTGGGCACAGTTTGGGTTTCAAAGACAGAGCAGGGTTTGTTGCAGGTGGGTGGGTTGGATGCAGCCCTGTTGTAGAGGCTAAAACATGCTGGTAGGGTGGACATAGACCCTTGTGGGCCGGTGTGTCCCTGTTGCTTGTTTGTTAAACCGTGGCCATAGCGTTCCCTGTCTCTTGAGTTGTTCATGAGCCTAAGTTGAAGCTCGTGTCCGAGCACCCAGCCAGGGTGGTTTACAGCCAGAGCAGTTCCTTGATCCATTTTGCACCCAGCTGTAGAGATGCTTGTGTCTTGATGGCTGGGGAAGGCTGGGGGGAAGGTAAATGTGTCTGCAGGTAGGAAGAGGGGGGGTGGCAGCCACTGCTTTAAACCAGCACTGCTGCCAGAAACTTGTTCTTCAAATGACCCCCTGTCGGCTTCACCTGCCAATCAGCGATCGTTTGCATAGTTCAGTATATTGGCTTCGGGGAGCCCCGGAACAAAGGCTTTCCTTAAAGAAACTCAGACCTTACTCAGATAAAACTCCCACTCATGCCCCAGGGAGTTTTGCATGACGAAGGATTACAGGATGGTGTCTCAGCTTTGCAGTGTGTACTGCTTGTAGCCGCTTTTTACTTCTGTGGATGAGTAAGACTGTGCCCATTTAGAGGGAAAGTTGGTTTCCGTTTGCTCCCGCTCAGTTTGCTGGAAACTTTTTTTACCATCCTCTTTGTAGGGATGGTAAAAGAAGTGGGAGTTTTGAGGAACCTAAGGTGAAGAGGAAGAGCACCCACCAGAACGTGGGTGAATGTGGGGAAGGAGAGGGCTTTGGAGATCGTAGCAGGCATTTGAGTCTCCTAAATTGCCCATATTCCCACCCGCATGGTCCTCGAGGTTTCAGGGGTGAGGAGATGCTCAGCCCTGGCAGGACTCCTGTTAAGCCCCAGCTCAGCCCGTGAGTCTGTTCAGTGTCTGGGAATCGCAAGATGCTTTTTTCCCCTCCTTTCCTGGTGTGGCAGGTATGCTGCATCATGCCTTTAGTGTCTCTGATTCTGTGATTACTCATTGTTATTTTATGTGAGCAAAGCAGGCAGATGTTACAAGACCTTCCTCGTCAGCGTGTCCTGCAGTTTCTGTTTCTGTGGATGAAGCAGCAAAACAGTCACTTCAGGGCCAGAGAAGTGGGCCTCGTTTCATCAGCTGGAAGGTGACTAGTTAAAATCTAACTAGCAGTCTCACACCCAGTGCCTGACAGTAACAGTCTTTGAAGACTATTAAGAAAATAAAAATTCCCTGCTCTGTCATATAATGGAAATGAGTATACTTCAACAGCCATCCGCTCTAATCTGTTAGCCAGCCCTTAGCAGCTTACCAAGCCTGTATTTAACCTATTTCCCTAATGGCAATTAAGAAATGTTTTCATTTCCCAGGGAGAGGATTGCCAATGAAATCCCTCTCCCCCCCTCCCTCCCCCCAATCCNTTCCTCGTCAGCGTGTCCTGCAGTTTCTGTTTCTGTGGATGAAGCAGCAAAACAGTCACTTCAGGGCCAGAGAAGTGGGCCTCGTTTCATCAGCTGGAAGGTGACTAGTTAAAATCTAACTAGCAGTCTCACACCCAGTGCCTGACAGTAACAGTCTTTGAAGACTATTAAGAAAATAAAAATTCCCTGCTCTGTCATATAATGGAAATGAGTATACTTCAACAGCCATCCGCTCTAATCTGTTAGCCAGCCCTTAGCAGCTTACCAAGCCTGTATTTAACCTATTTCCCTAATGGCAATTAAGAAATGTTTTCATTTCCCAGGGAGAGGATTGCCAATGAAATCCCCTTCCCCCCTCCTCCCCCCAATCCCCATCCTGCGACTCCCCTCTCTCCCTCCTCTTCCCCACGCCCCGGCTCCTTCTTCCTTAGCCCAAGGCATCCAAAGCATTCCCCCTGTGTTTGGGTAGCATGCAGTGAGGAAGAAATGATTAAGCAGCTGAATGTTTGAAATCCAGCTAAATGCACCGATTATTATCTGCTTAGGGCTTTCTTATCTCGAACTGTGTGGTGCTTAATGGCAGGCCCATTGTTTTCAGCTCAAAGGTATTAATGAAGGAATCAGGGCAGCAGGCTGATGTCATAGGTGGCTGAAAGGTGACTCGCTGCACTGATTTCCCTTACTCCACCCCTTCGAGAGTCCCTTCCAACTAGTTCAGGAGAAGGAGTTAGTATTTTTAGAGTGGAGGGGGGGGGGGAGAAAAAAAAAAAAAGGCAGCCAGGTTGCATTTGTGTGTCTGGTAAAGGGATTGCAGAGGCTGCTAAATATCCTGCTTAAAAGATGTACTCTCTTAGCTTCTGCTCTACTTTCTCACTTGATAAAGGCTCTGAACCGCTGGCGCGGGTCTCAGTGTGAAAGCGGCCGGCCAGCCCCGGTTCACACCAGCCCACTGGCCAGCAGACTACCCTTCATGTTCTGACCTATAGCCAAGGTGAGGTTTCCACTTGGTGTTTTCGATGAGAAGAAAGAAGAGCTGTGAGTAAGTAGCTGCCACCAAGGGTCACTTCTTGAGGTGGACGCAGCACCCAAGATGATGGACAACTTAAGGAAGTGCTTACGTAGTCAAGCGTCAGTTGTATTTTTTTGTCACTTTTCTAAGTTAAATTACTTTTTTTTTTTTTTTTAATGTACATAGTTATTAGATGCAATATAGTGGATGTAGAGTGAAGAGAGACTCGTTTTTCTGGGGTGGGATACTGTGAGATCAGTTTTCTATTACACAGCACAAGCAGGGAAAGAGGTGAAGATTCAGAGTAGATAAGATTTCATTGTCATTGTTTGCGTTTTAATCATACATTGTTATTTCTGTAACATTTTGTGACAGATTTAACCTGTCGTTCCCTTCTTTTCTATCATAGACTTGAAAAACATGCTGCTTTCTTTGACTTAAACTTTAAGAATTAGTAGTATAGCTCTACACTGTAGAACTTGGCATCACACTGCCTACAGGAATGGTAAACACAAATAAGATTTCATCAAGTTGGGTTTTTTGGTGGTTTTTTTTAATGGACCCAGCTAAGAATTTGAAGAAAGATCTGTTGCCAGAAACTGACTTGTGGAGCTGCTGTGATTTATGGAACAGTAAAAGAAAAATAGCTTTTAGACAGTGGTGTCATAAGGTAGCAGGTAAAGAGTTCTTGTGTGCGTATGTATCCAAGCAGGTCTCAGACAAGAATAAAAAATACTGCTTTTTGTGTAATATGTCATTTAATAAGAGTCTTTGTGACTGCAGTTAAAATTAATGTCTTTGCTGGTATGTGATTAGTAAGTTAGGTTTTCTGTCTTAGCTAAAAGATTGAGTGAAGAGTTCACTCCTTTTTCTTATTTTTGTTTTTTTATTTTTATCCATTTCAGTTTAGTTTTAGTCTGGTGAACCAATAGTAGCTTTCACTGTTCAATGGAGTATTTTGTGCCTGCTGAAGGAGCTGTCTAAATAGTCTGCTATCAAAAGCTCAACCTCAGAAGAGAAAGCAGAGGCAGAAAAAGTGTGGCACTGAATACCCTACATGTGTCAAAGCCAGCTGCTGTCTTGATGAACAAGATTTGCTTAACAGCAAATCATCAAACATGGAAGTGTTGCCTTCAAATTTGTTTTTGTTTTTTTTTCTAAGGGGAAAAAAATGCCAAACAAACCAAACCTATATAACACTAGATTTATCTTTTTTTTTTTTTTTTTTTCAACATATTTGCTCAGGGTTGTTGTAGGGTGGGTTTTTTTTGCCAGTGGAAATGAAATTGGCATTCTGAAAATTGGCATTCTGAAAACTGGAGAAATTAAAGATGTTTAAAAGATGTTAGCTGAGGACCTCCAAAAGGGTTGAGTGAACTGACCGGCACTTCCAGTCCTGTCCCCTCCCGTCCCCCCCTCCCCGTTTCTGTAGGTTCAGCAGTAAAAGCCTATTGAAATGTGAGGTTACCCAACTGAAGCAATCAGTCTGAAATGATTAAAGAAGAGGACTATTCTGTTCTTCAGATGACCAAAAGCCATCTTGTTCAGAGTTCCTTATCTTCGAGCTGCTATTTCACAACTGTTTCTGTCTTTCTAAGTTTGTATTTCCTGTTAAAATCCGAGAGTGCTTTACCTCATATGTAAATTTGAATTAGAAACCATCACCAATACTTACAAAAAGTGGGGTCTGTCTTACCCCTAAGAATATGTTGAGATTTTTTTAAAGGAAAAAGTGTTTGTTTATTTCTTCAGTAATTTAGCAGATTATGTGTCAAGCCCAGGGTGAAATTTTGTTTGCTGAACTTATCTTAAACCTCAGGAGGGGAGGAAGGTTCCGTTTAAAGGTCAAAGTGTTTCAGGGTTTCAATTCAGTATATATTTTACCTTTAAAGTTTTCCCTTACCCCACCCAGACCTCAGACCTTAGGAGCTTTTTAGATGTCTTACACACGTTCATCTAGTATTGAAATTTTTGAAACAACTCTACGTTAAATCCCAGAATAGTTAAATATCCACGTGGGTATTACCATCCGCTGTGCACAAACATCGCACCGGGAAGAAATTCAGTGTTAGAGGTTTGGGGAGAACGCTGGAGCTGACAAAATTCAGATGCTAATGATAATTAATTTATGTAGTGGCAAGGGTAGGTGCACTGCCCGGTGCTTTACTGGCAGATAAGATCTGGTTTCTGCTTCAGTGAGTTTACAATCTGAGGCCTCGGTTTTGCAAATAGTTATGCACATGAGTTATGCCACCGGGTGCAGTGACACTATTCATGCATGTGAAGTTACTCACCTGCAGTGAGCACATCTGTGTACAGTTTCAACTACATTAGCTTTTCAATTGATTTCGCGGTGAGTCAGTAATTGTCTGCTGTGATAACTGAAGTTATTTAATAAGCTTTCCAAGCCAGAAGTTAAAAGGCAGGAGTCACCTTTCCGTAAGGGAATTGAAAACTGAGATTTTTCTGGGAAGTTTTTTAGGATGCAAACAATCCATGTTAGATCTGGCACTTCCATGTCATACTGGCTTAAATTATGTCTATTTGCTTACAAATCACACAGGAGAAAAAAAAAAATCACCCAGTAATTGGAAGGGAAAAGTGTTATTCTCCTTCCTCATTTGTCGTGATGCTGATCTTGGGGCCACATTAAGAGTGTTTCCAGTGAAATTACTTTCAAGTCTGGGAAAATTTAATCAGCAGAGGCCTTGGTAGCTGTAAATTTGTGGCAGCAGTCCCTAATTCATCTTGTAATTCTATGACAGGCTCTGAATTGCCCGTATTTGGCCAGGGATCACCTCAGTGGACAGTTAATGAAAGAGTAGAGGGAACTTGAAGGTCAGTCACACTGAATTCTTTTTTCTTCCTGGATATGTCTTTTTTTATTGCAACCTATCTTTCTTTGTATAATTTATAAAACAAAACCTTTTTTTTTCTTTCCTGCAAAGGCAAATCTATCCCTCTTTGTTTATCTGCCTGCTTTCCTTGAAGCATTTGTAAAATAGCCCGAAGTCTAAAATAGATGTTTCTGTTGAAATTACTAGACAGAATTACATTCTAGCCAAGTGACGTCTATAGCATAACAGACATATTGAAAATAAAATGGAAAAAATAAAAACAAAGAGAGGGGCATGGAATAAAAAATACAACGGCCTTTTCTTGTTCTTCTTTCCTCTTTCTTATTTAATAAAGTGTGTGCCTATATTCTGTTTTTCAGGATCTTTTCTTTCTTTGGAGGACATCAGCCTTACTTCTTGTTTTATTTCATTCACTCTCCCTCAGAGAACCTTGTGTCTTAATTTTCTTTCTTTCTCTAGTTTATTGCTCCACCCTTTTGCCTCCTTTTTCTATTTCCTATTGCTTTTTTATTTTCTTTCTTAATTTTGACTTCTATTCCAAATGCAGTTATCTTCCCACCTCAGAGTTCCCTTCCCCTGTTCAGCCCTTGTCAGGAAAAAAAATAATTAGGGCTCACCATCATTTGACACTTCAAGATCAAGTGTTTTGAATGACTGACCGCTCCGGCTTCAGAGGGAAAGGAAGTGTTGGTAGATGAAGCAGTGATTTCTCAGCACCTGAGCTCTCAGCATCCTTTCAGTCACAACAAGATCACTGCTGCTACCCCTCAGGTAGAATTCAAAATCCTTTCTAACTCTTGGGAAGCTTCATTTACCGTTAAGTTAAACCTACAAAGTGGGGAGAAACAGGAGGTATGAAAAGTGGGTAGAGAAGTCCACTTTTTGTCTGGTATTAAAAAAAAAAAAAATTAGAGGTGAGTTTATTTTTCAAAGTACATTTAATTTAAACTAGCCATAAGAACTACCTGCATTTTTATGGTTAGCATCAGCCGAACATCCTTGACTGTATGTAAATACAGTACAACAAGCTCTTCTATTTGTAAACTTAGGATTTCATGTCACTTTCTAATAGGCTTCTGAAGCCCAGGTCCATTTCAGTAGCTGTGACGCAGCGGTGGTCACTACTCTCTGCAGGACCTGCTGCTTGGCGTGCACTAGCTGTGCCAGTCTCGGGTGGTGGGACATCTCTTGTGGACAGTGTGACTGTGACCACTGTTTGTCATTTACCAGCACCAGGGGATTTCCAGCCTCAGCACTTTTGCAGATCACAAATGTGCTATGGGAAACATGATGATGCCTTGGTCATGCTCTTGCGTCTGTGCAGACATTGAGGGGGTTTTGCCTGTATTGAAGCCTTTCAAAATGGTGCCAACACAACAACAGTCAAGTCCTGTGGAACAAAAATGGTCTTTGTTCTTGGACAAGACTATGTGGGGAGCAAGGTGGCCTCTCAAATTGTAGGCAACACTGCATTTCTATACATGCTGAGTTTCCAATATTTGTGCTAGAAACCACTGTGAGAAGGTTGATTGGAAGTGATCAGGATTGTTTTCCATCTTGATTTTGTGTATTTCTGTTTAAATCAGAGTAAGCGGTCATGTTTGAAATGCTGGAGTTGGCAGTAACTGCAGAGTAATAAAATTGCTTGAAGGAGGACATGAAAATCTTCTGTTTGTTTGTAGAAGGATATTGTTAATTTAATATAATTGGGTGTCAGCCTTCAAAAACCATCATATGGTATGTCTTTATAAAGCAGTTTCATTAATAGTGTAAAAAAAACAGTAACAACCCAAGAAACTTCTCATTGTGAGAGGAGAAAAATATTAGTGCCTTTCCTGACAGGGTTTCTTTTCACGAGGGATTCCTCTATGGAGCACTAATCAAGTCCGTTCAGAAACGCCTTAATTAATTTAATTAAAATCTGTCAGCTCAAACTGATTAGCCTGACATGCAGCCTGGTGGGAGGAAGGAGGCCGGTACCCATGCTGTAGCTGTGTCGAGGTGGGCTGGCTGGCTGCAAGCAGAGGCGTATGGCCGCCGCCGTGATCAAAGCTGCCTTTCATTGTCCTCGGAACAAACGTTGTGGCTCCCCCAGGCAAGTGATCCAGTTTCTTTTTTGTTAGGAAATATTTTATACCTGCGCATCCCGGCGGCTGAGGAGGGGACGGCAGGTGCCTGGCGATGCCTGTGATTGCAGGGGAGCGCCGGGTGACCTCTCCTACCTTTCTGGCAACGGGAACACAGATCAAACGTTTTCCATCCCTCCGCCATCCTCTGCCGTAGCCGTTGGCCGTGACCACTGCCGCTCCGGCAGGAGGGAGACGAGGGCCATGTTGACGGGGTGGCTGTGGGTGTGGGTGCTGAGCGTGGGTATCGCCGCAGCAGAGCCTTCCAAGGAACCCTGTGTCCACGCGGGGCGTCTTCCCTTCGAGGACTGAACTGAAGTGGAAGCTGAGAAGCTGCACCCCCTGCTATCTGTCTGTGCTCCTCCGAAGTACGAGGAGCTACCTCAACCACGTAGGCTTCTTAATGCTACAGCTGCTAATAATGATGTGCGGTTTCTATGGCAAACATAAGGGCAGCCAATGCAATCTGTGTCTCGAGCCCTTTCCACTTCCCCTACCCCACACATGTCCTCACGGAGTATCTCTCATCTTCAAAGCTTTTTTTTATAAACACTTTTATCCATCGTTATAGCGGGGTGGATGCATCAAAAGGGTAATAGCTAGTAAATGCTCAGGTTTTTAGGCCCCAATCCTGCAGGCGCTTAGGCATATGTTTTAGCTTTACGTACCGTAGTTCAGGCTTCAGTGGAACCACTCACAGTGCATGAAGTTAAGCATATGTGTAAGTTAGGAACTGCAAAGATTAAACAGCATTCCTGTTTGCTAGAAATCAAAAGGTAGATGAAAACAGTGACCCCAGCTACAGAGGAACAGCAGTTCCTGAAGGAAGAGCAGCAGCTGACATGAAAGACTTGCCAACAGAAGACCTGCCAGTGGCACGTAAGCGTGTTTGGCCTTCATTTGTGAGAAGGACTCTTGTCCTGGCAAAATGCTAACGGGCCAGTTTCTCCAAGGGTGGAAGGCACCTGGGGCATCCAGTCCCAGTTGCTTGGGCACACGCATGGTGAAAGCATCTTTCTACAATTTAGCAGCACGTATCCGATTTTAGTACTTGGGCTTGACCAGAGTTTTTGCCAGTGAAATGATAGAGCTGCATTGTTGGAAGAAATAGAATGTTAAGTTTCATCTGCTGGTATTTTTCCTGACTTGTATGTTCCCAGTATTTTCTGTCCCTGCCAGTTGAATTTATACTGATATCCTTGAAACTGGCAAGGCAGCTGTAGTTTGAACACTGAACCTGCAGTAAAAAGGGTGTGTTTGGTCAGTTTAGGATCTTACTGCTGGAGAAGCATGCTTTATGGAATGATTCAGGGTCATAAAGGTAGGGCATAAATGCATAAGAAAATAAGCCACTAGCAAATACATTTGTCTTTTCTGAAATTGTGTAGTATTTTTTTGCTTTCTCTGCTATCTAATCCTAAGCTTAGATGCATAGACATATTTTCCCCTACTTGCCAAGGCCTTCTTCGATCCTGATCTTGTATTATTTCCATGCTGGCCCAAGAACCCACCCATGAGGAGATTTTTTTGCGAGTGAATGTATTACTCAGTGTCTGCATGATCTCTGTTGATGATGACTCAATTCTTAACAGTTTCTTCCTAGTGGAGTACCAGTCTATGTTTTTTTCACCATGGGTCCCTTCCCTGGCATCTTACTGAACTCTTTTCCACTGTACTCATTAGATTGGATTCTGCTCTAAATTTTACTTTATACTTAATCTTCAGCTTGAAAAACTTTTTAAGATTCCTACCATGTAACTGAGAGTGAGTGGTTGGCTCAACGCATTGTGGTAATGCATGTTTGTAGACATAAATAGGTAGAAAGAAGGAATTTTTAAAGAGTTATTTCTTAATAGGATTTTATAAAGTTTGTCTCTTCCCGTAAAATAATTGTAGTGATTCTACGTACTATGTGAATCAAAGTGATTTTTGTATTTTCTTCATCTTATCCTTTCAGCAGCCTAATATTTGTGAGGAAATAACACTGGACATTATTGATCTATTTTTTTTCTTTTCTTCCTGGCTCCTAGGTCACAGTTTAGGCCCTAGTTCAGCAAAGTACTTAAGAAGAGGCTTATCTTTAAGCACATGTTCAAGTCTCAGCAGAGTAAATGAGAATTAAGCAAATACTTAAGTACTTTACTGAATAGGGATAGAATTAAGCACGTAGTTGAATGTTTTGCTGAATCAGGGCCTTAAAATTAAAAATTAATCTTATTTGTGCTACAAAGACTGGGAAGCTAGGCACTAGATTTGGATCTTGAATTAATATAAACCAGGAAGAGGCTAGCACCAAATGTCACAAGAAGATGGGTGTATAGGTGTAAAAATGGGGTAAAGCTGGGGTTGTTAAAATCGTGGGTAGGATGTAAGAGAGATGTGCGTTGAGTTCCTATGTCTGTTTTAGACTAAATTGCTGGAGACTGACAGTCCCTGGTGCTTCAGTCCTGGCAGTGGTGAGCCCTGGCATGCCTAGAAAGGCCTGTGATGTTCATAGCTGCCGTGCTCAGTCTAAAGTTGCAGGAGAAGGGGCTTAGTCTTTCTAAGCCTCCATACATACTCTTTCCGTCCGGTGAAGTGAAGGTAATGCCACTTCCCTTCTCTCTCCTTGTGTCTGCCTTCTCTATCTGATTGCAAACTCTTTGAGGTGGTGAGGTTTCTTTCTACGCATTTATGTGATGCCTAGCATGGTGCTCTTGCTTGTGGCTTTGAAATGTTTTGTAATAAAAGCCCATAATAATAAATCTTGTGCTTTGGGCTTGACAAAATAACTTGCGTGACGGGACCGAGTATCATTACAGCTAAAGTTTTTGTCAAGATTTAGGTTAGTGCAAAATAATGGCAGCACTAAGTAGCTTTTTGACCAGCATGAGTAACTTGTGAGACTCTAGGAAAAAAGATTTGAGGAAGCGTGGTAACTTCCCACTGTTTTCAGCCTCTAGAGTTGAGCTGCTCATGGGAGAATGTACGGAAACTAAATCTCTTCTGCGTGGACTTGTTGTAAGGACGTTTCTTAAATCTGCAGACCTCTAGTGTGAGTTTTTAGTGTCCGTGAGTTCCTTATGAGCAGTTTTTGGTACCAGTGATACATGATTGAGTTGTGAGATACTTGGCAACCATTCTACAAGCGTGGGGCTTGTGCCCACAGCTGGCTCGGCGTCCATCAAGATGTTCTGTGTTGGGGCAGCTGGTTGGCGGTGCTTAGAGAAGACTGACTGACCCAAGTGCTCTTCTTAAATTCATTTAGGGGTACGTTGACAGGTATGCCTGGTGAGTGCAATACAATCCCTAACGGGTCCTGGCTAATGGTTAACGGGCTCTGTTGAACCTGTGCTCCTTAAACAAACGCTGTGGGTGCAGGATGAGTTGTCTTATTTCTGCAGACCAGCGTAGTGCAGCCCTCTTCTTAAGAGCAGAAACCAGCAGGAGGGCTTTCACTGCCTGCTCAAACAGGGGAGGGAAGGCAGGCATCACGTTACTGGAGCTGCTATTTTCAAATAAAGACGGGAGGGATGAGGGTAGTGGGGTCCCAGAGCATGTCCTGAGGTCCGTAGGGCGGCTGACCTCGACTCAGCTGTTACTTTGCTTTTTTAACTGGCTGCTCTCAGAACAGGTGCTGGATGCAGTATAAAGCTTCCCAGGATAGCTGGCGTAACTTTGCTTTCACGCTTTGAGCAAGGGGAGAGAAACAGGCGAGATCTGTGGGAGGTTACTGTGTGGAGATACTCTGTTCGGTGAATGGAGGGGCAAGATAGTGCTGAAACTTTGAGCTTTCTGTACAAGGCAAAAACCTAATAGATCAGGTGAGTCAAAACTCTGTGGATCTTGCTTATGTGCTGGGGGCTTTGAAAACTTTGTGGAAATTGCTTGTCATAAGGCATATGGGATAGCAGTCTTGTTTTCTGAACTTTCACCAAGGCAAAAATTTACATTTTTGTATATGGGAGAGACCTCTCACCCAAGCACAGTTCTTGCAACGATAGCATTGCGTGGTCAGCTTGATTAATCATCTTGGCTTATAAATGGGTTGAGTTAGTATCTTTAATCTGAACGGTTCTTGAACTGTTAGAAAAATGCTTCTTCTGGATGAGTTGTAATTGTCTCTCTCTTTTTTTTTTTTTTTTTAAATGGCAAACAGAAATCAATTCTATGCATTTGAAATAAGAAAGCAGGCTTTTGTTGAGCACAAGCAAATTATTCATTCCTACAAGTAGAAACCCAAAACTCAGCATGGAAGGCTTCAAAAGCACATCTAGAGCAAAACCAATGTATTTTGTTTTTTCAGAGTTACGGAAAGAGTACGTTGGTATTTCAGTTTTTTAACCATGGGTAGTAGGACATCTATTACGTACCCGAGAAATTGTCTCTTTATGATAATTTTTTCAGACTAACTTTTCCCCTCTTGATGAATTAAGTGACCTACCTCTACAAACAAATGAGATTGTTAGCTTTGAATAAAGTAATGAATTTATAACTCTGTAGTATCTACTGTTCACAATAGAAGCTTCTGTTCAGGACAGGAGTTTAGAATTTGATGCGTTTAAGGTATTTTTATTGACCAGATAAAAATTCTTTGTTAAAACCTTGTTGGGCATTCAACTCCCTCTTCATTTAGGTTACCATTGCACTGATGTAAGTATATTTAATTCAGTGAAGTTCCCAGTGACTTAGAGCATTAATGATGTGATGAACAAAATCATGAGAGAATTAAAAGATAACTCTTTCTCTTTTATTTTTGTGTTGTTTATTAACAGTATGCTTCATTTGACTTTGGTTGCACAAAGGCTCTGTCAATGAAGTTAATAGTAAATGTCACTTTCTAGTTAACATGTCATGAAAGCCTCTAGAGTGTGTAATGATTATTTTAGGAATCTTTCATTCACAAAATAAAATACATAGCCATAAATCTTTTCTTATTTAGTCTTTTTAAATGTCTATCAAAGAACAAAATCTTAATTTGTAGCCTGAAGTTATTTTGTTAAAATAAGTTTTTCTTGACAGACTTACTCATGCATGAGTATAGTTTGATATGATAACTGAATTGATTTATAATGGAGAGTGAAACAAAAGTGAAGATATTTTAAATAGATCAATGAAATATTGACAGGCCTGAAACACAGATGATTTTGTTTTGTGAATTCCCCAGTCACTTTTTCCTTAAGCAGAAAAATCACACTTGGAACATTTCTGTGAATTGTTCTGTTAACTGCAGAAAGTTTAGAATTATAAATCAAAATTTTTGAAATGAATCTGAAATTATGAATCTGGAATGAGAGGCTGTCTTTGGACTCCATGTTAAATGGAGTTAAACAAAATGCATTATCTATTTTGCTGGGAAATTCCTCTTAAGCATAGCAAAGTTATAAATATTTATCTCCCAAATATCTTTTCAGATTAAAGTAATAAAGTCTAAAATGACTTTATGAATGCAAGTTTCAGGTTGGTTTTTTTTTTGTTTTGTTTTACTAACATCCATTTTATGGAGACTTTATGAGTTGCAGTGTGCCTTCCAAATATTGACAGTGCCGGGGCTGGATGGAAAGTTCAGACCAAATCTTGAACCTCCTCCGTGTTGGTTCTACAGACTGTCTGGAGTCCAAAGGTTACGAACTGCTTGTAAACTATCTCCAGAATAAAAGCCTGTGTGCCAGGACATCAGTGCTGGCATTGTGTTCTCTATTCTTTTCCTAATTTGCAGTTTCTCCCCACCCTGCTCCCGTGGATTCTCAATGGCCTGAATAGCTTCAGTCTATTTAATTCACTTGGGCTATGCTAATCGATGTCAACTGCAAGCCTGTTCTGAGACCCTGAGACTTTTCAGAGATGTTAATTCGCTTAATACTACAAAACTAAAAAAAAAAAAAAAATTTTTAAAAAAATAGTGGTTCTAAATTGTAAATTGTCCACTCCTGAGGCACAGATACTAAACCTCTGGAACCTTTGGATTCAGCAAGCTCTTTAAGTGAGTACACAGTTGTAGTGACACTGACTTTACAGAACTATTTTCTTTAACATTAAGCTTTTTTTTTTTTTTTTCCCCCTCTGTTGGGTCTGGCAACATAAAGGTTAAAATTTGCATTCAAAATACCCTGTACAAAATTGACCCAGTGATTTCTGAAGTTAACAGAAGTCTTCCTGTAAATCCAAATTAAAGAGCTTGCTTTGCTTAGCTCTGCAAGATGAGCATGCTAACTCAAATAAAGCCATTGGTATCATTAAATGCGAGGCAGTAACACACTGCTCAACCTACAGGTTTCCCAGAGCAGACCTGCATCCTGGTGGTAGGTACCTGGGGAAGAATCTTCAAGCATAAGTTAGGTGCTGAGGCTCTCTAGGTGGCCCACTGTGAAAAGGCAGTGGTCAGGAGAGGACTGTCAGGAGCCAGGAAGCTCAGCCAGAAGCATCCCGAGTTCAGTTCAACAGCACGATTTGTGCATTTTTGCAAAGTGGAGGATGAGACATAGTCCAACCCCATCCTTTCCCAATAAACTGAATTCCCTGTCTGTGCTTTGAAATCCTTTGAGGATCCAGGCTCAGCCTCTCAGGCAGAAGTGCAAAATGTTAGATTTCCTCAATGCTATAAAAAAAAATGTGTTCTAAATGAACATTTCTGCCTAAAGCCCTTTTCCAAATAAATACTTTCTTTTGCTAGAGAGACAGGGAGCAATCACTTACAGCTTTCCACAGGCAAACACTATGTATTTTACTCCCAACTGTGATAAATTTACCCCCGTTTTAGTTCATTAAGAAAACTTCAGCAGGGAAATGCAATTTCTCCTCATTATGTGTAAACATAACAAATAGTACTTTTCTCCTTTGGCTGGTTGTTTTTCAGATATGAAGTTCCTGGTAAATGGATCTAATTAATATAAAAATTGAATGCATTTTTTCCCCTGCATCAGTGTGTGGGTTTCAGTTAGTAGCCAAGTATGTAGAATCAGTGGTTCATCAAAGTGATCAAAGGTCCAATGAAGTCAACTTAGTGAGTCTTTAACTCTGAATTGGTTCTTGGTGATCAACTTAAACTGTTGCTTTATTCACCAAAAATATCTTTTGTTGTTTTTTGGTAAAACACAAACAACTTTTCTTTGGCATGAGATACGGTGGCGTATGCCTCATGGGTATTCTCTAACTGGGTATTCTCACTGCTTCCTGGCCAGCAGTGATCTCGATGCTCCATCATTTTATGAGGTTCCAATGTTCTTAACTCTTAGTGAGAGAATCCCGAATTTAGCGTGTCAAAGATTTTCAAGAAATGGGCCCGCTGACTTGTGGTCGGCAGCTGTGTTTTGTGCAGCGTGCGGTTTCCAGGTGCTTAGCATCTCTCCTACAGTGGAACCCCAATCCCGTGCAGGGCTACCTAATCTCGTGGCAGGTGAGAAGCTGTGAATTTGAGGGGCATTTTATCGAAATACAGAAAACTGATGAGCCCTGTTTGGTCTGTCCGGTCTTAATTCTGGTTTGTTCTTTTTTGGTGTTTGGTGGTTTTTTTGTTTAAAAAAAAAAAAAAAAGTTGTTGGTTTTTTTTTTAAATAGGCAGCAGTGAATAATCTCCAGAGCTGTTGTGGGGTGGGTGGTGGGGCGGCAGGCGAGGAGCTGCACGGGGCACCAGCGCCCCTCGCTCGCCAAGATCTGTTTGTCCAGTGATGCAAGAGTTTGCTAATTAAACAGTTCCCAGCGGTGTTTGGGGCAGAACCTGTGGACATTTAACCAATTGAACAATTTATTGCTGTAATTGAAGGGGTTAGCTGGTGTTTATTAACTAGCCTTCCTGTCACGTTCGAATGGCTGGACTAACCCTTGGTCCCTGACTTGTTTTCCAGCGTCCCACCAGTGGTGTTGGCGCTGCGGTTGTCACTCTTCAGGCTGCTGCTTCAAGGCCAGAACTTTACTTATCCTCCTTTTGCAAATTCAGCAACATTGTTGGGCTTTTTTTTTCCCCTTCCAGGAGGGAGTGTTTTATTGCAAACAAAATGCTATCCCTTTAGAGCAAAAAAAGGAAATTTTATCTTAGACGAAAAATAAATTGGCATAATTAGGAAATTTCAGCAAACCACTTCTGTCTTGAAAATGGGGGTTAGGCTTTGTAATCTCAGCGTAGGGCTAGTTTATTTTCCTTTTATGATCATGGCCATCTCCATCGTCATTAAGGCGGGTTGGGGGCTAGGATAAAGGCAGTGGGGTGCAGCAGGGGCACTCCCAGTTTGGGGGACACATCTATTCAGGGGAACAATGAGTCCTGATGGTGATAACAGGCTGCTTCTCCCCCTTACCCATGAAAGCTTCTATAACTAGAACTAATTGGCCGTTCCTAAAGTGTAATTAGCAGGGATATTAATCTAGGCCTGACAGGTGTGAAAACGTGTTTCTTTGAGTCCATTCAAAAGGCACCCTATCTGATCAATCATAGGGGGAGCCTGAAGCGATTGTGTCTATAAACTGGCAAGACTTTGGTTTGTCAGGACTGAACAGCCTGCTTTGCTTTTATTAATTGCGTTTGAGTCAGTGGACATTAACTCAACAGAAATGGATGGGAGGAAGTTCACTTAATACTAACATAATATTTGGTATCACTTCCATCATCAGGAAAGGAAGTGTGTACTTCCGTCTTCGTTTGGGTATGGGAAGAAAAGGGGAAGACTTTTTCAAAAAATACATTTTAATTAGAAAGATCTGAATTATTTTGCATTAAGGATCATTCCGCGTTTGTGTTTTTCTTTCCCCCCCGCTCCCAGTTCACTTCTAGAGCAGTTTGATAATCTCCATTTGCAGTGTTTGCTACTTTTCTTACTTAGTGGTTCTTCATCCCACTGGGCACAGCACACAGCGGTGACTTTAAAAGCTGATGCCACCAAGGGTGGCATTCTCATCATCTGTGCAGGTATTAACTAGTCCCAGTGTAACAGTCCGCCATGGGGTTCCAGGATTTGTTTAAGGAACTTGGGCCACGTGCATCGCTACTACCTCAGCTTCTTCATGGCTGGTGTAAAGGAGCCCAGCTCAGTGGAGTGGCGCTGATTTATACGTGTCTGAAGATCCTGAACTCAACCAGCAGGCTTACTGTGGGATGCTGAAAGGGTTCCAGCTGAATCTGCAGATGGCTGCTCGTGCTAGTGGGCTTCAGGCATGGAAATGGACGAGGAAACTTGTATTTCCCGTTTTAATTAAAAGGGACGTTCACGATATCAGACTAAATGACAAAGCCTACCCCAAAGATCTGCATCTGTTTTACATAAAATATATGCATTTTAAGAGTGAGATATAGCTTGAAGATGGTCTTGATATCGGAAGTAGTGTGTGTTCATGGACATGCACATGCACACGTACTGCTTAGTCAGCTAGAATTTTCTTCAAAGGTAGAAAATGGTTTTGTTGTATTATGTATGGTCTGTTCCGAAAAATGTATGCATAATGCTTTACTCGTTCTTCCTTCTGGAAGTGTCTGAATGTCTAGACCACTGTGATATTTCTTAGAAATATCTTGGAAGATTTCCTAGAAAAGATGAGTCTAGAGGAGGTCTCCCTGGTGACTCTGCCCAGTCTCCTGATGGGACAGGCAATTTCATTAAAAAAAAATTGTTGTACTAATGACCAAGGGCTGTCTTACCAAGGTTGGGATTTTTGCCCCACCACTGTGATGAAAGAGCCCCTCTCAGACTAAAGAACTTCTGGCGTGAGTTCAGGTCAGTTTTGTTCTTGTGTGAAAATCTTCAGCTGAAATAGCTCAAGAAACAGCTCCTTACTGTTTATCCCATGACATATTTATAGAATACAGCCATATCCCTTCCCAACATTGGCAAGGCCAGAAAGCAAGAAAGTTCATGCTTGCATTGCATAATGGCACGAGGTTGAGTGGCCTTCCAGAGCATGAGCAGTGATTGAGGTAGCCTTAGAAACAGTGTAGGTATGTCCCTGGACTTAAAATTCTGTGCCTTCTTGAGCAGTGAGGCATATTAACTTAGCTGCTAATGTATTGCTCTCTTGATATCCCTCGTGGCACTACACCATTCCACAGTCAGCAGGCTTGGGTCTGGCTTGTTGGCTTCACAGAAGAGTGTGCTGCATCATGCAGATGTGCCCTTTTGCATCTTTTCTAAGAAAAGCTCTCTGTTTTCTAACCTATTACCATCTAAATTGATCTTGATTCAACACGGGTGACCAGCGTAGGAAGTGACACCCTCCTTCCGGAGCAAGAGAGAGATTTGTCATTTCTTTGGAACCCGTTGCCCTCCGTCAAGTCTTCTGAATTTTCTAGGTGATGTATAGGTTTAGTATCCAATCCGTGATTTAGAAGAGCAAGGCAGTCTTCTTCTTGATTGCCCTAAGTAGTGCAAAATGTACAAGGGGAAGGAGTGTCTTGTGACCGAGACGATGGGCTGTGATTCAAGGCGTGTGGGTTCAGCTCCTGTCCCCGCAGTCTGCTTTCAGTGAAACCTTGGCGAAGTCATTCCATCTCTTCCTCTTACGCAAAATCTCTGGCTCTTTCTCTCTTTTTCAATTGAGCAGAGAGATTCTTGTCACTGGCCGTGTGTTTGTATGCCTTCCCCACCATTGGTGTCCACTAATGCAAGCCAGACAGCCTGCCTTCTCACCTTTGGGGAGGAGGGTTCAAGTATGAGAGTTTTGGGCTGCGTTGTTAGAATGGAGAATATGATCCCACACCCAAATCTGCTATCAGCACTTCTGCTTGCTTTTCAGTGTCTCCCCCAATTCTCTCTCCCCCTCCTCCCTCCAGCACCTCCTTTTCTCCACCGTCCCTCCTGAACCAGCCAGATGTGGAGAGGAAGAGAAAGTCTAGCTTTCTCCCTCCCCACTGTGAGGCCAAAATACATCATTATCAGTCTCCTTTTAAACAGACGTGGGAACAAGAATACTCAAATTGATGTCAACTGAGTACAAGTTACGCAGTTTTGCAAGTTGCTGACTAAAATGATTGGAATTACCCAGAGCTTAATGATTTGTTATAGCTGGAAATTGGAGAGCCTCTGGTGTTTACAGCACTGACTGTGGCGGAAGGGATGCATCCTGTTGCTTCACCTCTGCACACTTTCTACAGACAAAAAGGGTCCACAGTGAAGATGTTTGTTCATACTTGCTTAGCCTCAAATGGTTTGGACGCTTGCTTTCTTCATACCTCAGTTATATTTTCATTCCTATTCACAGTTTTCGTTAGCAAGTTATTTGGCAGTTCCCCAGAGTGACGTTTAATTGAGATGTTTCTCTCTTAGAAATCCAGACTTTGTTAACGCAGTAAAACCTGCTTTTGCTTCATAGATAGCTGAGCGGAAAAAAATTAAAATAAATCAGTAATTAAAATAATGTCTGAATGAGTACTGATGTGGTATTTGTTGATAGAAAGCCACAGCTCTTTGCTGCGTGGCTGGTAAGAAACAAGAGAATGAATAATAGCTACCAGTGTCCCAAGTTTGAAAAGTCAGAGGAAATGGCAGCAAGAAAAAGCAAATGAAGATGGATGAAACCCCAGAAGGGTGAAGGGAGACGTCCTCCACGCTGGATGGGGCTGGGGGGCTGACTTCTGGGTCAGCTCAGCCGTTGCTTTTCGGAGGGGTGTTTTGAAAGGGCCCTGTTTGGGAGAAGTGCTTCCTGGCTGCCACTGCCGCCCACCGCTTGCAGATGCTGCCGGTGGGTCAGGGGGAGGTCACCGCCAGTTAACTCAACACCTCCAGCGAGGAGAAAGCTCTTGGGGATAAACTGCCTTACCATCACTGTCTAACCCACGCCGAGAGAACTCCCAGATGCTTCACTTGCCCCATTGCCTCGTCCCGACGTGCGTTTTCTTGAGCATCTTTGGTGCTGCCAACCAACACCTCTCCCCTTGCCCAATACCGTGGGTTCAGCATCGGTTTCTCCAGCCTGGTGGGTTGGCTTTTCTCCTGGCAGGTCCCTCTCCCCATGTACAGCCAGGGCCAGATTGTCCTCCAGTGCCTTATTGGCACTGGGGTGAAGATACCAGGGACCGAGCCAGACCTCGGGGTCTGCCAGGGCAGCGTCATCCCACACAGGCATAGGTGTCCCCAGGGTTTGCCGTGTGTCCTGGGGAATGCCTCATGGTTCCCTGGGATCTAAAACTCATTTAGGTCAAGCTCCTCCTTGCCGTGGCACTTGCAGCTCCATGGCTGGGCACCAAAGGGAAGAGGCAGCTCTGACACCTCTGTCAGTGGGGACATCAAGGGTGACATCAAGAGGGGACGGACTGAATGCTGTTTGCTTATGAAGTGCAAAGCCTGAGTATGTTCAGCAAACTGCACCAAGTCCTGCAGCTCTCCAGAAGCAGAGCCGTGGCATTTAAATCATTATGTTTTAAAAGGATTAAAGACGCAAATAAAGGGCACAAATAGTGCAGGATCCCATTTCTTACATATAGACAGAGGTACAGGAGAAAACAGGGTGTTTTACATTGCTCCCACGTTTTTATTTCTGACAGCAGTAGGAGAGCCCTGCTCACAGGTGAGTCTGGGCGCGGGGGCTCCCCGGTTCTTACTTCCCTGGGTGTGGGAGTTGGTGGGGCTTTCTCGAGCATCCACACGGATTCTGAGCAAAAGTCTGGAAAAGGTAAAAGGCTGAGGCAAGAGGGGTTGAACTCTGCAAAACCTCCGCAGGTTGCAGACTGCTGTGTTCTTGTCCATAAAAGAATTTAGTAGGCATATATTTTATGCGTGTGGGTACATCAGTAGATGCGTAAAAATACATATGTCTGTTTCCAATAAAAGCATTCCATGATCTAAACATCTTAAAAATCTTAGGCTTCACGTTTTCTTGAACAGGCTTGTTCAGGGAAACAAAAGAGGGTGCTTGACAAGATTATGGTGTTGCTTCTATACATTTCCTTTATTCTTGTGGCTAAAAGGAAATTACAATGTGTTGTTAAGTCAAAGTGTGGTCTGTGGAGCTGAACCAAAAAACCTTTAAATGGACTAAAATTCCCCTTCTGATAAAAGGGAAAACTACACAGCAGAGAGACAGGATATCTTTAATTTAAATAGTGGGTTTAGGTATATTAATTTGAGTTCAAAGCATCTTTCAAAGGGTATGATGCCCACATTTTTAATTTTACCTAATACTGAGCATCTGGTGTGGACTGGTTTGTGGTACTGAGAGCAAAAGGAAATACATTACTCATAGATGAAAGGAGTGAGGGGGAATCACTGTCCTGACTAAAAATAGCCTTTTTTCCACCAGTTAATATCAGCTGGAGGTTTGATTAAATAGTAATTGTCTAGAAAAAGACAATAATTGAGTGTGACTGTTTCCTTTCAGGGGCCAGGCCCAGGTGGTGAAAGTTAAGTATTGTCCTTCAGATAAGGTCCTGAAAGCAGTTTTCCTGGATGTCCACCCGAGCCCTTCTGCAAAATGTCCTTTCTGGGTGCTGAGCTGCAGACAGACAAAATCCAGGCCTTTTCACAGGGCAGGGGCGGCAGCAGCTTTCGGGGATGTAGCGCCGGAGGATTTTATGGCTGCATTGCAGATACGAGCTGGCTCACCTCTTTGGCTGGAACTCTAACCCAGAGGCGCAGAGATCACAAGAGACAAATGTCTTGAATTAAGAAATGGGGTTGACATCTATAAAAGTCAGAGCGCATCTCGTAGGCAACATGTGTAATAAGACTACAATGTTATATCTAATAGGGAGATTGGAAAGCTGTCTAAAAAACCGCAGCTTCTATTCAGATCCGCACATTCAAAACCAAAATACTCCAGATTAATGTTTTATGGGGTTTTTTGCCCCTTAATTTATTGATCTGAGTCCCTAGCATCTTTTCCTGAAGTGATAATACTGCTAACAACTTTGCCTAGCTTTGTTGGAATCCATAGTGTGGAAACACGTATTTCTGTGAGGTTAACAGTATTTTCCTCTAGATTTCTGTAAGGTTATTCTTTCTGATTGACCCTTCTATGCTTTATAACATTAACAATTATCACTTATCTGGAACTTTGCATATTATGAATATCTAAGTATTATTTAATTAACCTTTGTAAGTGTCCAGCGAGCCATGAGAGAGAGAAAGGCAGGAAATGCTTTTTCTGCCTTGTGAAAGTTTTCAAATTGCTACTTATTCTGAGTGGAATGGACTCAAAACTTTGGAGATTTTTTTCACGGAGGAAAAGTGGAGGAGGAGAGAGCGTGAGAGACCAACTGGTCTGCTGCGAAGTGGCCAGAAGTTCCAGCGTGCTCCCTGGGGAAGGGAAAGTTATCCTTTCAGCCCTTTGTCCTACTCGGTGAAGATTTGGGACTTTAGCCTTACGCCTCCACATGCTGAATCCGGACCATAATGGCTGGGCCAGAGTCAGGCCAGCTCTGCTGGGTGGCCTGGGGAGAAGCGCTCAGGGAGGTGGTCACCGTGGCTTCCTGGGAAGAGCAGCTCCCAAAAGCTTTTCCGGCCGTAGCTTGGACCATCTTTTCTCTTGCACTCCAGGTAAGTGATCTCACTGCAAGGTGAGGCTGAGCTTTCACCTGGCCAGAAATACCACTCACTTGAAAAGCAGCACCCATCTTCTGCCTGGGTTTTGGCCAGTCAAGGTTTTCCAGGGGAAGCTGACCCCTTGGGTAGGTGAGGATAGTTGCTTCAAAGCCACAGCAGAAATTGATACCGTATGCAGTTTGAGAATTCGGATGTCTTGATGCTGTGGTTTAAACCACTAGACCACACTCTTTCTGAAATAGGTAGGAATATTTGCATTTTTATATAAGGAAACTGAGGTCCGGAGACGGTACAAGGCATGCCAGAAGCCACGTAAGAAGCCTGTGGCAAAGCTAAGAACAGAACCCAGGTTTCCTGATACCAGCACCTGTGATTCAGCTACTGTACCCTGCGAGGGCAGGACAGGAAGGAACAAAGAGATAAAAATTGAATTAAGACTCATCTTGCTTCAGTTAGTGTTTTCCATTATACCCTGAGCAAAGATGAAGTCAGATTCATTGCTGCATCCCTACAGTCTAATTTTTCTTTTCTTTAACATTTGGGTTTTAACAATGAATATTGCTTTGGCACCTGCGTTGGGAAACTGCTGACCTTCTGCTAACCACAGATTGGTAGGATGAAGTAGGAGGCTGCCCATTGAAAATAATCCTGGTCTGCAGGGGGGGCACAGATTTCTTCACCTCGGGGAGGCAGCCTGTAGTTGAAATAACTGGGGCCTGAGACTCCGCGTTTAGGCACAGCACAGCGTGCTGAAAATTAACATGAAATATGGAGAGGGGGAGAGCTGTCTTCACCTGATGAGAAGGGTGACGAGTTTGCTTGTGCCAACTCTAAATATGTAGAAAATACACGTGAAATTGTAAAGGGCATGTTCTCCGTGAGTTCGGGAAAGCAGATATTTTCCTCTCTTCCTTCATTGCAAATATTGAAAGACAATATAATTCTGACTAGATTTACCATTGCGTTTTAATAGAAAAAAAATGGGGTCAATAAGTCCTCTGAAAAGAGGCTAAAATGAAGGAAGATTGAGAGTTCATCGCTTCCATATTTTGAGCCTGCGACTTCCAAAATCAAAGGCCTAGTAATCCTAATGGATTGACTTCCAAAATTCCTTGGATTTGTATTGCTGGACTTGTCTCTCTCCAGGGCTTAGCTGGATCCCTGCAGATAGATTTTCAGGTTTATATGCTGTAATTCCACTTAGTCCAGCTGTAAACTTGTGGTGGCTGAATTAATACATTATAGGGAGGGGAAAAAAAAGGGGGGAGAAAAAAAAAGAGTATACCTACCAAACCCCTAGCTTGTATATCAAATCCTGAGGGGGGAAAACTGGGCATTTCAATTAGTTGGTTGTGTGGCCTGATTGAAGAACAGCCCCGTGGCTAACAAAGCTTTGTCTGTAGTATCAGCTTGCTCCTCATCCACCAGGACAAATAGAGTGGTTGGTCATTAACGGGCTAGCCATCGGGTAGGGGTTTTGTTCTTAAATGGGGGCTTTGTCTTATCCCTGCTGTTTAAGCCCTCTCCAAGCACTCCTCACCTGTCATATCTGTCATACATTTAATTCATCACGCTCTCTGGTCAAAAGCTACACTGATAGTATCAAAAGAAGAGGAGGGGGCTTCTTATAACTTTAGCGATCAAAGGAGATTACCAAGCAAATAAGATTTTAATGAAGACGGCAGGTTTGGAAAGGAGAATTTACCGCATCGCGAATCGCTAACGCAGAAAGGTTCGTTTTATCTGAATCGTATTTGAGCGCGGAATCCCAAACTATTACAGAAAAAAGGATGGATACATGTGTTGGTTCGTGGTTTTAATTAAAAACAGAGGAAGGAGGTGGGGGTAGGGGGGGAAGAGAGCTCTTTTATTTCATTTATAAGGGTCATATTTTTAATCTGTAGCTATGATAAGTGTAGCAGAAACAACAAGTTTGTCGCAATTATGACAAATACCTCCATCAATCTGCCAGGGAACGGGTACTGTCAGAGACCCAAGGGGCAGAGTGGGCAGGCAGTTCCCAGGCGTGGACACACGGATATTCCTGTTCGTGGTGGAGGCCAGAGATACCCGGGATGCACCTTTTGTGCATTTTCCAGGATGGCAGCCCTGTGCCGGGGGATCAGGGAGCACCCAGCGCCTTCGCTTACGGGTTTGCGTGGAAAAAGCACGTGCTGCCCCGTGGATCGCGAGCCTGCGGCACCCGCACCTTCATTCACAATTATTTTTCTATTAAACCTTCACTCTTCCCACAGAGGAATTATCCCGTTTGGGCCTGTCAGTCCAGGGCGCTTACCCCGTTTTCTGATAAAGTGGAAACAGCCCAGTGGGGAATTATCTGTGGCAGTAGTAGTCAAGTGCTGCATGCCCAGTCGTTTGGAGATTCAATTAGTGGCAGAGATGCTCTACGGGAAACATAAAGCCACGTTCAGCCACCGGCTGGCCCCCGGGCAGTGTATAGAGCCAAAGCTGCCCTCAGCAGCAGAACGGGGCAGCTTTTATTTTTGGAATTTTGGGTTTTTCTGCCTTGTGATGAAAAGAAAGCCTCTGCAATTGCTGAAGGCTTTGATAAGAGAAGGGGTAGTTGTATTATTAGCACGGATGTTAACATCTTCGCTTAAAAGACAGGGGGGGAAGTGGCTGCCTGGTTTTCTCTAAATTGAATTAAGAACGTGGTCCAGGAAGGAGCTCAAAAAAACATGTCTGAGCTTGTCAGCCCTTACAGGTTTGGGTGGAAAACTCCAGTTCTCACTTTCCGCTGAGTAATATTGAGAGCTCATTATTTGTGTGGTTTTCAACCAGGCTATGAATTATGAATGATTTATTTAAGAAGTGATAAACTATGGGCCTGCCCTTCAGTTATGAGGAGGTCCCTACAGCTGAGGTGTTTTACGTTCAGCGAGGAGACGGGCCTCAGCACCCTTCCCACGTTGGAGTTAATAACTTGTATTGTCAATTGAGGGCCGGTATGCATCGTTTTTCTGTAGTCCCCGGGATCTCCTGGTATGCAAGGCACAATGAAGTAGTTTCACTGAAGGAGAGATGAAAAATCGCGTGCTGTCACCTGGTGACATGAGTTTAGCTGAACCCAAGTCAGACCCAGATTTATTCGCCAGCGAAGACGGGATAAAGATACAGCCAGCACCAGTTCAGAAACTCTGCTTGAACCTTGCTTTGAGTGAGCGTGTCAACAAAGAGCTCCTAAACTGATGTGCTTGAATCAATAGTGATAGAAACCCCTGTGTGAATAGGGTCTGTATTTATCTGACACTGTGATGAGAGGGCACAGCAGAGGCAGCTGCAGCAGGGCTGTCCCCGGCACTCGGCCAGTTCAGTGGATGGGTGCTGGTGGCACTGGGAGTTGCTCTCCCTTGTAAAGAGGGTTGGCATGTGTGCCAGACACAAACGTTTGCATTTACTGTTGGTTTAAGGGCCTCCGTGCTTTTATTCCGCTGGAAACTGTGGGGTTTTTTTCCCCCCTCTCTGTAAGTTAAGGGAGGGGGGCAGAGGATAACTTACAATGTCATCTTTCCCTTCACAAATTAGAAACTCTGGGAAGGTGCGTGGGTTACGTGAGGTATAGACCAACCGTCCTGAATCATGAGTTCTGGTTATAGATCTTAAGAGGTATTTGCAGGACCAAAGTACTTATGTAAAGAAGTGTTTTTTAAAATAACATAAGTCCACATGACAGCGTATAGAAGTCGAATGACAGAGCAATTCGTGAGTTATTGTTACAAAACTAACCTTTCAAACGAGCTCCTAAAATACTCTGTGGCTGGAGTTTCACTTAAGGAATTTACTTTTAAGCCACTTTCTCCAAGTTTAAATCTGTCTACAGAAAACTTCAAAAACTTTTTTTTTTTTTCCTAAGGAAACGAGAGAAAGAAAAATAGCATGCTTTTTTTTCTGCTTTAAAGTGAATGCTTTTGAAACATACCACCCCATACCTGACTGGAATAAAAAAAAAAAATAAATAATTAATTTACCTTCAGAAACTGGGCATCAGTTTTCTTCGACAGAACAAAAGCCACCATGCCAACACTTAGGAAGGCAACACATCAACTACTCTTATAGCTCATACTTTATTCTCTGCATCAAAGCTTGGGGAGGAGGGGGGGGGAGCGGAGAAAAAACAGAGAGTGAGAGAGCGAAAGAGTCAAGCTCTTCAGAGCCTCTAATGACGCGTGCCAAACACGTGGAAGGTAAATCCCCTAATTCAGTCTATTCTTTCAGCATTCCCTGGCCGGCGGCCAAGCTAAATATTTCTGCCGGATAAAAAATGCACCCTCGTATGCGGCACTTTCTTAACAGGATGGCTCTCTGGCTTGAGCGGAGGGGGCTTCTCTGGGGGAAAGCCAACATGTGTGTTCTCTTATCTATTTATTTATTTTATTAAAAAGGGGCTTTATGGGCTGTGATTGGATTAACTTAGTGAACCCTGGAGGAAGAGGAAAAACAAATTGGGAAGCTGGTTTAGCACCCCCACCTTTTTGTCATCTTCTTTTGGGATTTCCTGGCTGGCTGCCACCTTGAGCCTGTTGAATGTTCTTTAGATCAATCAATTAAAAAGGCTTTAATATTTGGGTGATTGGAACGCAACATATGGGCTGCTGGTGCGGATGTCATGTGGTGCGTGGAGTTAATTGAAATGATTAATAGAGGTGTTAGTTTCTTCAAGACTAATTGAAGAAAGAATATAATTGGAAGCATGGACTAACCATTATTGTTGACTTTTTTTTTAGCATATTGTGTCCCTTAAACACTTTTACATGTTTATCAGCATGCAGATGGATTTTGTTTAGATTTCTTCGACACGGTGATTTGCAAAAATCACGACTACTGTACAAAAGTCAGACCTATTTTTATGTAAATTAACCTGAAAAAAGTATTTCTATGTGTCTTCTCTGTTTCAGTAACCAGTGCACACACTGAATTTTTGGTACCTGCTTTTCTTTAGATCCTCCCTAGACAAACCAATTTACCCAGCCTCACTGTTACCTGTGGGGTTGCAGCATCCATCCTCAGAAACTGATCAGGAGCCTTCGAAGGTTCGTTAGGGCACTTTTATCTCTGCCCAATGAGTTGTAATAATTTAAGACCAACAATATGGTCTTCTGGTGTCCTAGCGCACTGCAAGGGGTGCCAGGTATTTCAGGGAAATGGCGTCTCGATCGTACTGCCCCACAGCTTGTCAGCTTGACCATATTTCAGAGGGGTCCAGTAACTTATACACAGGACTGGGGAAAACCTGGCTTTGACAGCCAGAAAGAAATGCGAAATGAGAGAAATTCTGAGGATTTAACTGTGATCAGATCTTTTGGCCTCTCCACCTTCTTTAAGAATAATACATACTTTTTTTTTTTCCAGCAGTAGTAGCAGTAGTCTGTGAATTTTACCAAAATTGTTAAGCTATTGTGAAATACAGAACGAAAGCCCGGAGCTGGCTGCGGAGGACATCTGGCAGCAAGGAGAGGGTACAAAGGATGTGTCTCTGAAAATCATCCTGCTGCACAGGGTCGCTCTCAGGTTAGAAATGGGGAAACTGAGCAAACCTGACAGTCTCTGGGCTGCAGTCAGCAGGCAGGGGCTGGCCGTCTGAGCAAGAGCACTGCCGCGTCCTGCTCGCTGCTGGGCTGTGGTTACGAGTGCCAGAGCAAACTTTCAGCTGGGGATTTCTTAAGATTGAAGACCATGGCTTTAAATGTCTTGTGAATCTGCTAGAGGGCAAGCGGTTACCTTTGGGAGAAGAGAATCCGGCAAGGTGGTAATGGTGGGTTGATCCAAAAGGTAAGTCGGTTCGCATTTAGGAAGACAGATGGGCTATATTTTGAAGCGCAGTATTTTCACACCAGTCTCCTTTTTGCCTGCTTTTGGTAATAGAGGAAAAGCTTAGGCGTGATTCTAATGTCCTGGAGGAGAACTGTCTTTATGGAATGGATTTTCTCTGTTGTTTTCCTTTGTACGTGTGCTGCAGCATATGTGTTCATGCATCCTTTTTCAGTAGTCAGAAAGTTTATTCTTCAGCCCAGAATAAACCGAACAGAGAAGTGATAGATAAGCTTAGAGGGGTTTTGTTGCTGGCTCAGAAGAAAAAAAAAGTATAGAGGATGGTTTTAATATTTTAGAGTCTTCCCACACAGATTTCCAGTGATGCTTTGAAGGCAACTGTGCGTCTGCAAAGACTTTGAGCCTCCCCGGAAGATGTGGCCTGTCTTGTGTACAGATCTGAGCGAAGCGTTTGTAGAAAGGAAGTGGCTGCCCTGTACTGGGGGCTGAGAGGAAGGGAAGACATGAGGTCTGATTGCAAGCTTCCCTCGCTCCCTGTCGCCTGATTTGTGTGCACGCAGTGCTAATCACTCCAGATAAGGGGTGTGCCAGGACAGGCTGGTGCAAATTAATATTTAAAAAAAAAAAATAAATAAAATTTATTAGTATTACTTGGTGACCAGATTAGTCACTTAAGGATCTGGTTTTATTACAGCAAACTACTGCAATAAGATAGTCACTTGTTTAGTTTTTTAATCTTAACAGTGGTGAAAAATAGTGGCATTAGCATTTTTGTTGTCTCCATTGCCCTTTAGAATTTAGTGTATGAGAAGAAGCATTTAATGTAAACTTGTTGGAACAGGAGCATCCTCTCTGTCTTTATCAAAATTTGCCATGTTGTGTAGTTAATACAATTCTGGTGCATTGAAATGAGCCACTGAAAGAGGAATAGCAAGCTAAGGAAATAAGGTTTAAATCTGTGCACGTGCTTCGTATGTGATTTGTGTGTTATCATTGTATTCTCATACAGGAGAATGTTCAATAACATCCCCCTAAAATTAATCTCGGGAAACTAATCTCTAATATAAGCAGGGCTGGTAGCATCACCTGTTGCTAAGACAGACCATTTGCATTAGGAGATCCCACTTTTAGGTGCTGGTAAACCTACTAAATTCTAAACGTGTGGCTCAGTTGTTTCTTCTTTCCTCAGGCTGTATTTTTCCCCAAAACCTAATCTGTCACTTCCATGAGCTTGGTTATGAAAGAATTGTGTTGCTAACATTGAAAGTGTGATGACTTTCCTTTTGAAAAGTATTTTTGCCATGACAGCCCCCATCTTCTGGAGCAGAAGTTTGAATGACAGGTTCGGTGGCCAGGGGAAGGAGAGGGTATGTGGCAGGGGAGGGTGGTGGCTGTTGTTGCCAGGGATGCTCAAATGCCATCCTTCTGCTGGGAGCGCTTCCTGGTTCCTGGATCTGCACATGTGTAAGTCCCACTTACATTGGGACTTTGTCAGAGCAAGACCAGGACACACAGCAGTCCTGTCCCCAATCCCGGACTCCCACGCCCAGGAGAATTGCTTTTGAGGTAGAAGCCAACCTAGATGACCGGCAGAGGAGCACCCCAAGGAGCTGTAGGAGGCCATCATGGCTCACTTCAATGAGTAAACGCAGTTGGGTCTAAAACTGAGCACCTGAACAGAGAGCAGAAGAGTGCTTGTTCAGCGTGTCCTTACTGCAAAGCGTCCTGAGGCCAGAGAGTCATCAAATGGAGCTGTTTTTGAAAGCCTGTGGACAAGAGCTGAACCTGGCAGGGATTATGAAGGAGGAGAGAGACTGCGCCTGGAGATCAGCAGTTTCAGGGAGGAGGGAAACTGAGAGTAAGGTTGGTACAAGACCGAGGGATTTATCTTTATGGGTTATTGTAGACGAAGACGAGCAAGCTCGGTGTTAAAAGCGGGTGGGATGTAAGCCAGCTCTGATCCAAAAGCTGCCTGACTGCATTAGCACGGTGCTAAGCCCAAGCTAATATATCCGGCTTCTCACCAGGGCTTATTAGCTCGGGCTCAGTGCCATACTAACAGAGTCACAGGACTTCCAGTTGGCTTGACACCACGTCTGCTCAAAGTGTGAACTGAGCTCACCGCTACGTGCCCGCCGAGGAGCACCGGGAGATGCCTGGAGACTTGACCACACCACGTTGCTCTTCGGGCTGTGGAGGCCAGGCCTGCTTGTCACCGTGAAGGGGCACGTGGGGATGGAGAGTCCACCCTGCTTGCTTAGATCAGGAGGGGAAAGAACTGCAGCGGAGATGAGGAACATGGAGGTAGCAAAACTGGCTGGATGAGAAGACCTGGCACAAGGAGCCTGGGTGTGGGAGAGGAAAACGGGAGTGACTGGAAAGGGAAACTACAAGAGGGGTTAGAAGGAACAAGGTGCGGACTTGCTGGGCAAGGAGACCGATCACAAGTCTGAGGCGAGGTCTGGAAGATGGGCTGAGACAGGAAGAGAGGGAAGGAAGAACAAACTCCACACCAAACCTGGCATGAAACCAAGATGCCTGAAAGCAGTCATTCCTTTGCTTCTAGCATGTCACCTGGGGGAACCCACCAGCAGAAAAGTCCTGTCCCTTCCAGTGCTTGTGCTGACCATGCCAAAAACAACCATATGGTTGCTCTGAGCCAGGTCTTAGCTTCCCCGCGGAGGTCTGCCTGTGGCAGATCAGAATATCCCAGCACTGTTGATGGTCTGTGTGGGTGTTGGTGTGATGCCAGGTCAGGGCATCTCTGCTTTTTCTAGTCGCAGTTTCAAAAAGTGGCATAAAAACTGTTGAAGAACATTACTAAAATTGCAAACTCAAGTTCTGTAGAGTTTAGGTTGTTTGCCTAACCCCAATTTGATCCTCGTATGCGTTGTGATACAGTCTTTAATTACTCATTTAATTACTGTTTTTTTCTACTGGTTACTTGCCTCATTCTGGCATCAGACAAGCTTGCTAGGGGAGATGAATTGGGGTGGTGTAATAAAATGTTATCTTTAAGACACCTCTCCCCCCGTCTCATTCACTGCGGCGTGAGCCGTGGTAGGAAGGAGTGTTGCTCTTCTCAGGGCAGGTGAGCTCTGCTCTGAGGAACCAAGTATTATTTCTGCCCCTGATTCTGAACAAGATTCACGCCTGCTCACCTTAGCAGAGCCTTTCGCAGGTGGTCATTAATTTTAACATTTTTCTGGGTGCCTGACGTGAAACAGGGTGCCTCTGCAAAACACAGAGCCATCACAGATGCCAGGAGGAGAAACGCTTTGAATATAGAAAGCGATATGCCGTGCTGAGTATATCGGCAGCTCTGCATCCCAAAATTAACATACGCTTTTGATGTTCAGGTCATTGTGTCTCCGTACCCCTTCTGCAAATGAGAACAGCAATAATACCTTCATCAGCATATGGGGGAGGTATTGTGAAAATCAGATTAGTCATTATTTGATATTTGTGAGGCATTCAGGTGCTGCTGTTGTGATGAGCAAAGTGGAAAAATACAAGACAAAGTTGGTTTGTCTTTCATTTGAACAATCTGTGGTAAGAGTGAGGCACTGGGCCTTTCAAGAGAGAAAAAAAATCTGGAAAAATGGCTTTTAGTCAGCACTCTTCTTTCTAAACACTGAACGAGGGAGAGATCTGGTGGGAAAAAAAAGATGGTGCATCGTATGCCAGGAGTGCAGACCTGGGCTTCTGTATGCAGTTCTACATCTGGCATCTCCTGCCATTGGAAAGAGTGCCCGATTTTACACCATTATAGTCTCTGGTTACTGCCATTTTGGAGCGTTTGTCTCACTGCAAAGTGTGGCTTTTTTATGTGATGCTGTTGTCTTGCAAATCACGGTAGGTTTTTACAGAACTTTGACTCAGCTTCAGGGAAGGAGGAATGAAGAAGCAGAAGAGTGAACTTCTGAAAGCTGAAACCCTCCTTTCCCTGTGTTTGAGCAATCTGCGCTCTTATGAAACCTTTTGAAATCTCATTTGCTGATGTCTTCCTGACCCCCAAAATTATTCTTGTGCAAATGTTGACACCCAGCAGAGATGAAATCATTGACTTAGGAAAACATATCTAGCTTATCAGAAACTGCAGAGTTCTAACAATACGCTAGCAACACCAGCCTTTTTTTTTTTTATTTAAATTGTTTGTGGTTAGTTGGCAGATGGTATTGTGAATCAGGTTATACATATCTGAGGAAGCAGAATATTTTTTCAGTTTATAGGAACCTGAATCCATGTCGTGTACTAAACTGGTTTTCATTTTCTGCTCTTCTCGTCTGCTCATGAATTTTCTGTGCACTTATAATTTTGATATGTTTGCTAATTTTATGTTGACAGTTTTAATTACATGCTCCCAGAGTGCATAAGCAGAACAAGAACTAGATTATGTTTTCCAATTGAATTCAGGCTGCGTGTAAATTTTCTGTGTGGGCTGAACCCATAGCTCACTGAAATCAAAGGACATCAAAGTTTCTCCACTGACCGCCTGAAATCAGTTAGTCCTCAGTTGTTGTTTTTTTGATTATTCTGACACTAATTTCCTTTTATTTGATTGCTGAAGGAAAGTGAACTGAAAGTGGCTAGACAAAACACCAGAAGAATTTTGAGGTTTTGGCCTCCCGTATCATGCCATTAGATACCAGCCAGGGAAAAAGGAACAATTACAATCCAGTGACTCGTGGATGCCTGTAAAGCCAGAAGAGGCATTTAAACTTGATTTTACATCTTAGAATTTTTAGGGTCACTAGGTAATTTCAAAAAGGAAAATATGCTTCTATGGAGTTTGCTGTGCCCAGGAGGAAGAATCTGCAAAAACCCAGTGTACTCTCGTTGGTCCAAAAGTGACAATTTTGAGTTCTGCTGTTCAGGCGTGAGTTTTGTTTTTTCTGTTTTAGATTAAAGGCGTGGCTGAATGTTCATTGTCCCTATGATAAAAGCTGTAAAAATGGGTGCAAAATGGCCCTTGTGCAATGTGGTAATTTACCTTTATTTTAAACTGGCTTACACATCTTAATACATTATGACAATCAGAATTATCAGGCCACCAGGCGGAGAGGAGTTTGTTTTGTTAATTGCTCTTGTTAAGCCTAATTACAGAACGGGGTGGAGTGGATGTGAGGGGAGGGAGGAATCTGCTAGCAAGAGGAAATTCTAAAATCCTCGGAGCGGTTCCAGGCAGTGCGTGTTGGGGAGCGAGAGCGTGGTGTGTGTGTGTGTGTGTACGGGGGTGCGAGCGTGTGTGTGTGTGTGTGTCAGGGTGGCAGAGTGAATGACAGACTTCCCATATGGACTAAAATCCTGAGATGCATGAGCTGGAGGTGGGGAACCTGTGCTGTGCGGACACATGAAGGTACAGCTGAACAAAGAAATGTGCTGTATTTTGCTTGATGAATTAACTCCTTTCTCTTTTTATTTGTGTTTTGGTGGGGGGGGGGGGGGTGATGCATATAACTTACTTTGCTGCTAATTTTTGAATTTTGGGGTTGGGTTGAGTGTTGGAGTGGTTTGCTGATGTGACGTGCCATCCTTTGATGTTAGGGGGTTTTCGGGCACAAGGTGTGTGTACGTGGCTGTGGGCTGGTACCCGGGATCCCTTCCAACCCTTTCCCTTTTTCCCCGGTGACCGCAACGGAGCGGTGCTGCCCGCAATCTCTGTTATTTGTGCAGACTTTCCCTATGGAAACCATGGGTCCGAAGAGCCCTCCTGCCCTGCATTATTCCAGTTTGTTTGTGTGCCCCACATTACGCTGCTGGCGGCTCGCTGTGCCTTGACCCCCATTGTCAGCCCCCCCCGGGAGCCTCCGGGACTGAAGTTTTTGATAAGGCAGTTTTGAGCAAGCCAGACGCAAAGTAAATGATTGTACAGCAAATCTGTGCTCTTCTCTGGGGTATGTTACCTGACTTGTTTGCTGCCAAGGTGGTTTTATTGTTTTGGCTACTGGGCGGAGGGAGGAGACTTAGAGCGGCAGAGGAGTCACGCTTTTGTTTTGCTTAATTACAATGTACGCTTTTAATAAAACCTTTTAGTGCCATGAATTAAATGGCATCGCAGTCGTGCACAGGAAGAAAAATGCTGCTGCTGTTGCAGCTGACAGCTGAGTGGTTAGATGGCCAGCGTGGGTCTGAGGCTCAGAAGCCTTTTCTTTGCTGGCTGGAGATACCGCTGGGTAAATGTGTTTACTTTTTCCTTAGTATTTATACTAGTTAATGTGTCGCACTAGATAAATCTACTTCCTGAGTCCATCCTTCAGCTTGCTCTCTTCCCTCCCAATTGACAAATGGTTTGAGTTTGACACCGTTTTATCAGTTGAGCCCCTGCTGGGTGCTGCATGCCTGCTTGTCTCTGCTTTATCGTGAAAAGTGAATTATCTGCAATATTTTGTTACCATCTAACTAGCAGTTGGCAGGCTTTCCTATATGAACTGATTTAGATTTCAGCAAGGGGAGGCTGTTGTCTCTTTTCTGTGCGAAGCCCCGTTGTTGCTCTCCAGGAAAACAAAAGATCCCAGGGCTTTCTGCACCGCAATCTGCTGCTGTCCCACTTTCAAGGAGGTGTTTTGTTTGTTGCGGCAGCTTCCTATCTTAAAATGATAAATTGAGCGGACATGTGCGCTGCTTTAAACCTCTGTCTCCAGGGCTTTGTGTATCACTTAGGATAAAATACATTATTTTGTGGTAGGCTGTGGTGCGATTTACACTTGGTTTAAAGATTACAAAGCAAAAGGGAAAGCATCAACATCTTTAGCAGTGGTAGTTTGATGAGGAATAGCTGTCAGAAGAACTCTACTGACTTACCTCAAGTGGGTTGCAAATGCATTAGGGATTCATTAATATTAATAGTAGAATAGACATTTCCTGCATTCGTTTGACATCTTCCACACTTTTTTTTTTCTTTGCTTTTTTTTTTTTTTTTTAAGAGCAACTTGGAGTGCAGTTTTAACACTTATTCAAGTTAATACAAGGATGATAAGCTAAAGTTAAACAGAAGGAGACCCCTGAGTGTGTGGGGTCAGTCTCTAGGAGTCCTGGAATTTGGTGCCACACTTTAAAGATTGTGGTAAACTCTTGGGTGAGGCTTTAGGGCAGTTTGCAAAACGGGTCCGCTAGGTACGATTGTAACCAGAAGAAATTGTTGTTAGAAGGAATTGTTCTATGAGGGTGATGGGAAGGTCACTATCAAAATGGCATGTAAGGGTTAATAACTTTGTGGATTTCTAAAGTGGACACAGTAGTGACTTGTTCACCTACTGGTGAAAAAAAGAAAATGCAAATCAGTCTTCGAATGTTTTGTGAGGTTGGCTGAACAGTTCAGTCTGAAAAATAAATAGATCCAAGGTAATTTTTACTCATTTTCTCTTTTAAGTCTTGTGACGCACATTTTGATGCTTCTGTTCTGTCACTGGTAGGCTTCCAAGCATTCAAAAAAAAAAAAAGAAAAGTAATTTGAGAAAAACACCAAATATCTTTGAGACGTAAAATAAAACCAAGAATATTGTCAGCACCAGGGGGGAACATGTAATTGCAATGATCGTTTTTCAGTGTCCTGTGCAGCACATCACAATTTCGCCCGCTGAGCCCTTTGACTCATGGTAGTAAAGCCAGGCAGGGGTTTGCTTTTTATGGAAAACACAGCTAAGAGTCGCAGTCCATAAAATGTCAAAAGAAGAAGATAAGCCCCCGCAAAGCGCCTGGTCTGGCAAGACTGGTGATGCAGCAGCTACAAACGCCGAAGCGCACGCGAGTTTGGCAGCTCTTAGTGATAGGGCAGTTTGAATTGTCAGTGTGCGTCTGCTCTACTTGTTGAGCCTAATGAAAAGTACAGTTTAATCACTGGTGTGCCAAATTGACCATGATTAGCTGTTATTGCAGATTAGTGCATTGTCTGGGGCTCCAGAATTATTGATCCGGGTGCTGTGCTCTGGTGTTTTCTGTGCCCTCTATCGTAACCTCTTCTTAATGCTTAGGGGAGGGAAGCAGGAAAGGAGAGTAGGAGGGAAGAAGTCCAGATGGGAAGAAAACAGGTCCTGAAAAGACCACATAGGAACTAGGTCAGGTACTCTGGAGATTAAAGAAGCATGCTTCATCCCTGGACGCAGGAGGCAGGGACAAGTAGCATACAATTACGAGGAATTAGAACGGCAACAAGTAGTGCAGATTTATCAGCTTTAATTGTCTATTGTCAGGACAGAGCCCTTCTTGTAGATCAGGCGCTGCCAATGCTTTAATACCTCTAATGGACTCTCTATTGTGGGATTATCTCTCCTAAGGACAATGTCTTTCTTAAAACTAGTTGTTTTGGGAGAGGGAGGAGGAGAAAAAAAAAAAAAAAAAAAGAAGGAGGGGGGGGAAGTAGTAGCTGCAGCCCTCGTTTTTTTTCTCTCTGGTTTGTCACATTCTGCAGGAAGTAGCTGAGAGCCCAGTGTTGCCCTTCTGTCAGCAGCACTATTCCTTCAGGGGAACTGATAGATACCTATTGAACATTAACCCCCTTTGCTCCACCTTCCCCAACGAGCTCCTCCAGAAACAATAGCTGGTTGATAAAGAGCAGATAAGCGAGGACACCCGGCTTAAGAATCTCTTTGCTATCTTTATTTTAAAAGCTTTCCTGGGTTTTGCAAAGTAAACATTACAACATTTAAAGAAGGATAAGGTGTCAACTATTTAATGAGAAGTTGTGTTTAATAGCAGAGGAATTCTTCCCTCCCCCAGCCAACACACAGGTATGAAAAGACTGTTATTTCACCACCGTGGGGTAGGAAAGGTGGAGAAACGACAACTGTACTCTGAGAGGCTTAAAAAGTGGTCCTTCAGCCCACCCCTGCCAGATTTCCTAATTAGCCCTAAACGTACAGTCACTATTTTGAATCCTTTGGTCCTAGGTGCATGGTAGTTGCGTTGCTGGATCTGTGATAATCTCTGGGTAAATATTTTTGTTTCCACCATATGTGCTTTGTCATGGTGTGTAGCTGTTGCTTTTGTTAATCTGTTTTGAAATGCACTCTGTGGCCAGTTCTTTGTCTGAGAAAAGTGGTGTGGTTCCACCCATGGATCTCACCCTCCTTCTGCTGTGTTCATCAGTTTCATGACCCTGGTGAGTTACCTGAAATGAAAAATGAACTACGCAGGAAGAGAGTCTGAAGTTTCACTGTGGTTCAACTCACTGTGACTTACCAGGCAGGCTGTGGAGAGAGTACCCCAAAAAGTGTCATGACTGCCAAGCTGGGAAGAGACATGGAGGTTGAATTGATGCAACTGATTCCGAGGTGGCTTTGTTATTTCAGATTGTTTTGAGCTTTTTTGTGGGGGTGATGTCTTTGAAATAGTCACAGGAGCCTATATATGTATGTATACTGTCCCATCCCTCCTCCATAACAATCTGGAAAACAGCTTATTTTAAAGGAGAATTACCCAAAAGCACACCCTTTCCTCCTCTGACAGTCCTCTGTCACCAGTAAAGTTGGAAAGTGTTTGGAATGGGTTGGCCTGTTTTCATTCATTTTTCGTCAGACACAGTTGCTATGGTCAGAATCTTCAGAAGTCCGTGTTTAAGGTGTGGAAGGTTGTTTTATTGTGCTTGTTTTTTCTTGCCTGGTATAAACTTGAGTTGGTAGAAACATGCAAAGACAATACAAGCATTGTTGTATGGGCTCCTGGCTATTATCCCTACCTTTTCCTAGACCACCATCACTCAGAAGTGTGATGGGAAGGCTGATGGTAACAAAGAGGGGAAGATCTGTGGTCTTTACTTTGACACATTTCCCTTCTCTTAAGGGACAAGGAGATGGCTCCTTACTTTTAGTCCAGACCCTAAACTCTGCTTTCTTCTCCCCTACACTGAAAAAAATGTGCAGTGATAAAGCCGCTGCTCCTGCTTTCTCAATACCTTCACCCCAGCTTGCTTCCTGGGAAACAAGAGCGAGTGGCTTCAGACTGTTTGGTCTTTGCTGCTCAGCTGCATTGACAGTGAGGAGAAGCCCAGCTTCTCACAGTGACTTCTGGCCCTCCCGACAGCAGGCCCAGACAGCCTGGGCTCCTTCTTCTCAAGCTCAAGCCTCAACAAGAGGAAATGGCTGAAGCTTAGTTCTCGCTTCTGTGTGCTGCAAGAATGTTTTTTCCATTGGAGAAGGGTTGTTTTGGCTTATTCATAAGTCATCTGAGCAGTATTTTAATAAGGCCTAGCTGGAAACAAAAAGGGATATGGTATTTTAGTTAGAATCCTTTTTTCTCTTTTTAAGGAAAATTTCTCGAGAGGATAAAACAACAGAAATCAAACGAGATGTTAAGGCTTGCGCTAGGCAGTAGCTAAGAGTGCAGCCAAAAGATCTGCTCTTGGTATTGCACAGCCGAGACAAAAATAAACGTGAAGGCATTTGGAAGCGCTACAAGGCAATGACCAGGGTGCTCTGTAATTAAAGGCAGTCCCTGAAAGCAGCGTGTGTTAATTCAAAAGCCTCCTGGCTACAACATACACCACCCCAAATGCCCTTGCAAAAATCTTCATGTAGATTCAAGTGCAATTTTAATTTCTCTCTTTATAGGCAATACCATGCTGAAGTAGTCTAGGGCATACAAAGCCTCTGAGATGGTATCTGAAGCCTATAGGCTGTGTTTTGTAAAGGTCAGGACAGTCTGTGAGAAGGCGGCTTTAACTTTTGCTGTTGCACCGGGTGCTGGGTCTCTCTCTTCCCCTTGAATCTGACAGCAACCACGTTTTCAGAAACGTGGCCCCAAAACACGGGTGTATCTCAGCAGAACTTGAAAGCAAGTTCTTCTTTGAGTTTGATTTCTCGGTTGGCTTTTAAAAGCTGCGCAGTCGTGCAACTACATCATGTACCTTCTCCGAGTAATGACCACAACTGGTCCCCAAATGTTTACCAGCACAAGGATGCCTACATGCAGGAAGTGGGAAATGGGGGTGGGTCTGGTAGTTACTCTTGATGTGGTCAATCTGCCACTGACCTTGTTTGGGTAAGGGGAAGGGGAGGATGTGAAAATGAGACTCCGCTTTAATCTCTTGTGTGCATTTTATCTTCCCCCCCCCCCCAACTTTCTAAAGAAGTTTCATCTATTAGAGCCAGCTCCCTTCCCTCCTTCTTCCCCTTACGACTGCAGCTCTCGCAGGCGCAGGGAGAACAGCAGCAGCGGCAGCTGAGTGGCGCAGGCTTGTTGTTGAGCTGAAGTGGTGATAGCATCAAAGGAAATGGATGGGGATTTCTGAGATCAGAGCTGTTAGGGCCATTCATGATTTGTTGCCAGGCTGAAAGCTGCTGCAGAGAGAGCTGCCTGAGAAATGCTGATTAATACGGTAATTGAGGTTTTCTATGAGCGAGAAGGAAAAAATGAAAATATGACTAAAAATGTTCTTTTTGAAATGAACAACATTTTGAGATTGCACATTCCAGACAATAGCGGCTACTGGTATGAAAGATTTCTATAAAAGAGCAGAAAACTGCTGGTTGAACAGGGCGTCTTTTTATGTTTCTCTATTAAGGAGGAAGGTCAGAAGGTCAGTCTATATATTTCTTTAATGGCAGAGTTTCCTTTGCGATTCTTACTTCAGTACACATTCTTAACAATTTGTTTCTGTCTCTTCTTTCTTGATAAACTTAGTTTTATTCCAGATCAGGCACCATTAGGCTAGACCTGCACGCCAGTGAAATCCCTTCTCCTGTGGTACAGTAGTTGTGGGCTCAGCTTCACCGAGACACCTGGAGCTAATTTCAGGATAGCCTTGGAGTGTGCCACGGAGTTATTTGAAGTCTGTAGGCTTCATAGTCTGTACTCACCTCCCCAGGCTCTGGGAAGGGAGCCGCACTGACCTGGGATATTGGCATCCTCTTCTCATCCTGACGAATATTTCACTTCATCTGATCTGATCTAATCTCTGCTTCCTCTTCTTCTCCTGCCCAAAAGCATTCTCAGTTCGTTGAAAGGCAGATTTGCTTTTCTCCTGCCATCCTTCACATTAAGAAGATCAGCCCCTGAAGGAAACACATCAACCCTTTTTTCTTGCCCCCCTTCCCCCCCCCCCCCTTTTTTTTTTTCTTTCAAGCTAACAGGGAAGTGAAAAGCTCCGAAACAGCTGCCTCTCAGAGTGAGACTATTTTTCGTAAAATAATCACCTTCAGTATGACTACATTGTTTTTCTGTTCTATGTGGTGTGACTCAGCATCAGTTAATTAACCCAATCAAGTAGGCTGGATTTCTCTCCTTTAATGAATGGTTCTTCCTACTTCAGAGCCTTCCTAGACCTCATTTTGGATGCGCCTCGGTTTTACCGGGTATATCCAATTACACTTATATCCTTCAGCCCAGTGCTCGGGCCACCTCTCTTGTGGAATTACGCCGTGGTGGAAGTTAAGCCAGGACGCTCACTTGCAAGCAGTTGCCCTACTTATGTCTGCTGCCACGAGCCCTCCTGTGTTAGCGCATACGGAAGGTCTTTACACAGATATACTATTCTCAGCATCGCAGACCGAAAATGGCAAGTAATCCTTTCCACACGTCTTTTTATCAGAGGGAGGAGGAGCAGGTTAAGGGAAAGGGATGTGTGTACACCCATGAGAGGGACAGACAGGCACCCGATTGCATAAAACGTGCTTGCTTTTTTTTTTTTTTTTTCCTCTTTCTCCCTTTTCTCCTGTGAAGAAGTACGTAACACCCAGATGACCCCAAAATACAAGTGTGCGTGTGTTTAAAAGAGGAATGTGAAACTAGCTGCCACTTAAAGTGCTGGGAAAGTGATGAGAAATACACTGGCAGACGGGTGAGAAGGAGGAAAAGTGCAGTAGAGTTGCCTGGCAGTGCAGCAAGCTCGCATTCACAGTGGGCTGTCGGTGGCTATAAATGGAATTGTGCATCACCGTTCCTCGGAGCCCGAGGACGCCTCGCTTGGAGAGACAGGACCACTGAAGGAAGTAAGGCATCTGGTTGTTTGGTAATGAGAAGCAGGAATGCTCTTAATAATAAACAAACAGGACATTGTATGCCATCATCACAGGATGTCCTTCCTTCAGCCAGCACGCTGACTTGGATCGGAGTGGGGGGGGTGGGCGTGTGTGGAAATCAAAAGGGGGGATGCAGGGTCTGCTAATTGATTAATTGCTGTACCAATCCTCTTTCCATCCCCAGCCCGCTGCCGGGCGGTCGCTTACCTGTTGCCCTGCGCAAGGTGACGGCTGGTTTTCTTGCCGCTGGGGGAAAGAGGCGTCGAGGCTGGGGACGCCGGCGGCCTTGCCCCGCTCCTGCCATGTCGGTTTCCCGGCAGCCGCCGAGGGAGGGGGGAACTGTCCCTGAAGGAAGAAACGGAAATGTTTTTCCTAATTCCTTTTACAAGCGTTGATTAGAGGGGAGATGCTGGGAAGGGATAAAATCAGAGCGCCGAAACTCCCCGACTGGTCATACCAAGTGAAGTACTGTACTCGTTAAGGTTTAAATCGGGGTTTAGTCGGTATTCGGAACCTGGGAGTCACTTTAATTGGTTTTTTTTTTAAATAGAGTTCTATCTAGTCAAATCGGGGGAGAACGAAGCGGGTACACGTTGACCTCCGGAGCTTAAAAACAGCAGGAAAAAACAGATTCTTTTAGTGAAAACGGGCTCACGCTCGCTTCCCGCCGAGGTGCCCACCCGACCCAGGTCTCCCCACTTATGCGGGGTGTGTGTGTGTGTGTCTCCCCCCGGCCGTCGCCTCTTGGTGGAAAAGGGAGGAAAAATATATATAAGATAGGTAATTAGTACTAACGATAACAATTTTAGCAGGGCGGCAGGTAGAGCCCCACCTCCCCGCCCTGTGAGGGAGAAGGGAGGGGCCGGGCGGTGCGCGCGGCTGTGGCGGGCGGTGCGCGCGGCTGTGGCAGGCGGCCCCCCAGCGTTCCCCGGCGGCAAGAGCAGCGGCGGCGGCGGGACCTGTCTGACAGC
>JAHREE010000411.1:1193599-1301650 GCA_033628505.1 Tringa tobata | reverse complement strand
CCGCTAAGCTGCAGCCCCTTTTGGCTGCGGCAGGGGGGCTGCTGGCAGCCTGGAGCCACCCTGTCCCATCACTGCAGGCACCCCTCTCCTGGAGGGTACCCCTCAGGGACCACAGCAGCTGAGCTTGTTGGGGTCACAGCGGAGGCCGAGAATCGCTGGCCAGAAAGCCACCTTCGGTTAAAAGTTGTCTGGACAGCTTTAATCTGGTTTAGCAAAATGGATGTGCAGAACAATCCTCTGCCGAAATAACCTTCTAATGGGCACAGGGTGATGAGAATCATCTTCGTGTTCAGCTGCACCAGGGGAGAAGCAAAGCCTGCCTGTAAGGTGGATATCAAAAAGTATCTGCTGTGTCAGAGACGCCAGTTCAGTGAGTGTTTCAAGTTGACTAGTTCAAGGAGTGATTTCTAGAGATTCTGAGAATTTCATTAAAGCTGTTTTAATTAAGGCCAAGATATTTTAAAACCGTGAAAAAGCTCAAGCTACCATGCAGTAAAACTGGTAGGGTGTGCTGTATCTTGGTTGTGAACTTTTCTTGAGAGGGCAGATGGATGTAAATGAAGATATATGGGGAAGACGAGAAGAACATCTGCCTTTTTCAGCTCTCTATGAGAAATGTACAAGCAAGACAAAAATAAAACTGAGCCACTGAGCTTGTTTCAGCTTGTGGTAGGTGTAGGAAAATTTCTGGAAGCCCCTTTTCTCTCTCTCCAGTCCAGATGCACAGATCAATGGAGCATTTAACTACCTCTACTGTTGATGTTTAATTTTTTTGTGGTGTGCTGAGACACATGTTGAAACGCGGACAAGCACAAACAGCCACCACGTACACCCGGCAATCTGTTTCCGGGTGGATTACCTCCTTGATTCCGTGGCTGCTATTTGTCGCCTCTATTTTGACATTTACCATCAAATTATGCTAGGCGTTAGTTGTTTACAGGGATTTTTAATCTTGACCAATACACAGGCAAGTACTTCTCCCTCTGTCTTTCTCCCTTTCTCACACCAAGGGTGATGCAACGGAGGAAAATGCAGCATGAGAAAATCTCAAGGCTTAGCTGATTTGTGAAGGGCTGTCTGCAGTCCAGGGTTTTTACTGTCCTTTGCTGCAAAGGACAGTTACAAAGAACATGAAATGCTGGCTGGAGCGAGCTATCTGCAGGGTCTGCTGAGTGCTAACCTGCTTTGGTAGGAAGGTTGATTCCTTGCGGGGCACAGGCAGCAGGAATCCCAACTCCCGGTGTTCATCAGCCGCTTCTGCTGTTCCTGCCTTGATCTGAAAGTGGCGCGATGCATCAAGGGGATACGATTAATATATTTTGCCATGAAGGCTTGGTTATAATACCAAATTAATGGGCTTTTTACCTTCCTTTTTTTTCCCCCCCACTATCTCAGCAGCGGCATCAATCTTGCAAAGGGTTGGGGGTTTTGGTTTACAAAACTGTTGGTTTTCTAACATTGTTTGGGTACATTAAATTTAAGAAGATTGGTGAGGGAGGAACAGAGAGAGACAAAACCAATAACTCAGCAGTGTTTTGCAAAGGGTTACTCCAAGGCACGTTCTTCTGAATAATGATGAATTGCTTCCTGATTTGTGGTCAGTGACTTTTTTTGGTATAATTACTGTCAAGAAGGAAGCTGAACAACTAGAGTACATTTCTTAGACTTAGCATAGTGGAGCATTTTCATCAAAACTCTTACGCCTTTTTGACCAAACCCACTTGACATGTTACCGGAACTGCTGCCTCCTTTTTATAAAAGAGTGTGATCTGTGAGTACATGTCCCAAAGCCATTTCATACTCTGTTTTGTATGCCACTGTATGCTGGTGAGAGAATTGTAGTTTGTCTTTATTTTTTTTGTTCTCCTTTTAGCTATCAGGACGGGTACAGAGCGAAGAGGGTGGGGACGGGGAGGATGTTTCATTTTGATCTGGAGGAGCAGTCATTCCAGTTCCTAACTTATTAGAAAAGCGAGCTCTGTAGCAGTGAAGTGATTGATAGCTATTGAATAGTTGTGTTTGCTGAAACTAGGCTTTTGGAGTTTGCCTTTGATAGGAGAAATAACTTTTGAAGGTATCTGACAGTCTCTGTACATTTCGTTTACTGTTTCTTCTTGTAAATGTATTTCCACAAAACACATTTTTCAGGCAGTGTTCATCTTTGGCTTCCATATGTGTCGGTAAGATGCTAGCATCTAACAAAGCTGGTCATACCATATCCAACACGATTGTTAACTTATTTCTGTTTTGTTGACCTGTCCCTAAAAATTTCTTGCATTGGTTGCTTTACCTTGTTATGTTCGGGGGACAGGGGAGAGGAAAGAAGACTTTTTGATTTCTACAGGCGATGAACTGATCCTGTGCTGCTCTTCTTGTAGGTCACTGGAGTTATAAGCAAAGAGTACATCCCAAAAGGAACGCGCTTTGGACCCCTGGTAGGAGAGATCTATACCAGCGATACGGTTCCCAAGAATGCGAACAGAAAATACTTTTGGCGGGTAAGCAGGAAAAAACAGCACCGTGTTGTTGCAGTAAGCAGATCACTAAATGAGTACAGCTGAGAAGCTGGGTCACTTCCTGCTTCAGACCTGTGTGTGAATGCAGGGGGCAACTTCTGTGCACTGCCAGGCACGAACAGAGCCAGTGGGCTGAACTGAGCCGAGTAAAAGCCTGGCTGTCTTGGACGTAGGGACCATGTGGGTGGAGAGAGCAGGGAAGATCCACAGCCCTTCCCAGCTCTGTCTTCTGAAACAGATCGGTTCTCGATTGTGTAAAGAAATAGTTGTGCTTGCTGAAGGGGCAGGTTATTTTACATTTCTTCACCAAGGAAAGTCATTCTTGTTTATGCAAATACCAGGTATCCTTGATTTTTCCAGCTGTGAAGAAGCTGTGAAAGTACTGCATAATCTTTTAGTCTGGAATTATGATACATTTTGTGGCATTTTCCCTGGGTTTTGAATAGAAGTGCTGTAACACAGTGGTGGTGGTGGTGTTCAGCGTATATCATTCAAGTCATAAGCTTTTCTGGTCCGCTTCAGAAAGTGTTAAAAGAGCAGCCCACAGACCTTTGCAAATGGAAGATCCATTAACAGCAGACAAACACTAGAGGTGATGCCTAATTTGTACTCTGTAGTGTATAAGCTGGAAGGGAACACCAGCCAATTTGTCTTGGCTTGGGAAGTCTGTGCTGGGGAATATGCTTCCAGTTTATCAGTTGACATAATCCTCAGTCTCCTTTACAGACCCATTATTAATTGTTAGGGAACATTCCTTCAGCCTCATCTCCTTCCATGGATTTGTTTTGCTGCCTTCTAGCCATTTAGGTTGTGTCTAAATTGGTGGATTTGGGAGTATATCCAAGCCTCTGTACCCAGGTGCCTGCCTGCCTTAGCAATATCCCGACCTCTCATCCAGGTGAAACCCAGGGCAAGCACCAGCGTTCCCCACACCCCTTTCTTCCTACCTAATTGCATCATTTTGGTTTTCTCAGATTGTCTTTGTGCAATGTAATATGGCATTGCACAGGCAGTTATTTGCATGGGTGTTTTTGCAAAGCAGGCGGCTGTTTTCACGTTCGTAAGGCTACAAAATGTTTGTTACAGCCGAGTTTTCCGGGAGCTCGCTTCTGGCCTAGGGAAGGGACTTGGATGCCGGGGCTGGCCCTGCCAGTTGCTAATCAGACGGCAAACCCTGGGAAGAGGGGCTGCTAACCATCTTTTGCAGGACTTCATTCGTATATCGGAGCGAGAAAAGATGACATCATTCTCATGATGTGATTTTAAGCCTTAACGCAGAGGGATCCTCGGAAATAATATCCTAGGAGCCATCTAAGCATCGTTAAATTCCCTGTTATAATCTCTTGATTCGTTCAAGACACGCCGCTGCACCGAAAATGAATTCCTTCCTCGGGGTCTGAAACAGGCTTGCATATGCGAAGGAAATTGTGGGAGATAACTTCCCACATGTTATTAAAGGCATCCTGGGCTTGCTGGCAGGAGCGGGAACATCTGCTGCGCGCGCGGGGGGACGCTGCCTGCGCCTTGCCCGCACGAGGGGAGCGGGGCCGCCCGGGGCCGACGTCATTTCTGGGAACGGCGCCGTGACTCAGCACATCTGGTCTGGCCTTCCCCAGAATAGGTGGGCGCCCGGTGGGGCGCAGCCGGAGCAGGGTGACCGGCAGCATCCGTGGGAGCCGTGGAGGGCCGGTTTGGGAAGCGGCGGCAGGCGTCGAGCGCCGGAGCCCCGCGTTCCTGGAAGTTTGGTGAGGCGAGCAGAGAAACCCGAAGGCTCCTCTTGATGCAGCGCAACTCGCCCGGCTCCCCTTCCATTTTCTCATAACAAACACACCGCAAAATCTCTCGCAAGCTGCTTTGATGAGGCCACATGTATTTCCCCCTTCTCAGTTTACAGGAAGTTACTCTTAAAGAAAGTGATTCTGGTGTTTACGGTCCGCATTAAAGGGCCAGGCTGCCTTGCCCCTCTCCGCAGGCAGCTCTCTCTCTCGGGGAGCAGAGGTCCTGGCCGGTCGGCAGCGGCCAGGTAGGTAGGAGAGACAGTGGTGTGAACGCAAAGGCAAAGGCAGGAGAACACCTCGGAGTGTTTTCCCCCTGAGATAAGCTCTGTCTCCCCTTCAAAAAGGCATTTCCTGCTCATCGAGGTGTGCTGCTGGTGCAAGCTGCTCCTGCTTCAAGGTCTGGCTTTCGCCTGGTCATCTGTTTCGCAAAACCCAGGAACCCCATCTCATCCAGCACAGAGCTAGTTCCCCCCAAGAGTAAGGGATATGTCTTTAACTAACGTGCCTCCTGGATTTTTCTTGATTTTTTTTTTTTTTTTTTTTTTTAAGCATAAAATAATTCTCCTATTCTTACCACTTCAAGAAACAGTAGCTTTCACATTTTCTTTCCTCTCTGCGGACAAGCCAGAACGTGTCCCTCAATAGGAAAAGTGACTTCTCATCGGTTGGCCCCTCTCCAGGTCTTCGTTAAGTTATGGCAGGTGAAGTTCATCTTTGCCTCGCCCAGCCTTTCTACAAAAGGGCTACAGTCCAACTATGAGCAAGTGTTGCTTTAGGACTCGGTGGGGGGGGGTGGAGGATGTTTGCATAGTTTAAACCTATGGGCGGAGGTGGTAGGAAACTGCAAGTACAGAGGCCATAAAAAAAGGCGAGAAAGACTCTGACGTAGCACAGCCAGTCAGTCTTATACACAGGTGACTCAAAGCATTAATGCAAGCATGCACTCAGACCTGCAATCATTAGCATTACCCACTTGTTGATCATAGCACCAGGAAAAGGACTCTCAGGTAGACTGCACGCAGGGAGAGTACTCTGCGCGTCAGATTTGGGTCCGATTTGTCCATACTAACAGAGCCACAGAGGCTAAGCACAAACAGAAGGGTGACTGTGGACTTGCCTTTGAATAAGCATCTCTTTTCTTAACGCAGAGGATATCATAGTTGGAAGGGGGGAGGGACTCGGCTTGAATTCTTATTTCAGTAATAACTTCTTGTTTACAAAAAAAAAAAAAGCTTATCATTTTGCCTCTCTGGACTCTGTGCACACGTGTTGCGTATTGTGCATATATATACTCATAGGCACTTCCTGTCTATTCCAGATCTATTCAGGTGGTGAGCTTCACCACTTCATTGATGGATTTAACGAGGACAAGAGCAACTGGATGCGTTATGTAAACCCTGGCTACTCCGTTCAGGAACAGAACTTGGCTGCTTGTCAGAATGGAATGAACATCTACTTCTACACCATCAAGCCCATCCCTGCCAATCAAGAGCTGCTTGTGTGGTATTGCCGAGAATTTGCGGACAGGCTGCACTATCCCTCCTCCAGAGAGCTGACAATGATGAACCTCAGTAAGTGGATTACAGTATAAACAAGGAATGCCAGTAATGTCTCTTCTGCCTATATGATCTAATAATAAGTTTTATAATTACACAGCTGCATCATCTGTTGTGTCACAGTAGGTAGCTTGGAGTAGAAAAGGGGAATTAAAAAACCCAACACAACAGAATGAGTTCCCTGTGCCTCTTCAAATGTAAGCAGATTATAAAAAATCTGAACAGTTACTGGTTTACAGTCTGAGTCTTATCTGATGAAATCCTGGACAAACAACCTGAAAATACCCTCTGCCCTCAGAACCGTGGATGTTGGTTCACTCTCGGACTTTCCAAGTCCAGATCTCTTAGTGCGTTGCCCAAAAGCCTGCTTTGATAGCCTATACTAAAGGCCATCCAGTCATGCTCCCAAAGGGCTGCCCTCCCCCTAGGAGGAAGTGGCCATATGCCACGACTCTGTCTAGGTGTCTGACAAAATATGTGTTGACTGCATAATGCTCTTCGAGCCTTGCATCTACGCTTACTTGTCTTACGGGAGCAAACCTCCTGTGGTCTTCTCATCTGGTTACTTGTTTTTTTAAGCTGAGTGTATTTTGTCCCCGTTTCTTGGCTGCATATCGCAGCTTTCGTTTTCTGTTCAGAAATAATAGCGTTGGTAGCAGGGGGAAGAGGTATTTCCAGGAGTTTATCTCTCTGTTCCTTTGTGGTTTCTGACCATTTCCAGCCACAGCACTTTACTCATAGCTTAATCACCGCCTAGCACCTCATCCCGAGCCCCTTGAAGAGAGGGAGAGACTCTTGCTGACTTTCATTCGACTCTTAGGCTGCCTCCCCTCCTGCTAGCTGCTCTGAGATAGAGCAGAGCATTCTTTTGTCCTTCTGCCAGCACCTACACTGAAATTTGAAGGAAAACCTGCAAACGCCTTTTTTTTTTTTTTTATAAAAAGGGCTATTTGCTGTTATTTGGCAACGAATTGTGGGTTATAAAATATTATTGTTACTTTAGGGATCATTGGAGCTAAAAGGTAACCCTGCGTCATGAAAATGGTATCACACATTCAGATTAATCAGAAGTACATCTGTCCTCCATGGATGTTGTCCTTTCACCAGGTTTTGGTCTTTCCCTACAAAGTATAGAAGAAAATTTGCTTTCTCTTAATGGCAGAGGGAAGGAGGGGGGGATGTGCTATGCTGCTATATTCCCTATTCGAAAAAGTATCTCACTGATTCTGTCGTCTTTGCACGTATGTCATTTCACCACTCGCCGTGCAGTTTTATTTCCTGATATGATGAACTGTTGGGTTTTCAGTGGGACCTCCAGGTGGGAAGAGACAACAGCATTAAGGGTTCCTGTGGGTGAGGAGTTTGGAAAGATCAAGACAGACACATTTGACCACTAGCTAGGAGGATACACAAACACAACCTCAGTTTCCTGCATCTGCTGGCATCTGAGGTTGCCTTGCAGGAGCAGCGAGGAGCGTATTTGTAAAGTGTCAACTGATTACCTGGTTACTCTCACTGAGGTCAAAACTAGGGGTGTCTGGATGTACGCAGAATAGTTCATTTTAGTAAAAGTAAGCTGAATAAGTGGATTTAAAGAGATGGGATCTTAAGCAACAGTTGCGTAGTTCAGCCTTAGCAGCTCCTGGCTGCTGGTTTTGGCACCCTCTGAAGAAGAGGGAGGCAAAGTTGGGGGTCCAGGTCCCACCTCAGGCTGCAGTCAGGGCTCCCTCACTCGTGGCTGTGGTGTGTTGTGCCCAGCTCCCTCCCTCTACCGCGTCTTGGGTGTGCAGAGCGTGCCAGTGCCCGCGGGAGGCTTAGGAATAGCCGTACCTTGGCTGGTTGCCCAGCCCGGCACAGGAGATGCCACCTGGGACACACACCTACGGAGAGCTTCCAGTGCAGCCTCAGTCTTGCCAACTTAAAATATAGGCAGCTGCTTTAGGTGCCTCAGGGGTTTGGGGATCACGGTCTTGAAGTTCAGCACCTCAGTTCCTTTTTAAGCACTGGAGCAGGATAGGCCTCTGGGGAAAAATGTATCAGAGAATTTCTCTGGCTTTATTTCCTGTAATTAGTGGCCTCAAAAATGAGAGAATCACTACTTTAGAGAATAACTATTTTTACACATCCATATATAACATCTACTTGCCTCTGTAACAGCAAACTTTCAAATTAAAGGTAACTTCTCCAGCGTTAGTTCATTTGTGCCGCAGAAGGAAAGCATCCAGATTAAAGACAGCAATTAGGCACGTACTTAGTTATGGGTTTAACCCTGTCCTCTGTGTTTTCCTGAATTGGGGCCTTTGACCCAGTCCTTCAGACGCTGAAGCACACACCTACCCTTCACGGCCGTGATTAGCTCTGAGTGGAGCTGCGTAACTTGGAGTGGATGTTGAAGTGCCTGCAAAGGAGTTGCACAATAGTGGCGGAGTCAAGACTCCGCATTATCCCAGCAGTGGAAACTCAGTCTTGCGTCAAATTATCCCCTTCTCCTTCCTGCCTGTTTTGAGGCCACTGGTGTTGTTTTCTATCAAGGTTTGAGATGCGTCACCTTCAGATGGTGCCATTGTCCGGTAAATGGTTTTGAGTGCGATGGCACAGGATTTCTGGATTCTGATGGCCAGAAAATCAGTTCGGTAATTTGTTGAATGTGCTTAACCTCATTCAGCTGGGCCCTCAAATTGTCTTTTAGTCTGCTATATTTTATTTTTGGACAATCGAACAGACTGAGAAAATGTGTTTCAAGGGTCTCACATAGTTTAGCGTTTCATTCCTGCCTCATCGTAGGAGGATTATTTTGGGATGGAGGGTGGAGAAGGTGACAGTTGTTTGTTGGTGGTGTGTTGTTTTTTTTTTTTTTTTTAAAAGTTAAAACCCCCAAACAATTGCATTGACTCAGGACATGGGTATTTGATAATAATGTTCATGTATTGCAGTCATATGATGCAACTTCCTGCTGCTTATGTCCGTGTTTGTCTCCTCAGTCAAGTACAGGCAGGTGACAGCTTTTGGTCAAGCTTCAGAAAAAACAAACTTGAGCTGGGGGAAAGACAATTTGTGTATTTACAAAACATCTGGCAATCTTTTTGCTTCATTAACAGGTTTAAGGAGGTGCTTTTTAAAATCTTTCTGATTCTATGAAGATTACATTTTTAATGCTGTTTCTTTAATGTAATATATTCTTTTTTTCTTCCTGCTGGCACTGCCGCGCTGGCCGTTAGCTAAGCCCTGCCACTCGCTTTCCCTTTTGTTTATGGATAGTTTCACTTTCTGGTTTTGAAGCTTTTCTATTTGGGTTGAGAGGAAACATCTGTACTTCCTTAAAAAAAACCAAACCTCCTGGAATCTTCAAAAGAGCTCAGGAAAAATGATTTTGAAATTATATGAAAGGTTGTCTTCACAAAACCAGAATTTGAGGGCTAAAGTTGACTTAATATTGAGGATTATTTGAAGGCTCCTGTAAAGACCTTCTCTGAGCGGAATGTTTTCAAAGGCATGTCACTCTGCCTTGGACACATTTAGAAAACAGATGATCAAATTATATACTTCTAAATGTTGGTCACCGTTCTCATTTTGAGTGGAGACACTCTTTGTTTTGCCTGCTTCACAACTTCGAGGTTCTCTTTCTACTAGCAAAAGAGGTGCTTAATTTAGATCGAAAATGTGAATCGGCATAATTAAGCTCCACCACTCGAAGCGTTCAGTACCATCTCACTCCTGAAATTACTATTGAAATTACTGCCTGCCTACAACCGTTTTTCAAGTTTTTAGAAAAAACAGATCATTGTTTTTATGAAGTCTTTCTCAGGCTACAGCTTGGAGCCCGAGAAATGAGAGCAAAGCCTACGGCTATGCAGCAGTCTGTAGCTGGAACACCCACATTGGAGTGACTTCAGGCAGCTCCTCCGCTCAAGTTTTATTAATACTTAAAAGTAACAGGAGTTTTGTCCCTTTTCCCCTTGGACGCACTCACTAATCTCAGATCTGGGCAAATAATCTGTTGACCTTGCTGAGAAGTGGATCAGGCTCCTAAAGAGGCACGTCTGGGTTTTTTTTCTTTCTTTTTTTCTCCCCCTCCCCTTGGATCTGTAACTTAGAAATGCAGCTGCTCTGCTCTTGTTTTGTCATGAACCTCTTTTCTCTGTGACCACAGAAACTCGACAGATCTTGGAAGAGTATGTGCCTATATTTAGTGTATATACATGTATATGGGAGTGGGAGGGAAAAACGCATTTGAAGAGTGAGCGGGAGACATTGTGATCATTAAGAACTTAAATCTAAAATCACAAGTGTAAAAAAAAAAAAAAACAGGGTAAGAAATACATCTCTTTAACTTTGAAGTATGGCTCTTTTCAGACCAACAGGAAAGGTTGTAAACCTCTCAATCAGTTTCAGCGCTGGTTTAAATGCATGTTCAGTATAAAATGTAAGAACCTCTCCTCGGCCCCTTCTCTTACTTTTCACAGTGCTGACACGCTTGTTTATGTTTTGATCTCTCTGGTGTTCCCAAGTGTCCCTTGTGCTCAGGTAATAAGGGAAAAAGCCAAGACAGGATTTATGGACCAAAGATAGCTTGCAAACTAAAGAGGGCTGTCACAGTTAGAATTGAAAAATAATCTTTAAACATTGCGACTTCTGTCTACTTGTGGATATTAGGAGGGGAGGCTTTACTGGGAACTTTGAAGGGAAGGAAAGAACAATTATCTTTAGTCTGTCAAGTGGGGACATGGGCCTGTTGCACAACGAAAGTTACATTCTCGCTGTAAGCTTCCTTTCTGTCACTCGTGGACTTGCTCTGGCCCATAAGGCACGTACATCCCCACCCTGATGTTTACCCGTGTGACAGCAGGAGCTGTTCCTCCAGCTGAAATGGCCCCAGTTTCTCTATCGTTTTTCCAGCAGCGCCAGCACTTCTTCTTCCTCTTTCCCTCCTGCCAGATTGTTTTTTTTCTTTAAAAGAGAAAAGTGTCAATTTGAACTTCCTGCTCGACAGATCCCACTGAGAAACTGATACGGGCCTGATAAGGTAGTATTTATTTATTTTTTCTGCTGCAAGACTTCACAAGTCCTGCTTCCCTTCCCCCCCCCGCCCAGCTTTCAATACTTCCCGGTCTCGCGTCACCAGGAATGTCTGCTCTGGGATGCTGGCGTGGTGACAGGCAGCTGATAAGTAGACATAGATAAAATTGTCCACAGTGCCTTTGTGGAGCTTCTTGAACCTAGTAGGACCTCTGTGTTTTACCTAAAAATTTGGGTGGACGTTTAGAAAATGAGTTACCAGTCCACGAGTACAGACAAAAAGACAGAAGAGAGCAGATGATTTTTAATGCCAGGCAACACAACAGGCTATTAATTTATTTTTGAAACAGCTCTGCATTAAACTTTAACATGGGGAAGCTGTGTGTATTGTACTTGCTGTGCAACACACCTTATGTTTTATCATAAAAAAATTGAACATAACTGTGTTCAATTGCATTTCATTGCAACTTTAAAACACCCAAACTTCCCACTTATCTTAAACTAAATTTGCTTGCTACTAGTCTAATGATATTTGAAAAAGGATGCCGCTGTAAAACTAAGTTGCTGTGAGTAGGAGCATGCTTTGAAAACAGCTGTTTTTCTTGGATACATTTAATAAATGGCTGTTCTGTTGCTTTATAGGGTAGTGTTGCCAAATGACAGGTTCCATCAGAGCAGTAAATAGTGAAGCAAAGAATCCACATTGAAAGTGACATGGTCATTGCCTCTTCCCATCTTCCTCACTGGGTTCAGCCGGTCCCCCAAAAATCAGAAATAACTGTTTTTCAGTCCAGTTAGTGAAATAAGAACAGTCAGTCACAAAAATAGACATTTGGCTAAAGGACTATGATACTTCCAAGTGACATACCTGTCGGCGTTGACTTGTGCCTCCTGATAGAAAACCTTGTGCATAACTAACCATGAATATGAAACCTTCTTGTAGTTTTTCCCCTATAATACAGTATCTTACAAGTCATCATTTCAAGATTATATAACTATTAATTCTGGGAGATTAGATAAAAGCAGATTTCTTTTTCTAGTGAAGGCATCTTTCAGTGTCCTGTTCAAATCATTGTTATGTCAAGATAAACAAGGTAGAATCTTTGAATACAATTAAGCAGTGTATGCACTGATCAAATGGTTGCTAGCTTCTATTTCCTTCTAAATGCATATTTCTTTTGCCCCTTTTTTTTTTTTTTTTGGTTAAAGTACATTTCAGCTTAAGCTGGAGCCAACCAGTCTTGCTTTCTTTTGCTTTGCTTCAGCATTTTTTTTTATAAAGTACAGCTGTAAGCAGAGGAGTTTTGCATAGACTGAATGCCACAGAAATCTGCAGTAAATAGTCTGCTTTGTTGTAGATGTTCCTAAGCAGTATATTTAATGAGTAATGATCTGTTTACTGATGGAGAATACCTTCTCTTTGAAGAAGGCTTTCATCCTAGCCAGCCATGGGGTTTTTGGTACTGTAAGTAATTGAACTGGCTGGTGAAGTGACTGCTGCGGTTTGGCAAAAGCCGATTTGTCATGCTTTGTTATTTTACTGAGGAACATTTCTGGGAGCTCGCCTTCTGCAAAGTCCTTCTGTTAAACCTGTATTGTGAACAAATGCTTGTTACCGCATTTATTAGAAATACTGCTTAAATAGACATTCAACAGCAAAACTAGTCAAATTTAAGGGGAAAGAAAGGTGAAATCAGTTTGCAAAGTGGAGACTAGCACTCTGCAAATGAATCATCATCCGGATCTGTATGTACAGGCTGGTGTCCCTTAAATTAACAATGCTTTTTATTAACACTTAATACCAGCAGGGCATTTCTTCACACAGAAATGAGGTTTTTGGCGAGTTAAATGATTCCTCATCTCCGAGAGTGGCCCTTCCTTCCCACTAAACTTGTAGGTGTTAGATTGTGTTTTGAAAAGAGATAATGATGGTGACTTATCTAAATAATCGTTACCTTGTCTTTGTATTTCAGCACAAACCCACGTTAATCCAAAGCAGCACAGTGCTGATAAAGATGAGCTCTGTCAGAAAAGCATCCCAAAGAAGGAGCACAGTGTGAAAGAAATCCTGAAAATGGAATCCAATCCTCCGAAAGGAAAAGACTTTTTCCAGACCAACATTTCACCAGTTACTCCAGAAAAAGACTTGGATGATTTGCGTAAGAACTATAGTCCGGAGAGGTGTTTCTTCCCTCGAGTTGTCTACCCAATCCGACCTCACATTACAGAAGACTATCTGAAAGCTTCCTTAGCATATGGGATGGACAGACCCAGCTACATTACTCACTCGCCCATCCAGACATCTACTACACCGAGTCCTTCAGGGAGGAGCAGCCCAGACCAAAGCTTAAAAAGTTCAAGCCCTCACAGCAGTCCAGGGGTCACGGTTTCGCCTCTGGCACCTACTTCCCAAGAGCACAGAGAGCCGTACTCTTACTTGAACGGATCGTATGGCTCAGAAGGATTGGGGTCTTATCCTGGATACGCACCCCCTGGCCACCTCCCACCTGCCTTTATACCGTCCTATAACCCCCACTACCCCAAATTCCTGTTACCTCCGTTCAATATGAGCTGTAACAACCTGAGCGCTTTGAACAATATCAATGGCATCAACAATTTCAATCTCTTCCCAAGGATGTATCCTCTTTACGGCAACCTGCTCAGCGGAGGTAGCCTTTCCCACCACATGCTGAACCCCACCACGCTCCCCAGTTCGTTGCCCAGTGAAGGAGGCCGTCGATTGCTGCAGCCTGATCATCCCAGAGACTTCCTCATACCAGCACCCAACAGTGCCTTCTCTATCACGGGCGCTGCTGCCAGCATGAAGGACAAGCCATGCAGCCCCACCAGCGGGTCACCCACAGCTGGTACAGCAGCCAGTTCGGAACACATAATGCAACCTAAACCTACCTCAGTGGTGTTGGCTGCCACCGGCGGTGAAGAAGCCATGAATCTCATTAAAAGTAAGAGGAATGTGACCGGTTACAAAACCCTCCCATACCCACTGAAGAAGCAGAACGGGAAGATCAAGTATGAATGCAACGTTTGCTCCAAGACCTTTGGCCAGCTCTCCAATCTGAAGGTAGGCAGTGGAGAGTAAGACACGGGCCTTCTTGGAAGGCTCTGGTTTCTCCCTGTAGGTTATCTAGGAAAAGTAGGGACAGTCCTCCTTTCCTTGTTAGGCCATTTATCAGTCTGGGATTAATACGGCACCCCCCCAGCTAGAAAGCATGGTTGCGAAGACAGTGTTTTACTACAGACACCACCTAATTAACTAGATAACATTGTATTTTGGCAATGGGAGTCTTCCGCTAACTTGAGGAAACATCTGAAAATACTTTTGTTACAGTGCTGGAAACTGCAAATTGTTAATTGCTTTTGCTTCTCCCTAGGTGCACCTCCGAGTACACAGCGGAGAGAGACCCTTTAAATGCCAGACTTGCAATAAAGGCTTCACGCAGCTGGCTCACCTCCAGAAGCACTATCTGGTACACACGGGAGAAAAACCCCACGAGTGTCAGGTAGGTAACACACCACAGAGACAGCTCCACTGCCCCGGGAGGCCGATGGCACGGCGGGGCTCGTGCCCAGCCCCTGCGGCGGCGCCCAGGGAGGGCTGTGCAGCGAAGCCCCGGCTGCTCGGGGCTGGGGTGCGTATCGCAGCCCTTCCAGCCCTGGGGGGCAGCGTCCGTGGGACAGCAGGGCTGCCTCTAGCCTGCTAGAGCAGCATCTGCCCCACACGGCTTTGTTCACATACTGGAAATACTGTTCAGTGATACTTAAATAAAAAAGGTGGGGATTTTTTTTTTCCCCCCTTTTGTGAGAAAGTGTGAAGATATAAAAAGCTGCTGCTTCATCCTGCCGTCTCCCCCTAGGTGTCTGTGATTTAAACCATAAAATCCCCTCCCACTCACTCAGTGTTTCTCTGCCACCCCCCACATTAGGTTTGTCACAAGCGGTTCAGCAGCACCAGCAATCTCAAAACCCACCTGCGGCTCCACTCTGGAGAGAAGCCTTACCAGTGCAAGCTCTGCCCCGCCAAATTCACCCAGTTTGTGCACCTGAAGCTGCACAAGCGTCTCCACACCCGGGAACGTCCCCATAAATGCATCCACTGCCACAAGAGCTACATTCACCTCTGCAGCCTCCAGGTCCACCTGAAGGGCAACTGCCCCGTCGCCCCCGCCTCCGGCCTCTCCATGGAGGACCTGAATCGAATCAACGAGGAGATCGAGAAGTTTGACATCAGTGACAATGCTGACAAGTTGGAAGAAATGGAGGACAATATCGACTTGACATCGATCGTGGAGAAGGATATACTGACCATGCTCAGGAGGGAAATGGAAGGAGCTAATCTGAAAGCATCTCTGCAGAGGAACCTGGGAAACGGACTTATCTCCTCAGGATGCAACCTTTACGAGTCGTCAGACGTGTCAATTATGAAGTTGCCTCACAGTCACCCACTACCTCTGTTACCTGTAAAGGTCAAGCAAGAAACAGTTGAACCAATGGACCCTTAAGACTTTTTGGCAAAGTGATTTTTTTTTTTTTTTTTTTAATTTATGACTTGGCAAGTCAGGGTGCCTGTAGCAGTTGCTTGTACATAGTTTCAATGCTGCAAAGCAATCTTGGCTTACAGTAGTTTCCCTACGCTCTCCAGCTGAAAGAAGGAACTCCAAAGTTACTGTTTTCTCAGGGCATAAAAAGGGGCAAAGGACTGTGCGTTGCCTCGCCAGTTACTAAAAGACAATCATCTATCCATAATTATTTTTTCAATGATAGTACTTCATAATTTATTATGCAATTAATCATTCTAAAAGCAATAATTAGGAAAATGTTTACAATGACTGGAAAATTCATTGTAATTTTTACTTTAAATGTTTTTATTTTTTGTTTTATGGCCATTCTTTGTAGATATTTTTTTCTGCACATCTGTTTTAAGAACCTAAGATGGGGGTTTCAGTAAATGTGTTTTATGTACCAATGTCTTTTAAACAAATGTGGTTTTTCGTATTGCCAAAGTTGGACATTTGACACACAGAATCCTAGGTCCGTTGGTTTGAAAAAAAAAAAAAAAAGCTGTGTACTTTTATGTGCAAATCACCCCACTGGGAATTGAAAAAATAAACCAAACCCAGAGCAGCAGGAAGCAGGGGAAGAAACTGCTGCCCCTGCCTCTTTGAGGACAGGAGAGAGATTCTTCTGCCTGCAGCACTGCCCGGCACGGAGGTGGCACAGAGCCCACCTGCCTGCCACCAACAGGCCTTTAGGAAACGGCTGTAGCCCCACAGATTGTCACGTATCTCGATGACCAAAGGAATGCATCAGCTCAAAGTGGCTCTTCCAAAAGACAAATCTCACTTATGTTCTTGTATTTCCAAAAAGCAGTTTAAAAGCAAACACACAAATATTCTTAATAGTCTGCCTGAAAGGGGTTTTTTGGCAGACTTCTTTCTTTCTTTCTCTTTTTTTTTTTTTTTTTCCCATGGCCAGAGCCTTCCAGGGATAAAAAAAAATAAATGGTCAGATTCCCTGAGAAAGAAGGGGTTTGGTTTTACTTGTATTTTCCTCTCCCACTTTGCCTGGGTAGAAGTGGGGAACAAAGTCCTTTCCTGGCACATACAATTTTTTCTTCCTTCCTGTACGACTCAGATTTTTTCTCAGTATTTGTGTTTGTACATTTTGTGGTTAATTTAATTAAAGAAAAAAAAGGGCATTGCAAAGTTGTTGAACAACAATTACCTCAGTGCTTGTGTCCAGTGGTGCAGACAATGCTGTTTTATCTAAATGCTTTGCTACTTTAGAGAAGAAACCAAAATGTGCACAGGGAAAGATAGAATGCACGTCCTTTTATCTTTTTGTTTTGCTAAGCCCAAAGATGATATGGTGACGTTTGAGGTGTAGCAAAGAATACATGTATATTTATAGATATATTTATACCACTATACTATATATGTATATGTATATATATTTATACCACTTAAGTTGTGAGCCAAACCATGTAATAAAACCTATTTTTCATCTAAGTGTGAAAAGAAAATGTTATCCAGTTCTACAGGTTACCACTGACCTCAAACCCAGAAGGTTGTACCGAGGCATTTGTCGCTGGCCAGGGGGCACAGGCTGCCCGGGTGACGCCTGAACGTGCAAACACCTTGCGTGGGTCACGTCACCCACGCGGGGCGGCGTCTGGGCGAATTGGGTGGGAATCACCCTCTTTGCAGGACGGGGTCAGGGCTCCCCTGCTCACTGCTCCCGGCAGCTGTACCTGGGGAGGGAGGAGACGGGTGGGTCAGTGAACAAACAGCCAGAAAATGTAACTGAAAGAACTTGAAAAGAAGCCAAATACGACCCGTGCGCGGTGTGTTGGCAGAACACAGCGCCGGGCAGGGTAGAAGTTAGTTGGGATGAGCCCCTCGGCTCGTTTCGCCCTGCCGTTAACGAGTTGCACGGTCAACGCGCATAAATATAAGTAGCATTATTAAAACACCTCCCCTCCATGTATATCTTTTTGTCTCGTTAGATTCTTACCAATTTTAACGTAGCCCACTTCTGCAATCCAGGATTCGGTGACCTTCTCCTTCAGCAAACTTCATTTTAATGCCTTCTGTTAAAAACCAAATCGATCCTGAAATACAAATCTCTGAACACAGTTTTTGAAGGACTACAGTTCATTACATTTCCACTCCTGCAAATTGTGAGGCTGACATCTTTTAAATGTAGCAATAGTTCATAAATATAGTACTTACTTGTAGGATAAACCAAAGTATCACTACTCTGTCACTGGACACACACTTTTCCTGTTATTTGCCTGTAGTGCTTTCTTGTATTTGATACAAATTTTACAAGAATTTATATGCATCAGCTTTAAGAATTGTTACTTCTCTTTACTGTTTCCCCCTATCCCTTAGAAGTTTTACATGTGAATGTAGCAACAATCAACAGTGTTTTGGGGTGGGTTTTTTTTGTCTCTCTTGAGAAAGACTCTGACCAAAGTTAACAGGCTTTTTACTTTGCTAGAACAACAAACTATCATATGTTTACGTATTGGTTTACATCATTATTTATGTGCAAATTGTCAAATGTAAATTAAATATAAGTGTTCATTGCTTTACTGACGCTTGCCTTGTCTTCAATCTCTCTGCACTGACTGCGTCCTTCCCCTCCCAGCCGCCGAGGGCGAGGATGGCTCCCACCCTGCCGGCTTCTGCCATTGTGGGCTCTGATTTTCCATGATTGATCATTACCCCAGCTTTGTTAATTACGGCGCGCTCTTCACTTTTAGCCAATACCTAAAAAAAACAAAACAAAAACTCAAGGAATTTTTTTTTAAATAACCCAAGAATTTTCAGTGTTTCGATGGAACTGCTCAAGTGGTATCTGCCTCGCAGATATGTGACCAGGGTTCTCATTTACATATTTCCAAACGATTGTCATTTCTGGCCTGAAACCCTAACCACTGGGACCACAATGACACACTCAAAATGTCAGCGTGAGACCACTTAGTCCTGTGTCAGCGTGGTGGGAACTGCATTCAAAACAAACGTGGATCTGTTCTCGCTGTTCGCAACCCAGACGCGAACACGAACCAAAGCCGGGAGAAGGTCCAAGCGTCCTCTCCCCCTCACCACCACCACCACCTCCTCCTCGGCCAAAAAGTAACAGCCGGCCAGGATGCCCCAGAAAAAGCTAATTCAACATTTGCTACTTCCATCATTTAGCGTGAGATCTAAACCAGAGAGGCCATGTGCTGCCCTGCCCTACCTGAACGTTAGAGAAGTAATGTTCCTGCTCATATTGAGACACTCAGCGCCGTATGATGTTTTAAAAGTATTTCACTGTCCTCTTAAAAAATTCATTTAAACATCTGTCTCAAGAATTTGAAATACTGCCAGCACCGAACTGTGGAGTTAAGAAAACCAGAGCACTGTTGTCATAAACGTGCCAAATGCAGCATGTTATATTCCTATAGTCGACAGAGCTATTGCTGTAATAATTTTTTTAAAAAAACGTAGGATAACCGTTGCTGCCATAAATCATACTTCATTACTTGGCAAAGCGTTACGTTGCGCTGGAGAGTTATGTCCTGGGGACACTTGTAAGCTTTAGAAGATGTTTAATAAAACACATTACATAAAAAGACAATGCACGTTATAGATCACAGCCCCGCGAGGCCGAGCCCGGCAGCTGCTGCCTTGGTCTCTGGCAGCCCCCGCGCCGGCTGGAAGCCGCTGAGGGCCCGTGTTGCCACCAGAAAGACTGGGGGGTTTCAGCCATGGCAACACCACCACCCCCAGGCCGGCTCGGCCTTAGCAAGGGGCAGGGGTGGGGAGAAAGCTCGCCGTTTTGGGTGCCGCCATAAAACGCAGCCCTGCGAGGCCGTGTGCCCCCAGCACAGAGCCACGGGTGGCCTGCGGGCAGGTGGGCTCGGTGCCCAACGTGCTGCCCTCTGCGTGAAAATGTTGGGGGGACCAAGAGTGATGGGGCCTGGAAGGCGATGGGGCCTTTCCCTCCATGGCTTGGCCAGCCGCGTTGCCAAGGGACGGGGCGAATTACAGCTAAGATAGACTCAAACACAGATTTAAGGGGGACCCTGCCCTTCTGGCTGGTCTCTAGAGCCCGGTGTCTCTCAGCTGGGTGCTGGGGGAGACACCGCTAATTCCCAGTGTGGGCAATTACAACCTTGAGGTCAAAAACTGAAAGAAAAATGACTCACCGAGGGGGTATGAGCCCTTCGGGTTCAAATCAGCGGCTGCCGGTGCACGGCTGCGCCCCAACACGTGCTGGGCCCGGGCTGCGCGCGGGACGCAGCCCAAAACCTTTGCTGTCGTTCAGAGGCGTTACATTAGAGCCAGGGAAATAGTTGTGGCTGTAATTAAAGGCAGCCAGGAAACACTTGGCTAATTATTGCGTGAGCCAGGGCTGAGTGGATGCGGCGGGGCCGAGGAATGCGCCTGTCACCGGGCAGGTATCTGCAAAACACAAGCCGTCACGGCATCATAGAATCGTCCGGGTTGGAAGGGACCTTTAAGACCGAGTCCAACCATCAACCGAACACTGTCCAAACCACCACTAAACCACCTCCCTCAGCACCACGTCTACCCGGCTTTTAAACACCTCCAGGGATGGTGATTCAGCCACTTCCCCTGGGCAGCCTGTTCCAGCGCTTGACAACCCTTTCCGTGAAGAAATTTTTCCTAATATCATGGTGGCTTAAGAAAAAACTCCGCGGTGGCATTGTGGTAGCCATCCCGGCATCGAGACGTAGGGTCAGGGTGGGCTGGCAGGGAAAAGGCAGCTGCCTGGGCTGGTACATGGGGGGGCACAGATGGAAATTTTGGCAACTTCACCACTAACCAGTTCCTGCCTGAACAGCGGGAAAACGTGACTTTTTCCCAAAGTTACGACACTTCCCCAAAACATGGGGGTTTAATTTTTCATCAGATGCTGAAAATGGGCCATCCTGCAACCCAGCACAGCCACTGCCAGTCCCCTTCTCACCAGCAGCACATGGAAGTGCCGGCAAATACCACATTTGCACACCCACCAAGGCCACCTTTGCACCAAGAGGTTCCACCAACCTGCGTGACTACTCTTTCGCTCACTTTCAAAAGAGGTTGGGGAAGATGTCCCAGAGATTCACAGTGGTGACTGAAGGGAAGAGGAGCCACTAATCCTCACCAAGCCCCCACTGCCTCGGTGCCTACTTGGGATGCAAGGCTGTATTCTTGTCCCATCCTAGAGGGGCCAATGTTGATTACTTACAGATACAAGCAACGCAGACACAGAATCATAGAATCACAGAGCGGCTAGGGAGGGACCTTAAAGATATCTAGTTCCAACCCCCTGCCATAGGCAGGGACAACTCCACTACAGCAGGTTGCTCAAAGCCCCATCCAGCCTGGCCTTGAACACTTCCAGGGAAGGGGCATCCACAACATCCCCTTCTGCTCCAAAGAAGTCAAGCCTCTTGACTTCCACTGTGACAGCTTGCAGCTTGGCACGAGTCAAATGGAGCTCTGTGCAGGAAAATCTGCTGCAGGGAAGATTCAATGCTGCTTTCCACCTCCAGGCACCACCTCTGCAAACTTCAGCCTGCACAAGCTCACCTGGGAAAGGCACACAGCCTGGGCTCCTGCAGCGCTGTCTCTCACCCCATGCTGATGTTGTCCTACCACTCGCTGTATAGTTCTCCCTGGCACCCTCTCCCAGGGCAGGGTGATGCAGCCCCGTGCCACAGCCAAAGCCTGGCGCCTGAACATCTGTCTCCTGGCACTTCAGAGGCACCCTCCAGCCATCACATCTGGCTACAAACTGCTTTCTGGAGCTGGGGGTTCAACAGACTGGCTGCCACCAGAGGGAAGCTGAGACCCTGAGCAGAAGGCCAGCAGCGGGGCAAGGAGCTGTGGTCACTGCATGGGTAGCACACACCTCTGGGAGAAGACCCTCCCCAGCAGGGACCCCCATGGCAGGCAGGGAGACGTGAACTTTTTGATGCCAGGGGTTGGGGCAGGAACCTGTGCCCAGAGCACAGGGAGGGGTGGCACTGGTGTGCGTGTTGGGCAGAGATCTCTGAAGAGAAATGCCCAGCCCTCTGGTAAAGGGAGATGGGCACTTGGAGCTCTCCCTGCCCCGCCAGCTGGTGGCCAGGCACCTCCATGGCATGTGGGCACAGTGGCCCTTCCCTCCTCCTCCTCCCTGGCCGCACGCAGGGAGATGGTTGGGATGCCAAACCGCTTAGGTAGGTGTGACCAAATAGCCCTATTGAAGGGAGCCAAACCAGTATGACTTCCTTATTGTGCAATGATTAATAAGGGCCTTCAGCTCTTTTTTTTTTTTTTCCCCCCATTAATTGTGAATAGGCAAGTCCTTGATCATTTCCTTATCCAAGAACCAAGTGAGATTCCTTACAGCATTCCTGCCCCAAAGTGGCCACACTGCACTGGGAAGAGAAGCAATTCCTGCCATATTGAAAGCACGCACCGTGAAACCAAAGGCTGGAAACCTCTTTCCCAGTTCACTCATGCTGAGGACTCAGCTGTCACAGCCTGATACCAGGCTTAGGGGTGGGGACACCCCAACGTTCCTGCCTTTACCACTTGTCTTTTACGTGGTAAATCCTAATTGAAATGAGCGAAGCGGAGAGTAGCTTTGGGGCAGGGAGAGGAGGGCAGCAGGGAGCAGTCTCTATGGGATTTCTTGGATATTATAGTCTTGATTCCCAGCTTCCCTACAGCTTTCCTACGGCAAAACGTTCTGCGTGAGGACTGTCACGCTCCGAACCACAGGAAAGATTTGCTTTCCCCTATCCTTAATCCACCTCACATTTTCAGATGGCCTATTTATTTTACAGGACAGGTCCTGCGCATCTTTACAGACAAGATCTGCCCTTCTTGTCAGCCTCAAAGCCCCGTGCAGAAATTCTTTAGTATGCAGGGAAGGTTTGGTTTCCTCTGGGGCCATGTCCTCAGGCAGGGACCCAGTTCACCAGGCTGGGTGGCGTCCCCGAGAGGTCTGACTTTACTCAGTCATGAAAAAAACAAGAGTTAAAAATGTTGTAGAAACTGTGACCAGGTGCGAAAGGGAGCAAGGATACATGAAAAGTGAAAATTTGCCTTTTTAATAAGCCGTTACAGGTTAGCTGGGTGTTTAGGAGGGAACACGCGCTGGTGCTCATAGTCATTCAGAGAAGATTCTCTGTGTACGTGCGTGTGTGTTTTTAATGAGACTAGAAGGTGCAGAACGGGGCTCCTTTTCTAACCTATATTGCAGCAATTTGTGCATGTCTGTATCTGTGGGTGTTATGTGCTTTCTACTCTGAGTGGTAAGTTTCAGTTTGATTCTGCTCTCGAGAGCTGTGGGGACAGTTTGCACTCGCCTTATCAACGCAGAATCCAAATAGCTTCATGGTGTGCCCGGCCCCCTGACACTGCAAACTGAGAAAATACACTTTAAGCACAGAAAAGCGGGTGAGGTGACAACCAGAGGGCTTTTTCTCACCAGACCATGCCAATCTGCCAAACCCCTTGTGCCCCAATCAGCAGGGCAATAAGGCACCTCGAGAGCCGCAACCTCGGCATCACCCTGAGAGGCCCCGGCTGAGACCCCGGGGAGCAGAGCTGGGATGCTGGGGCTCTTTTTCTCACTGCCCTAAAATCCTGCAGCACCTCCTCCATCCCCTTGCACCAATACCCCAGCACTGGGGGTCTCCTTCAAACTGGGCAGCTGCAAGAGGCACTTGCCTGTCCCCATGCCTCCCTGGGCTGGCCCTAAGCAAGCCTGGCTTTGAGCTACTGACCAAAACTGTGCCCATGATTAGAGACAGCAGCAAGGGAAGGGCAGGGCAGGGCAGGGCAGGTACTTCCACGGCCCTTGGGAAGCGGCTGTAGTTTGGCTCACAGACTCGTGGTCTCAACAGTAATCCCTGTGCCCAGCCATAAGGCTGATCTTCAAAAGAGCGTTGCTACCTTTGCATCTGTTTGCTAAAAATGCCTGTCTTCCAGACTACATACCAGTGTCCATGCTGCCCGTCCCGCTGTTCCCACATGGGCTGTGACCATGATGATGATGATGACATCCGTGATGAGGTACCCCATGTTCCGCACCTCTGCACCTCCTGTCTGGGGGTCCTGTGTGGCCACTGACCCCACGGCAGCAGCACCGGTATTCCATCATCCTCAAGAAAAGCCTGATCCCTGCAGAGAGAGACACCACAGCAGCCTCAGCAGATGCTGCTGAAATCTGCAGAAAAATGCCCCCCTGAATCTGGAGCCATTCAGGAGGAGGTCAGCACGGTTCCCCTGGGATGCCCAGGTTCCTCTCACCCTCCTTGGGTGCCACGTGCTGCAATTCACTGGGGGCCTCGTTTGTAAAATACCTGAGTGTTATGACCTACATAGCAACTAAGAGTGACTTGCAGATTTCCTCCCTCCCTCAGATCTGCTTGAGGTTTTTAATCCCACCCCCCAGATACAACACTCAGGAGTGACTGAGTGTTGCCACACGGTCACCTGTCATCGTTGAGCTCAAAAATGAGGCCGGGAGATGAGGTGGAACAGTGGCTGCAGGTAGAGATCCTCTGCCCTGTCAGGCATAAGTGGTCCAGGCTCCTCCAGGGCAGGGGCAACATAGCACCAGCCCTTCTGCTGTCGTGGGCAGGATTAACCTTTTTCTGCTAGTGAGCACCTGACAGAGGGACAGGCTGAGGAGCAAAGGGTGCAGGCCACACTGGAGGCATAGTGCGCTCTGATTTCCTTCAAAATCTCAGCTACTTACCCAAATTAAGGAGACCAGAGAAGAAGGGCCTTCCCTGACCATCAAACCCATTCTTTTGAAGCAGCACACACCCCTGCAAAATACTCTAAGAGCCTTGTTAGACATGAACATCCTACAGTTCTCTGCAACTAGCCTTCCCCCCTGACTCCCTCTGTGCCCATTACCCACAAGGGAACACCTCAACCCCATGTCAATCTGACTCCAAAACTACATTCAGGGATGGATCCAGCCAGGGAGTTCAGCTACAGGTTCTTATTTCCCCCAGATTTGGGGTATTTAAGGCTGGGAATGCCTGTTATGTCATTCCTAATGCATTTTTGGGGTTTTTAAATTAATTTTCAATGCAATTGTTTAGACCAATCTAAACCCTAAGGCAGTGATTTGCATCCACACAGGGGAATGTATCCAAGTTCAAGCTCATCTAACAATGGAGATATAAAGACAGGCTTTTTATCTAGAAATTTCAGTACTTCAAGGCCAGCACTAAGTTTTGCAGCAAGGACAGGGACCCAGGAGCCAAGATGGCTGGGTTCTGCTTTTGGTACCTCCACTAACTGGCAGCAAAGTCTGGAACAAGTCAGTTGACCTTCCCATAAAACGCCCAACTCATTTGTAGAATAGGTGGTGTGGCAAGCTGTGGTGTAAGACTAATATTTATACCTTGTTTTGAGATCCTCCGATATATAACAGCATGTATTTTTGTTGTTCATAGAGAGAACAAGTTGCTTATAGTGGTATCTGCAATATCATAATATTTAGAAGTCCTCACTTACGGGCTACAACTACCCTGAATGCAAGAAAAACTCTCTCTGCCCCAAGGAGCTTACAAACGAAGCACTATTAAAAACCCCCAAAACCACAGTGGCTAGGTGCAGAGCTTAAATTTCCATTTTCTCTCAGCATTTTCCCACGAGGGGATTGCATGTGAGAGCACACAACAGAGAGTCAGATCACACCCGGTTCGGTTGCTCTGGCATGCCATTTGGCAATACAAGAATGACATAAATTAAAGTGAAACCCTTCACCTCAGCCTAAGTGAAAATGTGAAGGGTGAGGGGGGTGAAGAGGAAGGGGGGATATTGATCCGTATCTACTCAACAGTCAGACCAGTGGCGTGGCAGCAACAAAAGACATGCCTTTGCTTTTTCAGTAACTAATAATCTATAGAGAACCATTTCCTTTTCTGCTGTTAAGATAACACATTTGCCACCTCAGCTGCATGCAAATAATTCGTGCCTCTGCTTAACTAATTTACCTCTCTGGTGCAGACAGAAGGGCAGAAACCTCCCACCAGTGTCGACCGGTGTGCAACACTGAAAGAGGAGCCAGCTCACCCAGAACTTTCTGAAATGTTTAAATCATTAGAGGACAACTGCACCAAACGTTCTGCAGGAGAGACATGGCTTCGTGAGATTAAATGGGTTATTTCTGCCGATCTTCGGCCCTGCCTCTGCCCCACATGTGGGTTGCAGGCTGGAACTGACATTATCCAAAGAAAAGCATTTGATATCTCTGCACATAGACCACAGCTGGTCAACAACTCATCCCAGATTTGAACACAATATATTAGCTCTCATCTGGTGCCAGAAATATTACACGCTATTAAAAGCCTGGGCCCCCAGAAGTGTGCTGAGACTGAGTGGGCCTTCACTTCACATTGCTTGGAAACAAACGGGTATCGAGTTGGACATGTGTCTGTATCTAATGGAAACCTTGTTCTAATCAAAATGCTGATGCTACTTTCACTTGCTTGCATACGCACACGTCTCGCCCCGCATTAACACAATGCGAGCAAGGTTGCGATGTCAAGCACCAAAAAGTTATGAAATGCCAGAAATAATTAAGCTTGTCCACACGTAAGCATCAGGAGCAGCCCTTGCTTTCAGCATCACGTGCTGGTTTTCCCATAGGACTTCTACCTGGCTCAGCACGCGAGATGCTCACCCTCTGCAGGACGGGGCAGGGATGCCCTCTCTCTCCTCTTGTCTCCATCGCTGGCTGCACGGCTCTGGCTCCCGTGCTCCTGCACTGCTTTTCAGCCAGGGCTGGTTGCTCCTTGGTGCTTTTGGTGGGTCCATCAGGATCAGAAGGACAGCCGAAGGCTTCAACTGTGTCACTCAACGTCCACATGGGAGAGGAAGGTGGTAACCCTATGCAAAACAGAAAAAAACACAATATACAGGGGTTGCAAGTCAAATATTCTCTTTGGGTGCCCAGACTTTCCAGGGCAGTTTATCCCAACTGAAGTGTTGATTCACTGTAGCATAGCTCATCCTAACTTCAGGGGTCACTGGGAATCCTCAAAGCCTTCAAACCAAGCACCTAAAGAGTTTGGTACTTCACAGCCTGTGAAAATTCAGGTTAAGTGACTTGCTCCATGCTATGCACAACTCCTTGGGTAACAGCCAGTGAAAACTGTGTTTCTCCCAGGCAGCACCCAGCTCCCTGGTGGAGATGGCCCCTCCATCTACCCCACCCCTTTCAATGGAGACCACCACCAAAGTGCGGGGTTTACAGATTAGAGCTTCCTCTGGTTCCCAATGGCAAAGACCATGGGGAAAGGTAACGCTTATCCTGTAAACACCATATCATCACACGCATCCAGAGGAGCTTGATTCAGCCCTAATTCTGGCTTTTCTCAACCTGCAAGTGCCCCGAGCTTGCCGCCTTGGTGCTGTTCCCACAGGCTGCCTGGGCAAGCTCTCGGGTCACGGAAAGCACATGCACCAGCCAGATTTGTCCCGTTCCATGGCTGGCCTGGGGTATGTCAGTACAGCACAACAAGATTGGCTTTTTTCCATGGGTCCAGCCACCAGCTCTGCTGATGGTGGCACTGCTGCCAGGAGCAGCCTGTCACCGGTTATGTAGACTAACACGGGTGGGTGGCGAGCCCCATGCTCTTTCTCTCCATCCTTCTCATCCTTTCCCTGCACCCAGATCCATCCTCTTGCCTTCTCGGTGAGGATCCCCAGGGCTCCCTGCTCTCTGCCTGTGCTGCCAGCCCTGACAGCACGCTGGTCACCACGGTAAGGTGGCCACCGGCTTCTTCTCTCTCCCCAGCCACCACGCAGCAGAGGGAAGCAGTGAAATGCCACCTTTTCTATGGAAAACCCGCTGCCTCTTAAGTGAGGGGACACATGCAACTAAGGGCAAGGGTGAGATGAAACATTAAGAGGAAAAAAAAAAAAACCCAGAAGAAGATCTTTTCACAGTCCGTAGATGTAAAGTGAAACTATTTTGTTAGATTCAGCTCTCCCACATTGAAAAGCGCAGTTTCTCATCTCTGACTTTACTCTGAGGCATGAAATTTCACCCATGACTTGACAAACTATAATATCCACAATGCTTTGTGGCTCCTCAGAAGCCTGCTGCCACCCTGCCAAAGCTCACCTTCAGCATTGTGCTGGGATGATATTGCCAAATTACTCCCTTTTTTAGGCTTTTCCTTATTTTGACACATTTTGCTTTGCTAATACTACTCCCTGGAGCTGAAAACCCAGTGGGGTGTGGAGCTGATGTTCTTGTTACCACACTGACATCTCCATGGCTGAGTACAAGCAGCCAGGGAAGAAAGTAACTGGGTCCACACTAGCGAAGTGTCCCCTTTACTGGCAAGTAAAAACAACCAGCTTTCCCGTGGATGCTCAAAAAATTACTAACCTGCCAGGCAAGAGCCATTTGCCTTCAGACTCTTCACAGGGACTCACATAGCTCAACAGAGGGCAGATCCCGCTTGGCAGCCTGATTTTGGACAGTCTTCATCTACAACCCACCTAGTGGACACTTTAATCAAGACTGGTTTATGCAGAAATATTTTAAATGGAGAGAACTGCTTTTAAGCCCAATTTTATGAAAGCTCAGCCATGTGCTTGGCTTACCAAAGTTAGCTCAAAGGGATAATAATTCTATATACTGCCTTTGAAAAGATGCGGTGTTTTTGCTCTATTCTGTTTTAGTAAAAGAACAATCTAATCACAGAGATGAAGAAATTGGTAAATGTTTCACTCTGGACTGAGCATGTTTCAAAAGGAAATGGTCTATCTCAATGAAGTTGCAGAGCAGTTCAAAGGAGTGGACGACACTCAGTAGTTTGTATCATACAAGGAAACAACCAAGGATTAAAAATCTATTATTCTGGGCTTACTAGACAATTTTTCCTCCTAGTATTATGAAAGATTTCTGTTTCCCTGTCGACAGATCATCTTCCACAATGTTGTCTAAATATGTACTACCTCAGCCACTCACTGTCCCCATTGTCTCACCCTTTGATTCAGAGGAGATAAGAAGATAGGTCAAAAAAGAGGTAGCAGGTGATTGTACCACCTGTGAAATATTAATTCCTAATATGTTATTTGCTAGACCTGATTCTCAGGTACTTAAGATATATTTCCTGCTTACTTCTCCTTCTTCCTTGAGACAATTTCTTCTTTACCATTTCTGTATCATCTTGGTCAGTTTTGGCATTGGCACATGTAGGAGCCTATACATCCTCTGCCCTGCTTCAGGGATCGCTAACATATCTCTGATTTTAAAAAGCCAAGAATGGAGGAGGAAAAAAAACAAAAGACAAGTTTGATGCTCTGGACACCTTTTGTCCTAGTACACATGGAAATTAAATTGTGTTTGTCTTCTCCTCCTGCTCTAAAGGCAGAGGTGGCATTAATAATGCAGAGCGCATCTCTCTTCAAGCGCTCTTGCAGCTTTTAAAACATAGAGAGCAAATAACAAACTTACCTTTCATCTCCTTTTGAAAATTAAGTTAGGCCGTATTGGTAACAAGTGAAATTAAACTGGTTGTTGCTGTTTAACTTCTCTGTTGTATTTCCTCACATGAATTAGTCATGATCAACTCTACTTGGCAGTTGTCCTTACAAAAAACAGAACAGAGAGAAGGGTTAAGCACTCCCATACAATTTACCCAATAAATTTGTCATACCCCTTATATAGAGTTGTCCCTCCAGTTCTGCCTGTTCCCTAACATATCTGGCAGTTTGAACAATGTTGGCAATATTTGAGCAATTAGGCATTCCAAGTGGAAAGGTTAATATACCTGAGCCTCAAATGCAGGGTGTGTTTCGTCTTGTGCCTTCAGCCATCCTTGATGAGCACTGATTGCACAACAGCCGCAGAGTAGGAAGGCCTTCTTTCAATTTCGGTGTGGCCTAGATTGTTTTGGTTTAGCAAAAGGCCAATAGTCCAATGGCAGGTACAGGACAAATGCACCTTGACTCAAGGGCTAGCGAGACAGATCACTAAGAGGGAACCTCACTGCTGTTGCCACTTTTCAAGTGTTAAAGCCTTTGGTCATACTGGCACTGGGGCAAAAACATGTAAAAGATAACCCGTACAAGAAAAGTCCCTCTGATGGAGCTCAGAGTAGGACTGGTCAAGAAGATGTGAGATTTGTGGTTTATTTCCCCCTCTTTTGGTTAAACAGCATCAGGATCTTGGTTTCTTTTTTGGCCACTTTATTTGCAGTCCAAGTCCATTGGGAAGCTCTGGGCAGGAGCGGACATAGCTGAAGTCCTATAGTCTCACACCAGGTGGGACCTGCAAGACCACAGTCCACAAGGACAGGGACAAAACCACCTCCCAAGCCAGCCAGCCCGGGAGACAACATCCTCAGCCCAAACCGTCACTGAGGTTGGAGAACAAGCATGAATTGCAGATGACAGCCTCACGGAGGAGTGCCCCAGGTCGCAGGGAGGCCACCAGCCACCGGACTGGCTGCCCCAGCCCTCCTCTGCTGGCAGCAGGGCACACCCAGTGGCCAGCCTGCCTGCCCTGCCTGGCAGGGATGCTTGGCTGAGTAGTCAGGACCTGGCTTAAGCCAGAAAAAAACAAATCTATGCAGTAGAGAAGGAAGTTTTGCAGGTCACAGCCACCACCAGTGCTGCCCATCCAACCCTGAGCCTTCATGGGAAGTCCGGAGCACTGATGGATGTAGGAGGTCGTGTCTGAGATGCCTGGCTGCCCTCTCCCAAGGGGACCTGAATGGATTTGAATGACCTTACCTGTGCTGAGGTGCTCCCATGGGGCCCCAAGCATCCTTCACCAGTGTCTCTCATGGGGCAGCTCCATACTGGTAAAAACTGCTGAGAACTGGGCACTTGGCCTCTCCACTTGTAGCTGGTGGTATTTCCCTGGCTGGGGTGATGTTGATGTTCGTAATGAAGCTCTGGCAGAGAAAGAGAGACATGTTGTAACCATTAGCAGACTTTGTATTTAGAATTTATCTCAGAAAAGGACAAAGCATAACTCAGCTCAGTGGCAGTGTTGTGCAAATTCGGGTCTACACTTTCCATTGTAATACCAGTCCTGGTCTTCACCATTGTCTTCCTCTGACCCAGAAAAACTTGATGGTGAAAATAATGTTAGTTAGAAAATAATGGAACTGATAAGTCATTGCAGGCACATGTGTGTCTCATTATACATCAGTTCGGTTTCACTATATATTTTACACTATGTAACATAAATTTCACTATGCGCCACAAGTATTTCAATATGTGATAGTCAGAAAGTGGCAGTTTACACTAAAAGTTTCAGTATGTGGTAGGATATTTCAAATACTATAAATTCTCCTTTTAAATGAAATGCATTGTATAGATTAGTAAGAAATGCAGTTGTTTTAGTTTACCCATTGTGGTTTTCTTTCAGAACAGTATTTAGTACTGTGCTGTTCAATTCCCATGTTTATTTTTATCATACACATTAATGGATGATTAAGTGAAAATTCATTAAACATATACCACACAGGACTCAGGCAACCCGAATTCCGTTTCTTAGATCTTTTACCTCAGCTCAACTTATACCATATTAACAAACACACTATATTTATGAAAACCATATTAATGAACAAAATAAGCTTCCCGTATGAGGCTTGTGATCGACCTGGTTTGTTGTGGTGGGTTGTTTTTTTTTTTTTCTAAATGAATTCTCTTTGAGCAAGTAAAATTTGAGGGACCTGACATCCCCTATAAGGGTGAACTGTTAAAGTGACGAGCAGGTATACCAATGGTCTGCACTAAATCACCATTTATTGCAGATGATCGCCATTTCAGTTGCAACCAACAGGAGAAGAATCTACACTGCCAGCACCACGCTGCTGATCATGGCTTTGAATGTGTTGACCAGTTGGCCATACAAGTATTGTGTTAATCACGCCTTTGGCTAGCAAACCCCCTCCCAGTTACTGAAAAGGGGTATTCCCTGTGATAGTACTACACCAAAAAGCTCTGTCATATATTAGAGTTACCAGATCACCATATTTTCATATGTGACATCCTTCAGTGCCACAAGGTTACAGGTTACCTTGGAAAGATACTTGGCGTGAACGAAAAGCGTATAAAAAACAATCACGTGGCTTAGCAAAACCAAGGCACATCTGCAGCAAGGATCATCTCCTCCTTGGTCAAAGCCATACTAATGCTTCCAGACTGGTGCACCAAAGCAGTTTTCTTACATCCAGTAACCTACCATCAGAAATGCAGAAAGAAGAAAAAACATTAGGTTAAATTTTGATTATGAGTTCTCCCTCATTCTCTTCTCCTCTAAACACAAGCTACACCAAGAACAGGTCCATGCAATAGAGCTCCATGCTCTATTTTATTCAAAAAACCAGCCTCAGAAGACAGCACAAGGCAATGCTGAAGTCCAGCTAAAGAGAGAAACATCAGAGAGTTACCTCTGCTTTGGCTTCTGCCCCTCAAGATATAATCACACAGATATTTTTTCAGCAATTTCAATGGATAATTTCAAAATGCTAATGATCTGTGCTGAAGTTTGGTGTTTAGAAGAACTGGAGGCCACATCTGCCCCATCTCGCAGTCAGGAGACAAGAGTGACCCTGCACCGAAGTGACTCTGGACAAGCCACTTAGAGAGTTACAAAGGCCCTGGATTAATTAGAAACTAGGTCCTTTAACGTAACTCCTTGCCCCATCGCAGGCCCAGCAGACCTCACTGGCTCCCTGCCAAATAGTTCAAGCACCTATTAACCAAGGAAAAGGTAAAGAGCTTGGGTTGTAATGTGCTGGATTTCAGCCCAGCGGTTTCAAATCTCCTGACCCACAAGAGCAGCTTATCTGTGTTGGGAGGTCAAAGACCTCAGCAAAGCCATGTTAACAGGAGCGCACTGGCACCAACTCAAACATTTGGCTCTTCAGATTACAGTGATTCCTTGGTTTCTTATAAGTGGGGCAAAAAGGGCTACCAAAGCAGCTAGTGACGGACCTGGGGCTGGCCTGAGTCTGCTTACACTAACTTTTTTAGCAAAACACACCAGCGGAAGTGCTTCCTTGGCATCAAGGAGACAGCTCGGCTGTCTGAATGCATCAAATAGACAGCTCGGCTATCCTACTCTTCCAAAATTCAAAAGCAAGACTCACAGCATTCCTTGTTTGTAGTCTCTACCTTCCATTAGAAACAAATTCTGCCCCAGACACATCACAAAGCAAAGCTCATGAGCTGTGTCATACGTTTCCCAGTGACTGGTTTGAAGGAAACGGGAATGTTTGTGTCAGACATGAGGCACAGGGACAGTCTGGAGAGAGGTGGTTACTGCTTTTGTCCCAGATGGGGGCTGGGTGCAATGGGAGCTGCCTTCCTGTGCCCAGCCTGAAACCTGGAACCATGGAGTTTCTCCATATACCTCCTCCAAGGCAGCTTGAGGGCAGCCCTGCAGTCTGCCAGAGCATCCCTGAGTTAGACCAGGTAAAACATGGGCTCCTCTCTCCATTCGATAGGATATTTGGGATGAAATAAAGGTAATGTTTTTAAGCGTATGCCTATTTTCCAGCATGACCAAACCTGAGTCACTCTTGTTCCTCTTGAAGAAAAGGAGAAGAGACAACAGTGCAAACTTTCCCATATTCACTCATTCCTGTGTTAGATCTGGGCTGAGATATGTACAAAGTAATGTATTTATGCCCTAGATTCCACTGATGATACTGCCAGCAAAAGCTAAATTACAATTATTTTCCTGTAGTCAGGTTGCTAGTCTAACAAGTTTTAGAAGGAGGGAATTACATTACACACATCCTCCAAGTCCCCTCCTAAGCACTGTCAGGCTATAATTTTAGCTTACTCTTATTACTGATCATGTATAATTGACGTTGAGCCACCCTTTAGCCATCATGAAAGTTACATTATCTAAGCTGTTGCATTACTTTCACTAACTCGTCCAAAGTTTTCAGTATTTGTTGACTGAAAAGGCAAAACAGCAACAGAAGTTCATAAAATACGTACTGAGTCACTTACCAAATCCAAACCTTTTCATTTGACCCAATTGAGTTTCACTTGTAGGCTAAAAAACATGATTTCAGGAAAAAAAATTGCAGCATAGCTTGCAGTGTTTGCTGTTGTGATTTCAGAAGCAGTTGGCATTGGCTTGACGACTACAGTTTCGTGTGTACTAATAACATTTAACAAAGGACTTTTCCATCTTTGCTGACTGAAGAAGTAGGACCATTTGTACTGTGTAATTAAGCTGTTGAGTTTCCGTTGTTTTGAATGTGACCTACCTTTTTTCCTCTTTACTCAGCTATGGCTGAAGCTAATATCTGTTCGTCAAAATCCTTCTGTTTTGAATCGTGTCTCCATCTATGCAAATCTGAGAGGAGAAATGCTCACAACGCAGTTCATATTCCTGATAGCTGAAACATTCCTGTGGAACATCTCTGCCACTTTCGCACTTTACGGACATTTCTCTGTTTGAAGTCAACTTCTACAGGTTTTCACACAGAAAATTTTCATCAGCCTCATTTCCTCCAGCTTTAGCAGCAAAACATAATGATCAGCACACAATAGGCACGTACCTTGCAAAGCAACACCTTAAAGAAAAGGTTGTCCTGGTACGGTATAAAAATTTTCCCCATCGGCAGCTTCCTGCATTCTTTTCCATTGATTTTCTTCATATCAGCCTTTCTTACTTTAAAAAAAACCAAAACAACCAAACCAAAGCCAAAAACCATTGATGCTTCTTTTAGCTCTGATTCATAACAACTGAAGATTTCAACAACATACCATGGCAAATATTATTCTGCTGATCTTACGGAAGGAAAAAGACCAGTTAAACCAAACCCTCTTATTCATTTGTTGCTGCAAGTCCCTGACTCTAACTGATGTTCTCTTCAGGACAGAGGAGAATAGCTTGAGAGGCCTTTTTTTAAGATTTCTTGAGAGTTTTGATCGGAAAAAGGTTTTCCCTCAGTGTTCATACTCTGGCTTTTCTGCTGTGAGACATAAAACAACTGCAAAACTCAGCATCTGTTGACTTCTGCCTGGGCGGACAGGGAGGCATTTCCCTGTTCTGGAATTGGGGGTTGCAATATTGTTTACAAGGATGGCAAAGTCCCCCAGCTTTCATTTGCAAAATGCTCCACAAATACAGACAAAACCCACAGAGGAGACTCAGTAGTCACTTTTGTACCTTAAGCAAGATGGCCAAATTAAAATGAACAGCTTGTTGATTCAAAGGAGCACCCTGAGAACTCCTCTGCAGCAGCACAATGTGTTTTAACCTCTGGATAACTACATAAGATGAACAACTGGCTTGTTAAATGCTGGGTTTCTATACCTAGGTATTTGCTGGTTCCCATTTCCCATAAACATAGGATAAAACTGAGGATAACACAAATTTCACTCTACCATAGTAACAGAAAACAGTCAAAAAGAGGGCAGCACAGAAAGACATACTGTAATTAGCAGTTGTCTTCTGAGGCTGGCATATCTAATCATTGCCTTGTGTCTCATTTTTTTTTAATTTTTAAATTTCAACATTCTATTGTTTCTGCAGAGGTGACAAACAGTTGGAGAGGAACAGACCAAATCCAAATAACTTCTCACACGCAGAAGCATCAGAGGATGCTGCAATCCCAGAAGGTGTTTAGGAAATTCAGGAGCTGGGGGAGGTTTCTGCTACGTGGGGAATGAGGCACAGCCTTTGGAAGGGACATCGTGCAAACGGCACAAACCAACAGTGGTGTAAAGGAACCCCACTGGTCTGGATAAACCCCGAAACAGTGCAGCCCATGCTAAAAGCAAACATTAAGAGTACTCTGAACTCATTTTCAACAAGTGCCACCACAGAACAGATTCACACCTTATAATGAAATAATGAAGAACACCAAAATGAAACTCAGGAATCCACCCAGATCCTCTTTGCACTCCACTTAGGCATATCCTAAACCCTGGGTGGAGGGAGAGGGAAGCAGCGCTGTCTTTTTCTTGTTCAGATAGCAATACCCCAGAGCACACTGAAAGCAATTATTTCCATCTGCCACACACAGCCTAGAAACCTGAAAATTGTTCTGCTAGTAGAAATCTAATCCATTCACCAGTGAGTAACCAGAAGCAACCTACTGCTTTCTTTCATGAATGGTCACAATGTTCTGAAGATGCCACAAGTCCAGGTCACTGTTCCACTACATCTGGTAGGGTGACCGTTTAATACCGGTCTCCAGACTAAGCAGTGTATCAAGCAGCAGGAGGAAGACAACAGAAGTACATAAAATGCTGACCCACTGCAGAAATCACTCTTTCCTTTCAGCCTGCATTTGAAAAGTATTAGACTAGTCAATTTTTCCCCTTCTTTTGAGGAAAAGCTAGTAATGACCCAATTAACTACTTGCTGAAAGACAACTGCTTTGAGATTATGAAGTTCTTTGTGTAAACAGCTGCTGTTTGTAATAAAAAGCAATTTCAGGATAAACATGTAGGACTTCAGCAGGTACAAACATAAATTTAAGCAGTGAAGTTGCCATAGTTCAGCCCATAAAATCCCCAGATACTTAGCTGGTCACTGATACTGAGATTATCAACCCCCATCAACGAGAGCAGAGACGTCACTCCATCAGTGCACCAGCACCGCCCCTCATTTCTATACACGTGCTGTATATATTTTTAAGCTGCTGCATCCTCACGTCTGCACCATCCACCCCACTTTTGCAACAGGAGCACAGCGTTGGGTGGGGAGGGGAAGGGAAAGGGAAACCAGCTGTCAGCATCATTTCTGTAGCCATTTAAGCCCTAACTATTTGTTAAAACAAAGACCAGCCCAGTCTCTTTGTGCAAAACACTCCAGGAAAAGCAAAGTGTTATTATCTGAAGGAACAACTTAACCTTTGAACAACAGCGTGTCAGTTTTCTTCTTAAGCAGGAATATAGGACTATATAAACACATCTCTCTCTCTTCCATAGCTTGGTGAATAGCTATGAGCATTGTACCTCAATCAAAAGAACGAGGGCAGCTAAGCAGATTCCAAGTCAACACAAACTATTGAGAAATAAGCATGGTAAAGAGGAAAACAGGTGACCTTTCTCCAGATGACACGGATGAAGTCTGGTACCTCAACTCTGTACCCAGGCATAGACTCTGGACGCACCCAAGTTGTCAGTCACCCAAGCTACGCGGCGTGACCAGCCAGTCCTCAGCAGTTACGGCTCAGTCCCATGCACAGAAGACAAGCTTAGATTGAGTTACCTGGAAAAAAGCGAGTTGCTGGTTTAGCAGGACTAGCAGAATTTTAAATTCAACATGAGATCACACACTTTTTTTTTTTAAGAGCAGAGTCTCAGTAGCAAATGCACACAGCAAAACTCTCATGTTTGCTTGAAAAGAGATTTTAACTGATGAAAAAATCTGCAGTTACTAAACTCGTCACAGTACTCCCCATGAATTTCTCAATCACTGAGAAGTGGACTGGCTAGAAGCAGACAGGCTAGGCAGCCACTCTCCCATTGTTAAAATAATTGGGATTTCTCAAGATTCTCAATTAAGATAACAAACTCACTCTTGTGGTCTATGTTGTTGAAATATTTTGGATATTCTCTGTTTCCGACACTACATGGAATTCTATTATTTTGTTTGACAAAAAGAGGCAAAACCAGTAGATCTGCATGATGAATCCCCACATAATCACCCACTGAGTCAGATCAAAGAGAAGTTCTGTCTCAGACTGCAATACTCATCCCCCTCTTATTATTTATTAGGAGATGCATTTTCCAGACGGGAAAGTAGATCCAGAATCTAAAATACGAGTAGTGCTGCCTTCCCCTAACCATACATACTAACCTCAGCTTTATCAAAGCAGTTGAGAAAATCTGAGGGTGCTACATTGCATTGGTTCAAATTAAACAAGCCAAGCAAAAGATTTTTTAAATTTTATTTATGAGATGTGAAAAAGTTGCCTTCTACTCTCCAAACCATAGTGCTAAATACCAAAGACACTGTGAAAGGGGTGCCTCTATTATTCAAAAAATATTTGTGTGCTTTTTGGTAGATTAATTGCATTTAACATTTTGGTTAAACACACAAACAAGCACAGCTTTTTGTTGTTGCTTCAAATGAAGCCAGAAAGAGAACAAAAGGCATTCAACTGAACCAATTTAGGTTTATAAACATATTAATTTTAAGAGCGCTATGTGTACACTTAAAATGAATTTAAAGCAGTCAACCTTTGCAGTATGATGCCCAGTTTCGCTGTATCCAAATAATCCATAAATCCAGATGCAAGTTGTCACAGACACTTCTTTGGAGAGCTCACAAAGTTAAAAGTCAATGTTTCCTATTAATTAATAATTGTTTTCAGCTGTTTTGGCAAGTGATTAAAACAAAGTGTCTGCCTTTAATGTTACAGTATAAAAGTTTTCTTCTTTAGAGGCCTAAGCGCCAAGCGGGAATTACCTCATTTACAGGAAGGTGTCATACTTGATTGCTTAGAACATTTGTAAGCAAGTAAGATGGACAGATATTGTACCTGCCGGTGCAATGATTTCCGTACCATGTCCATTAAAACTACTCACCGAGCAGGTCTGGAGAACCATCAACTGAGATAATTAAAACATTGCTGCTCAAGTTAATGGAGAACGACACTATGAAAGGCTCGTCCCATAAAGAAACCGTACGGGCTGTGCATCATTTACCAAACTGTGCCACCTCGTGAATTCGACCACAGGCCCTTTAGACTTTGCACTGCAAAGTGTGGCAGCACCTGACCTTTCTGAGCTCCAAACCATCTCTGAGATATTACTGACAGGCTCGCTCGATGTATCAGCGAATGGTTCAATACAACCACAGTTCTGACCAGCACCGGCTCCACAACAGGATGAGACTTGGCTTTCAGAAGGACCTTCTGCCACAAGTAGCCTTCTAAACATGGTCTTTTATTCCTAAGTTTCTGCCAATTCATCCCACCAGTAAAACTGAAATAACAGTTCTCCTGGAAACCAAATTTCCACATCCCTGCAAAGGAAAGACAGCAGATTTCACGGCACAAGCTGGGAAACTCTGCTAGCAATGTGAAAGGTACTGACATTAGCATAAGCAGCAGTAAGATCCCTATTTATCTTCCCTATCTGAACATCGGATAACTCATTGAGAAACCTGTCTCTTCTGCTGCATCAAGAAGCTTGTGAAGTGACAAAAAGTGCAGGATTTGAGCTCTTTTCTTTCTGGTACATGATGGAAGTTGCTGCTAGCTCCTCCTATCTCTTGGCTTCTGCCTCTGGTTTTAAAAACTTTCAAGGTATTCTTCATTTGTTGAGGTAGGGTTTTTTTAGACTAAATAGCACACTTTATCTCTGCAAGGCAATGAATCCAGATAAAGCTGCAGACTCTGCTGAGCAAGCGACAACGTGGCTGTGCTCAGGGAGTGTATTAGTGACAGAATTCAGAAGAACCCCATTCTGGTTTAGGTCAGCCCTTATTTTAGGGAAAGAGATTTTTTCCACCGGTACAACACCCATACTACAGGATCTGAATGGGATACTTCAGTGCTCCAGGCAGTGACCCACCAAAACACTCAACAGAAAGACAGCACAAGCAGGAGCATTCTCTTGTTCCTGTCATCCTATTTGCCATTGCAAAATGAATTCAAATTATTGCCAAGAACCTTCCAGCCACACCATTCACGCTTAATCATATCTCATTGCACAGTGAAATTAAATAAAAATCCCAGCCACTGATTTGCTTCAAATAGTTAACACCAATGCTAGTCAATGAAATGGTCCCTGAAAACCCTGTTTGATATAAATAACAAAATCACTCAGAAGAAATCCTGCAGGTAAAGATGAACCCTGAGATTCATTACTATGCAGATGTAGTTACAAAGCATCCAGCAAATCCACAGTAATTATTCATCCTCATGTTCTCCCTCCCTGGCCAGCACCAGAGAAAGCACCTTGCTGCTCTCAGAGACACCAGCAACCTGTTTACCCTGGGACAACAGGAGGTAAAAGTTCCCTGTCTTGGGGCAGCTCTGAAAAGCTCACGCCCTTGTTTATTATGTGGTAACTGTGGCACATGGCCATACGTTAAGATGTTAAGGATCTTCTCCTTTCCTGATGGTATCCACATCCATTTCAGCGTAGCGCCCCACAACCCATGAGGATCAAAGCAGAGCACCTAAATATGTTACAGTTCATTTCAGGCATATATTAAAGATCAAGAATGCGTTTTTATCCCATTCAGACAATACCTTGCAGCAAAGATCTACTTGCTGATGCTGCACACCCCACGTCTTTGATTATTTCAACATCTTCTAATGATGAAGAATAAACTCCCTTTAAAAAATAAACATTTTTTTTTTCTTGAACTCTCAAGCCTCCTGATACCATCAAATGGTGTTTTGGAATAGGAGCCGCATGTGGTTTTGAAGAACTGTTAATTGCCTGCAGTGACACAAGCAAGGATTGATTTGGGTGCAGGCAGTGGGGGGAAATTGGGCAACAGACCTCTTCCATACGCCATCACACAACATCAATTAGATTTGCTTTCTGAAAGCGTACAGAAAGCTGATTACACAGAGACAGCAAAACAAGTGTGAAGGAAGGTAGGTATCAGCCTTTGTGGATACTTCCACTTCCCTGAGTGCCAATTTTTAAAGAGAATTTTATTTACACCTTGAGTGGTTACCCCAGACCAAGTCTCTGCTAGAGGTGTGGCTCAAAAACCTCAAAGGACTTAAATTTCAGAGCCCCCCGAAATCATAGTTGAGGAATGAATCTTTATGCTCAGTAGCTGTAATTCACTTGTTTCGTTGTTCTAAGCCTGCCACAAAAAATGGAAAGGCTGCATTATGGAATATTGTGGCATCTAATCTGGGGAAGGAGAGAAGGAGGGAAGGAGGGAAGGGAAGGTGCAAGAAGGTAGGCTTCAGAGGACTGAAATATTTTTCCCCAAAAGACACCAAACCCAACATGATTTACAGAGGCCAGAGAGGACACAATTCCTGCTGTATCTCCCTGAGGAAGCCAATTGGAGCAGAACCCTTGAACGCATTCAAATTTCAGTAAGAGATAAAATAAAGACCAAATAGTTCCTCTTATTGGCATATTAATTAAAAACACACAATATATTTCAAGGAAATGGTAAGCTGACCCATTAGGATTGTGCCCTCTTACCATTGATATAATTCAATGCACAATCAGCAGTTTGACATCACTAATTTCACTAAAATCTGACATTATGATTTCTTAGCGAAGGACATTTGAGCAATAAATTAAGCTGACCTTTTTTTTTTTTTTTTTAATTGCCATTATGGCTATTGATCCAGCAATTTCTTCAACAGCTGTCAAGTACAAATTTATACACAGTAAAACAAAACTGGGTGGCTTCCATAAGGGAGCAGATCCCCCAAACTGGTGAAGAAACCGCCTGGGTGGTTGAGCAAATATGCCTCAGCAGAAAGGTAAAAGTCCTTGTGTGCCTTCCTATTGAAGGGTGTCAAGATGTAAGGTGCAGAAAAACTGATGATTAAGAATGACACGTCCTCTTTCTACTGCCTGTACAGCCTGGTTATGAATATCGACATATTTTTCTACAACTAAGCCCAATACAATGGAATCTTATTCTGACTGGAAAATGAAACAGAAAAGGCTTGTGACCAAAACTGGGTTTGATATTTATCACACACGTTGAAAATGCTGTTCGGTATGAAACATTCATAACAGTATAAAGTAAAACTTCAGAACTATGAAATTTTCATGACACAGAGGTCCTAGAGTGACTCCCTCAGCCATTCCCTGAATAAAAAAAGCAATGCCGACAGCTCGGCTCTCCACAAGGCAAGGTGTGAGCACAGCAACAAGAGGTGCCTGAGCAAACCCCGCCACCATTTTGTGCCTCCCAACTCCCGCAGGCCCAGGCCTAGGAGCTGCTGCAGAGGAGGGAGCTTTGAAACAACTTCTGTAAATAAGCACCTCTCTTATGAGGAAAGGCTGAGGGACTTGTGTCTTTTTAGTCTGGAGAAGAGAAGGCTGAGGGGGGATCTGATCAACACCTATAAATACTTAAAGGGTGGGTGTCAAGAGGATGGGCCCAGTCTTTTTTTGGTGCCCAGTGACAGGACAAGAGCTACCGGGCACAAACTTGAACATAAAAAGCTCCATCTAAACATGAGGAGGAACCTTACTTTGAGGGTGGCAGAGCCCTGGAACAGGCTGCCCAGAGAGGTGGTGGAGTCTTCTTATCTGGAGACATTCAAAACCCACCTGGACACGTTCCTGTGCAACCTGCTCTGGCAGGGGGGTTGGACTAGATGATCTCCAGAGGTCCCTTCCAACCTGACATCATCCTGTGATTCTGCGATTCTGAGGCAGCGTGCTCAGAGAACAAAGGCAAACAGACCCTCTCAAGCGCAGTGGCTCACTCCAAGGAGAAGGCAGTGATGGCAGGCGGTGACACCAGAGGTGCCAGACGTGTCGCCTCGCAGGTGAAAGCCAGCGTACCACCCCGTTCATGGAAAGGACAGAAAGGAAAGCAGAGGATGGGAGCTACAAGATGATGAGTGAAGAGGAGAAACCTGGGTGAGATCAAGAATCCAGCTCTGTCATTTCACTCCTCACAATGTGTTTTTTTTTCTCTCGAGCCCCACCTTCACTGTTTCCCTCTGCCCTCCCTCCTCCGCACCTCGCTCTCACTGTTTTCCTACAGGGCTACCCAGTTTGTGGTCACCAACTCACGTCTCGCATGTCGAAGGAGAAGCCGTGCCAGAAGGGTCAGGGAGTGCTCCGGCGACGGGTACATTAGTCACCCTCACTGCAAGGGCGAGACGGGCGCCGGAGGGCCCAGAGGGGCAGGTCCAGCCTCACCTCCTGTCAGCTGAGGCCAAGGATCAGCTGAAAAAAAAGAAGCGGCAAATTGAAGTGCAGTTTGCAAAGTAAGGGACAGGACTCGTGAGATAAAGTTGTGGCAGTGGAAATGGTGAACAAGCTGTACTAGCACTTCCTGGGGCACGGCCGGCACTTCGGGGCACGGGGGCCTCTCGCACCACCTGGTCTCTGCCTCCCGTTTGCCTTGCACGGATTCGGATAAACTTTAAAATGAAGGAACACCAGCTCATTTCGCTCATTTTGAACCGTGGAAAAAAAAAAAATAATCCAGTGAGGGTGTGTGTAGCTATGACTGATGGAAATCAAACCTCTGAAGTGCAGATGACTTTAATTATAGCTAGAAGAGCACGTAAGGTACAAGTTTCAGCCAGATAGTTTCCATTCTGATCTGTAATTCTGCAGTGATGAAAATAACTTCTCTCTAGCTGAAAAAAAATTAAAGTTGTCTTTTTTTTATGGCACCGGGGACACTACTGACCCTCAGCAACAAAATCTCAGTATACACAAGGAGAAATTATAGACATATTCTGCATGAAATAAGACATCATCAGCTTTTGCATGAACACTCTCCCCGCACACCTCTCACTGCGGGGCACCCACTGGGGGGAGAGGGTTAGTGAACAACGTAACTATGGATTGCCCACCCCCTTTCCACAGCCTGGTTTTCTTTGAAGGAAGACCCGACTTCTAGGAGCTTTTAAGACATGCATGTGAACTTGCAAAACGCATTTGACGAAGCCTAGGAAGCGATCCTCCGCAAATTCTGGCAGATGCAAACTGCATCACATACCGGCTTTACCCTTCCCACCATGCAATACTCACAGTTACTGCGAATGCTAAGACCAGAATATAACGCGCATTCGTAGTAACCAGATCACACATTTGTTCCCACAACTTATTCATTTTATAGTATCTGTTGACCTATATTAGTGAAATGATGCGAGGATTAAGGCTTTAAACATCTTCAGTGGAAAGTGCTGTTTTAAAATCTGACGCATTTTGGCAGTTTCAAGTGCAGTGAAGTTAAGCTCCTCCAACCCTAATGCGGTGTTTGACTGCCTCTCTTTCTACCTGAAGTGTTTTTTATCGATATAAATACTATTAAAACCATGTGGAAAATCGTACCTTTAAACTTCACGCAACTCATAGGTTTTTTACACATATGAAAACCTGAACTACACAGAACTGCTCTTTGTGTACCTGTTTGCATAGAAGTTTTGGATTCTTTTGTGATCTTTAATCTATTGTTTAGAGAAACTGGTGTTTCATTTCACAGTTAAAAGAACTTAATTACTTGAGTCGTGGAGACATTAAAGGCAAGGGAAGGAAAGAAAACATCTATCTCATTTTAAACTCTTCTTCCACAAGCTAATTTGATAGTATAACTTGAAAGTACAGAAATCTGAAATCTGCTTCTGAGCATTTGAAACTTCACATCTTTTTACCTCTGTCTCAAGAGATATTACTCAGGTTTACTGTGACATTTTGAAATGTCACCATCCCTGTCTCAAAACCAGAAGTTTTAACACAGAATAGACACCTACCTACTTTAATTCAGAAATCTATTCTACATGCGATGTCTATATTCTAAGAACCTCTATGCATGCCCTTTCTCATCCTAAGGAAATAAAAAACCCCAAACACTTCAGGAATCTCTTTCCTGTCCAAATAAATGAGGACTGCTAAAATCAATGGCTGAAGTCACTTTCCAAAAGCCTTGCTATTCTGATACAGGCATAAGTTTTGAATTAAAAATAATTTTTGTGGGGAAACATTTTCCCCTGAAATACACTTTTGCCACACCAAGAAAATTGCATTTTTCAACAGTAAAGACGGAGTTATTTTTGCTGGAAGGCTGAAGTTGGAAGCAGTAGTACTTGCCAGAGATCCTCTCAATCTCCACATTTTATCCATTTGCAGCACTGGAACAAAGGCGCCCATGGGAGTCCTCACGATCACTAACGCCATTTTCTTTCTGGCATAATTTGATAATCATCAATATTAATATTAGACTTATACAAGTATGTAATCAGTTTTAACACCTACATATAGTAGCAGATGAATAGACGCATACCATAAGCTACCACTGAACTTGGAAGCAAACTAACATCTAGGTTTCTTTGGAGACTTTAAAATCATTACACATAAAAAATGTTCAATTTTGGAAAGTACCTATATAAGGGATTAATCCATCCTTTTCTTGTCCGGTCCCGTGGTTTGGTAAATTATCACTGGCAAGCTGTGAAATTTCCTTATTATGCAGGATACAAACAATACTGGAAGTGATGATGGAGATCAGCTGATCGGTATCTGGCTGCCAGAGCAAAACACACAGGAACACAGGACTGAAACACATTGGACTCACTGAGTCCAATGACTTCTATCACAGGCAACCAGCTCTTGCCCTTTTCATAACTTACCCTGGGCACCAGCGTGCCCCACAGCTCCCAAAACTCTTAGCAGAAAATTAACTTGAAGTAGCTCAATAGTTGTCCTTTCCATACCCTTATTATGGCTGGTACATACTGCATTTTCCCTTGCCTAACATGACCTTAAGATTTAGTATTTCATCACATTTCTGCAAGATTTCCCAATGACACCGATACACGTTCCCAGCTGTATTTGCATTTCTGCCACCAGGGCGGCACAATCCCCATCCCAGCTCAACTCTCTCCTTTTCCTGCAGGAAAAGATCTTTCCCCGATATTCCACAACTGCTGCCCCTGCAGGCAAACAATTCCCCCCCTTCCCTGAATTTTCTCATTTCATTCTCATCCCTGGAACCCAGGATTACACGTGCTTTAACAGCATAACGCACCATTGTATGAGTTCTATTTATTTCCCAGCAGAAAGCCTTCTCCTCAGTCCTTGTGCCCACTCTGTATATTCAGTTCAACATCTTTTCCCATTCTCCATTTTTCAGGGTTACCAGTCCTTCACAGATGCCAAGTTCACATTCTGCCCCATAGTGGCAATATCATCCAATTTTTTACCAGTACAAATTTATTTTATTTAGTATGCTCCTATTTCCCCCCTCCCTGCAAGAATTCATGGAAATCAATTTAAAACAAAACACACACACACACCCCAATTTCTAGCTCTTAATGAAAGGGCATCACCTTGTGTACTGACAGCCAGTGCTATCAAAGAAATCATTGGAGAATTTTCTTCACAGAACACTCAAAAATGGAGGTAGCCATTGACAAAACATGAAATACAATGATGACAGCAACAAGCTCTGTTTTGCACTTTTTAAAAACTATTATTTAACTTGCTCATCAGATAAACTTAAATTCTAAATGCAGAGGAATGCGTGTGTTTAGCACTTTTCCTGAACATTAATTTAGTGAGCACTGTGTTAGATTCTTACCAATTTAGAGCAAATCTGTTTTTTCCAGAAGTTAACAGCTTTTCAAAGTGAAGAAAATGATTTAATTAAGCCACAACCACCTTCTGTTGCTATCGTTACTCACACACTAAGTGAAAAAAAACCTACAGAAATGTGATTTAAATCAAGTAAAGCAAAGGCTCCGCTTCATTTTTGTGATGATGTGCTTTTCTTTAGATGTGTCACCCAAACAGCTCTTTAAGGAGCTCCTACTTCTTAAGTAGTAATTAAATGTTTTTGTCACTCCATGACAAAGATCCCTATTTAGCTGGAAATAAAGACAGACTCAAATTTTGTTTTATTTTTTAATAAAATTTAAATAGTTAAAATAAGAGAAAAGACTATGTTTTAAAGCCAAGCTATTTCTTTGTTCCATGCTAGGCCTTAAAAGTTGGACTTACTAGCAAATACGGGCCACAAGAAGAGAGTTGTATACTTAAAATGCTGGTGTAGAATGTATTAAAACAGCCAGTGACTTACTCCAGCTTACCTTTAAACAAAGGAAACACAATCTTTACAGTTTTTGAAATGTACTGCCTCTTATCCTGATTAATGGAAAAATTATCCCTACAAAAGACTTTTTTTTTTAAATATGAAGACTCTACAAAATATTTGCTTTATCCATTGGCAGGACTTTGAAATTCTCCAGAATATTTAGATGCGTCTGCCTAAGAAAGTTTATAAATGCCAATCCAACATTGTAACAAAAATTCCAAACAGAACTGGAAATTAGAATAACTCAACCAAATCATCCCACTATAAGAATATTATATTTCAATTCTGCATAAACACAGATCAGCATGGTTTGTTTCGCTTTAAAAATCCTTCATGACCTGCAGCACACAGGATAGATTTCACTATTACCTTTTCCCTTCCATTTCCTTAATGCTATTTCTTCATTTACATTTAAAACACAATTTAATTTGCTCTACTGACTTCTTCTGCCCTTAGGACTTTTCAGGCTCAATTCTATCCTCACCCAAGGAGATCCTTCCCCTCTTGCTTCTTAAGGAGGTTTTTGTTTGAGTGATTGATTTTCATTTTCTTCCTTTTCAGATACAGGTAAGTATCCTACCACAAAGGAAGCAGGGGAACAGCACTGGGAGTTACCAGGACATTTGCAAGCCAAGACTTTGAGTAGGAACTTCAGCAGCTACTATTTTTGGAAGAAAAATGTCATGCATTCTTTATATTTGATAATATTTGACATATTGGATAATATGCCTACTATAAACATAGCCTTGTGCCACAAACAACGACAAACTGCAGACAAAGCAATATGGCACACCATTTGATGAATTCAGCGTAACACAAAAAATGGCAGAGTCCTAGTAGCAGCTGCAATGGTAACAAACATTTAGAAACCAAAGCAATCCAGTAACCTAAAAATACAACTGCTAAACTCAGGGAAAAAAAAAAAATCTGTGCAATGAGATTAGAAGCTTCCAAATTTCAGACTGATTGCTCAGGGACCACAGTAGAAAACTAAACTCAGATGTAAGGAAGTATTAACTTGGAAAAGCTTCAGCCTTCCAAAATTCAAAATTATTAAAAAGCAATACATCTGTTCATCATTCTATGATTTAACTGTTTTCTAGTCTATGGGAATAAACAGCAGGATACAATAGTTTGCAACATCCGTTTACTTTTTTTTTTTTAAAAAAAAAACCTTTTTAAACTAAATTAAGAAAATATTCTTACAGAAAAAAAAAATTTAGATGAGCACAAAGAAATGCTGTGACAAATCCTGAGACAAATTATCCTACATCATTGCTAGTCTATGAAAACTGGTTTGAATAATAAACATACTGTAGTATTCAGTGACAGCATACAAATCGAAAGTATTTGTAAATTATTAAGTTGTGCATGTTTTTAAATGACAAAACATGCTCACGGGTTTACTTTAAAATCTCTCACTGCTTGTTATCAAAGTTAAAAGATCATTTGCATACCAATACACATACTGTAAACATGAACTTCTCATTAAGGAAAGATGGGTTTACAGTAATTTGATCTTTTACAGAAAGCTATTGGTAACCGAATCTCTCAGTGTCTAACTTTCTAGAAAATTAAACCAATGTTTCCACTCTCAAAGTTGAAACACTACCGCTTTAGGAAACAGCCCTGTTTATTTGTTAATCAGAAATACAATCGAGTGACATATTTCCATTTGCTCTTCGGCTGACAGTTTCAGCTTCATTATATTTTACAAGAAAACAGCAGACTTGCAGAGGTCCTGTAAATTCTTTCATATCGCAACTGATTTAATTACAGCAGTGAAGAAAAGCAGCGGTGATGCAAAGTAAGATCAGCCCAATTGCCCTTATCTGATGATAGGATCTCTCTTCCTGTTTGGCTTGCAGCAGTGAGGACTTCTTGTTTTGTTTCAGTTTTTGTTGGGTTTTTTGTTTTTTTTTGTTTTTTTTTCTGGTCAGGCTGCCTCTGCCAGGATTGACAGAAGCAAGAAGTTGACATGCCTTTATAATTCCAGCTCGAGAATGATCCTCATACCGATATAGCCGAGTTTCAATCAGTAGGTCGGGGAATGATACTAATGTGGAGAAAATTATCTGGATAGCTCATATGTTCGCTTAGCCACTGTAGGGGTGTTTCCAGCATTGGCTCAATTCCATGAATCATCACTTGAGTCTTCTGCTCTCCATCTAATTCAAAGAAAAAGAGAAACCACTAGTATACCATTCAAAGTTCACAGGAAGATTAAACATTTACTTATAGTTAATTTACGGTAGATTTAATTGGTGTTACAGAGTTTAACATTTAACAGAATGAAAAGCAGGAAATATTGGTAAGGAGAAAGCTGAGGTTTCTATCATCTAAAACAGAAACTTTGAGTTAAAATTAATTCCAAGAAAAAAAAAAAAGGGTTAAAATGAAACTTAATGAAAGTGCCACTCTTCTTTATTAGTTGCAAGTTTTTTTTTCCTACAGCGATCACAGCTCGGTGTCAACACAATTATGGCATATCCATCTCACCAGCCATAAGCCATATGAATTTTACACAGATCATGCTTAAGATGTTGAACTTCCTAAAACTTACTAATAAAGTTGTGTTCTTAATACCATGATCTTCTGAAAGAGCTGGACTACGTGCAATATATGTCACACATAGAATAGATGTAATATTCTTGAAGTAATTTTGTTTTGCTAAGAATAATTTACTGAAGTCTCTAGCAATATTTCAGCTACTCAAAAGGCTGAGTTGGCATCAGCTTTTTCTCACTTAGTTTCATCCCTTGGAAAAGTTAAGTTAGCAAATGATTCCCAGTATGACAAGAATATTTTCTAAGAATATTTCAATTCTTTTTATTTATACTTGTCCCGGAGGATGCAAGTACTTTGATCCTTTGATTCAAATGATGGGAACCAGTTAAAGCAACTGACATAACTGTCATGAAATGAACTAAAAAAAAACAAAAAATGAAAATTTATTTCAGAGCCTTGAGATGAGAAGAGCATCTGAAATATGCTCCAAATAGTGGTTAGGGGGAAAAAAAGTAGGCAGTGAAGTTTCACTGGTTTTATACCATACTCTGGCTCACATGGACCTACCACAGTGAAATCTGCAGTCAGTGCTCAAAAATATCACTGCCTTCTCCAACTGGCATTTTACACACCCCCCGCCCCCAACTGTCTATACTACAGAACAAACCACATGCTGCCCAAGAGTTGCACGGAAGAGAGCAGAACCTAGAATTGAAGGTACCATGACTGGCTCTTTCATTCAGCTCCCCCATTTGTGGCATAATTTCTACTTTATAGCATAGATAACATCTTATTTGTTTGGTAACCAAAATGATTTGACAGCTGCCTGAAGAAGTTTGTATTATAAGCGGGTATCTATGCCAGCACAGACTAAATTAGATAAGGAAGAATTATCCTTGAATATGCTGTTGACTTTATGCTAGTAATAATTCTTCCTGCAGAAGCAGTTATGTTTGCCTGAAATAAAGCACTATACATTACTTACATGTTGCCTACATCTGGTCTCATATTCCATATAAATTCTTGATTAAATATATAAAGCTTGATTCTCTAAATGGCATAATATACAGATTATCACACTAAATTAAGCATAAACAATTGCTGGTTTCTGGTTTTATTGCAGACAGGCCAGAAAAATGTAGCACATAATTTAAAAATAAACTTCTGGTATTTCCAAGCAAAGCAGGTATTTACTGAGCTGAAACATTGTCAAGAATATAAACTCCAAAAGAAAAGATCTCAGAAAGCAAGTTTTTATACTGAGAAATTAGGGAACATCTAAATATTTTTAATACTAAAGTAACTCCCAATATAAATATGTATTTAACACTTCCAAATTAAAATCTATCTATGGTATCCCATAAATTGGCTACAGAGCTGGCAACATTTATTTACATTTCATAATATTTAATTTCCAGAAAGAACTAATTTGCAAACACAGACAGATGGCAGAACGCCGTTTCGGCATTAATACAGTGCTAGCCACCCATACACAGCTCACTCTTCTTTGCAAAAACTTGTACAAAAAAGAAATTAAAAGGTTTAGAACCTCATTATCATTTTCATGTCATTGAGGAAAGGCTTATAAATGATAAACACTTTCTTTGACTCTTCTTTTACTGTGTGACAGAACATTTGTGGATGTGCCTGCATGTGTGTACTAACTCTTGTTTAAAAATGAAATGCAGTTAATCTGAGTCCCGGTTCCCTGCTCTCTACCCAACTTTGTCCCTTTCTCATACATATCTTTTATTCTGTTCCTCAGCAAACTAAGAAAGTCTCAGAGGTCAATGAAGAACTTACGGTTTAATTAAACTCTAAATCTCTGCATTAGCATTGTTTGTGTCTCAGTATTATCTCTGACAAAGCATCACTTCTCCTTAATTCCTTTTCCCCTTGCGGCTTGACTAAAGAGATCTTATCTACCAATTCTGTATTTACTGTAGTCTTCTTTCACAAAAATCCATTGTTTTTACTTTAGCATTCTTCCCTCCTTAAACCTCACTTAACCATAAACTCTCACTTAAGTCGCATTTACCCAAACTTTCCTCAACTTTCATGATTTCAGTAATTTCCTCATATTGAATCACATACAGAGTGAAGCTCCTCTGCTTTACATAGCAAAAAGCTGCCAACAGCAAATACACTAAAAAAATTAGTGGAAAATATTCTTGTTTTCTCACCAGCTGTCTAATTGGTATTCACCATTACCACTGTGATCTGGGTTCTGGATGATTTGCTAGCTATCATGAAAGCTTCATCCGCCTGGTTTATAGATGTAATAGATTTACATAGTATTTTTCCTTCCATTACTGGTAATAGTCTTAAGAGAGTTGTAGTTTATTTTTTATGCATCTTCACACATCGTATTCTATGATAACAAAAAATCCTTTTAGACACAACATATATTTAAATGAGTGATGTAAGATTTAAATGACTTAATTACATAGAAGATTAATGCCATGTCATCGTACCATGCCTATAAAAATTAGGGCAAATAACTCTGCTCACCTATAGTGCATGGGGTCCAGACCTGATAATATCATTACTGGTAATACCCATTTTACCATATTCAGTTATGTAGTAAAAAACAGGATTTCCTCAAAATCAAGATCAAATTTTCCAGTCACCTCAATGACTTTTTTTTTTCCTTTAAAAATCATGATAGAATTGAGTTACATGTTAGCTGTCATGTTGGTTTACAACATGGTTTCTTGTACTTGTTGCATATTGATCTCTGGAAGAAGATAAAGTGGAAATATCAGAAAAATAAAAGCACAGCAATACATGTTCCATAGGAAGTTTTTATAATGTTTGAACATAGTAACTATTTACTTAAAACCAAAGTATTTTTGTATTACTGAAGTGATGCACAAATAATAAATACTGTTTTGACATTTAAAAAAAAAAAAAGCCTCAAGACCAATTAAGTCATCTCCTGTCAGAGTGGATGTCCAGGATTAAATAATTTTTCTTTGCTGACCTGTTGGAAATCCACAAATACAGAAGGCACTGTAGCCCCCAAAAGTCACTAGTGGCAAGTGATAAGCACAGATTATAATGCTTTTTGGTAAAATTTAACAATATTCCATTTTCAGAAGGCAGATAACTGTGCTTACATGTTGTATCCTAAGACATTTTTGAGACATTTCAGATCACTTAATTTAGACACTAACCAAAAGGCTGCAATACTTAAAGTAGGTACCTGACCCAGGCTAATAAATCATACCATGTAAAGTCAGAAGAGTTTTCCAACTCTGTATAAAAAAAATGGAGAGAAAAAGGCAGCTCTGAAGTGAAGGGTTTAAGAAGAGGTCTTCTCTATCATCTAGAAGGTGCCTCAGTGCTCCTGATCAGGAAACCACCTTGATTCAGCCAAAGAAAGAATTGGCAAAGAACTCTCTTTTTCAGATAGGCATCTGCTGGAAGGAAGCAAGAGAGAGTAGCTGTTGCATCTCAGAGTCTTTGAGGAAGTGGCTCAAAGCCCTTCTCAACCTGAAGCAGCCTGAGTCCAATCTCCCTTCTTAAAGGAGAATGCACTAACTACAACAATATTTGCTGTTGCTAGTCCCAAGCTTCATCTAAAAACCCTCAATGCTCACGAACCAGTGAGAGACAGCAAAAGGACAAAGAAGAGAAAATCTGTAGTCTTCAGAGAAGCTAGGAAGATGTGCAATGTCACCGTATCATGTGGTAAGTTTTTCTATTTCTTTTAGCTACATAAATTATTGCTTGTAAAGCAAACCACTCAATATTAGGAAACAAATAAATTAGCTTATTCAGCATCAGATTGTTACACATACCCCTGATGCAATCTAAATACATTTTTCTACGGAATTATCTTTTTATTTAGAAAGGAAGAATTAAAGATGGAGGGGCTAGAATTAAAGATTGTTTTTGAGATAGATTCAAGTGCCTAAGAGCAGAACAGTGAGAAGACACTACTTCTGGCAAAGGTACACATTTCAACCATTTCTCACTCAGATTAGCACCACAATGCTCACCAATGTTGCAGCTACATCCTCACTTTCACGTATGTAAGATCATCTTCTCTAGGCAGACTACATCTGCGATGCACCACTTAAAATTCCTTTCTTCTGATTTGTAGCCCCTAGCAATCACCTGTCAGGGCAGTTTAGCTGGCTTAAATTCTTTCACTGACAGACAATGTAAGATATTCAGGATTTAGCAAAAATTTCCCTGGAGTACTTCAATTAGAATCCTCTTGGATACCGGTCCTCTGCACAGCATATCCCAGAACCTGCCTATAGTCATCAAAACAGACAAAGCAGAAACCACAGCTTCTTATTCGGGGCAGCACCACTTAGAAAATTGGCTTCAAAACCTGAAAAAGGAAACAGAACCCTGTGATCCAAACTAGGAGCAAACAACGCACTTCTTGAATGATACAAGGCCACAGGACTGTATTGAACAAGGATACTAAAAAGTGTAAATATAACTACAGAAGGCGTAATGCAATAGCAGCCTTATAAATAATGTAAGAGAACTAGTTTTCAGCTATTTCAGTTGTGAAGTGGGCCATAAGCACTTCTTTGCCTGTCTTCAGAATACATCATATGTTCTGGATTAGATGATACTAAAGGTATTCCTGACAATAGATTATATCACACTGTCGGTAAACTCATCTTGGGTCAGCGTCACAAGGAGCACAGTTCTCCTTTTGTGGCTGTGGTGGGGCTGCTTTCCCTTCCACCTCTACTGCTCCTCCTGTAACCAGGCAGGAGAACGTGCTGTTAGGTTCATATGCTTTGAAGCAGCCAGGGCACTCCTTGACAGCGTGTGCTCAGCAGCTGGTGCCTTGGAGATCTCTGAATCTGAACAGACACATCAACACCTTCACTGGGAAGATCTTCATCTACTTCTTTAGGATCTCTTAGGAAATTACTTACAGATACATGAACACTAAGTTCATTACTCACAGATATTGCTGACTCAATTTTTAAAACCTAAAGTCAAAGCTGGGTGGGGCTAAGTCCCTGGCAAGCGAAGGCGAAAATTTCCTTCTTGAAAGCTAGACTTCTGGTCTAGCACAGAGGATCGCATATGAAACTATGCAAAATTATTTACAAAAGACTACACTATATTAGCAAGCAAATTCAAAGACTATGTTCTAACCTGTAACCACAGGTGGTGAGAAAGAACTGAACAGTGGCTGAAATTATCCTTCCCCTCTCTAGGCACCTCAGGTTGGATATCCTGGGGCATACAGAGAAGCAACAGTCCCTCACGAGCCTCGTGGTCTAAAGAAGTACTGCCGGGACTTCTGCAACAGTAGTAGAATATAAATACACAACCACTTGATCAACATACTTCACTTTTTGCACTTTTAAGCAGGTAACATCTCTAAGAACCCCCCAAACCTCAATACCGTCAGTAGTGGTTCAATTTGATACAGGGATCTCTCAACTGCTAGTGCTGAAATGGATCAATAGCATCTAGTTCTTCAAACAGCAACCCGTCTAAAAAGGAAACAACCCATTGTCTGATATTAAAATTGACAATGACTGGCTACCATTTACAAAAAAAAAAACCAAACCAACAAGCTTTGCAATTATTTTTGTTGTGTGTGCTACAAAAATCATGTGCTCATAAAATATCCATAAGCTTCAAAATAATTAAGCTAAGAGGTATTTATGAACATTTTCACATCAATTTTGTAATATTTACTTTAGCCAAATACCATATCTTTTTAAATTTGTGGCAAAATATTTCTTTGCTCAGTGAGCAAGCTTAGCTACAGAATAAATTCAATCCATCTATAAAACAAATATTCACGCTTTGCTTTTCTTAAGTATCTTTTTTTAAAAATAAAATTAGAAATTAAAACATTAATTCAGATTTTTCCATTCATAAATTCAAATCCAACTGGAACACTTCTGCAATCAGTTTTGGCATGTGTATGTGTAATAGCGACCAAAGTACAGAAATACGACAAGATGCTCAGAGCCCACAGTAATCATGAGCTCAATATAAAGGACTCAAATAGATAACCAAACTTGTATTTTAAAAAAAAGTACCTATTCAGCTGAGTACTAACAGGTGGTCAATATGTATGCAATTTTATGGGAAGTGCACATGAAAAAAGTTGAGTTTGGTCAAATCTCTTGGCCAAATGATCACTTTGAATGAACTCAGCACGAGTACTTGAGACAGTGAACACTTCAGTTCTCTTTACCGATACAAAATATTTTATATTTAAGAAAGGATAGCTTCAAGGTCTATGGTTAGTACACATTCTATTGAGCAAGGGTTTTTGAGTTAAAATAGGAATAAAATCTTAGTATGAGCTTTCAGAAGCTTCACACTAGCCTATTTCAGCCATCATATCCCAGGCTTTCCTCACTTTTCTTTGAATTCCACCCTATTGCAAAAAGGACCCTGCACGTCACAGTAGTAGGCTACATTGCCAGAAGTGACTCATTTTCCACAGCAATCTTAACATACTTTTCTCTCACTTTAATCACACATAAACCACCAAAATCTTTATTCCCTTCCTTTCCCCTAATTTGGAATAGCTATCAGTTTAAACAGAAACACAGATGATATATTGAATCACAATCAGCAAGATGCGCTGTTCAGTATCCTCTGACCGAGAGCAAGAAAACACAAAAAATTCTGCAAAGCCGACTCTAAAATAGTTCAGCCACAACAAAAGATTCCTCTGACCTCAAAAATTTAGAGGCTGACATGTGACCCAAAAGCGCAGGACTGACTTTTCCTTCCTGCCTACACATCTTGCCAGCCCTGGGGAAAGCCACCAATGATGATTTCAGGTAAAGAACTCACACACAGAAATATATAGTCAATACAGCAGTGAGAACAAACGATGTTCCTCAAAATGATTCTGTGTCCGGAACAAACATTTTTCTAAACACATGAAGAGGTGGTTTGGAGAATAAGAACTTCAGTTCCTGGATATAATCCAACTGCCCTACATGAATATAAATAAACAATTAAGTACATCTGGTTAACTAGCAGCAACATGAGAATATCTCTCATTTTAACCATTGGTAGTGACACGAGATCAATTACTCAAACCGAATGTCATAGTTTTCCTAAATATATGTTCTCAGCTCTGGATATTCTTGATATCCACACAAACATCCCAGGCAGCTTTTAACTATAGTAAGTTCCTGGCCTCAAAGACAACTAATAGTAAATAAAATCCACAACTTGCATTTTGCTTAAAAATCTTTTCATAGGTTTACTGACCAACCCCTTGCAGATAACAGAACAAGAAGTACTTAATAGAATAAGAGTGCTTAACCTATCTTTTCTAACTTGTTATTTGGATTTTTAAAACTCTTCTCCAAAATAAACACTTCAAAACATAAGTCTCTCTCCATCCTGGAGTGTTTTGTCATTCATATCACATCTCAATTTCACCCTAACAGCACCTTGATGTCATCTTACCAGAGTCACTCAGAAGAGCTACTGCTTCTCAGTCCAAAATGCTACGATAGGACTAGACCTGTATCTACCTCCGTGAAGTCTGTTCTTGCACAGTACTTGACTAGAAAAGCATAACTCCAGGCAAGATATCTCAAGCACACCTCCATTGCAACTCTCATGAAGTCCATATTCACTGATTTGGCTTTAATTACTGCTGCACTTCTTTACACAGTTTTGACACAGGCCAGATGTGATCTTCTACACATGATCTTGTGGCATAAACATCTCTATCTGAGTTTAGATATTGATGACTTAAAGGAGAGGAAATAAGTGTCTTTGTCACAGTTCTTGGTATGATTAGATTCCCTAGATTATATTCCAGCACGGTCCTAGCTTTCTCTATCCCTAAAGTGAAAGTAGATGAATACGCAACATTATCATCTACATTAAATACCGTTAAATACTGAGATCAAATCAAATACTTGGCATCATCCCTATCCATGACTTTCTTCTCCATGCAATTTTTCCTCTCTTGTTATTTCCTGTTATCTTCAAGTTTATCCTCAGGCTAGATAGCCACATTTCTAAAACAACAAAAAATGTGGATTGAACTAATTGCCACAAGCAAACGTTTATTACACTTTGGAGCAGCTTATGTGAACATGAGTTTTATTTCCAATCTCATAGCAGCCACAAAGTATGTAAACAAACTAGAAAACTTTTTTCTATTCTGAAAAAGTTTTCAGAGAAAGCGAATTTGGTCTCAAACACCATTAAGTCCAGGTTGCCTGAGCAGAGTATTTTTAACAATTCTCTGTGTAATCCAGAACAGTTAACACTGACAATAATGCCATCTAAGGCAACCAAGGGGATTTTTCCTTCTGTAGAAGGGTTCATGCAGCTCAATGGAAAAACAGTTAGAGGATGGAAATTAAAGCCTTACTTAACTAATGTTGTTAATTTTAATTTGTTACTTAACAAATGTTGTTGGTTTGTTTTTGTATTTTTGGGGTGGTTTGTTTTTTTTTTTTAATTTTTATTCTTGTATATTTCATAGACAGTTTTTAACGGGGTTGTTATAATAGGTCCCAAACTAATTTATGACAGAACCCTAAAATACTTTTCTTAAAGAGTTTTAGAAGACCTTACAATGACTGAACCTGAGATGCTTCCCATCAAACATCTTGCTTCAGGCAGGAAAAAAAAAAAAAAAAAAAGAAGAAATTTTATAAGATGAAACTCCCAGGAAATATTCTTACACCCCTTCTTGAGCATCAATGCCTTAGTCCTGAACCAACAATAAACCTGTGCTGGTTTATAAAAGACTAGGGTTAGCAACCACTCAAGTTGCACCAGGGGAGGTTTAGATTGGATATTAGGAAAAATTTTGACACTGAAGGGGTTATTAAGCATTGGAACAGGCTGCCCAGGGAAGTGGTTGAGTCACCATCCCTGCAGGTATTTAAAAGATGGGTAGTCGTAGTGCTTCAAGATACCATTTAGTGATGGTTTTGTTCAGTGTTAGGCTGACCGTTGGACTCAATCTGAAAGGTTCCTTCCAATCTTGGCAATTCTGTGAAGCTTATAAAACAATCTTCTGCAATTTGTTTAAGTTTGGCTATGCATATGTGAACAAAGTGGCAAAGTTCAATGGAAATCATGCTGCTGTTCCATATAACAAGCAAGCACACTATACATTTATATATACAAGGAACAGGCTAGGTGTGCATTAAGAGATAAACACTCGAATCCGTGAGAAATTTAGCCCAACTAATCCATGGTATGTTTTCTATTGTTGAGGGAGAGTTAAATCACTTTTAGGAGTTGTGTAACTTTTTTTTAAAACAGCAGACATCTTGACTTACAATATGTTAACCCTTTCCTGCAATATGCCCTTAATTAGATTTGAGATTTCCCTTCCCTCTAAACAGCATACAATTGACCTTCAGAAATTAAGGCGATCTCTGTTTACAGCCAGGGAGCTAAATGTGATCAATATGGTTCTTGGAAAAAATGAAACATTTGATAAAGATTTTTCTCTGTAAAGATTGGTATAAAGCAAATCAATTTGCTGTAAAAGACCTCTTGATGCTAACAGTTTGTGAGAACTTTTATAATGTCATTGTTTTCAAAACACGGTTATGCCAAACAATTAAATCGCAAATTCTCCATACAATCATATTATATATTCCCTATGCATATGCGCATTCATACACTTTTAAAGGTTTTTAAAGGCATTCTTGAACTTTCAACCTCTATTTTACTTCATTTTTAAGTTACTATAATTCACATCATGCCTGCAAATATTCTTCAATTCCAATGGCCGTCCATCTTTTATAATGAACTTCTCAGCTAATCAAATGATGAACTATTCCTAGCAAGGCAAAGCAAAGAAGGATAACTGCTGCTGCAAAGCCATTGTCAATACAGAAAAGACCAGCAAGTTTACTTGTTTTCATCAGTCCATAATGCTAATTGTTAGCTTATCTGCCCAGCTTAATAAATCAAATTCAAAAGAGGACATTTGAACATAATTACAGTCTAAAAACGTTTGCCTGAAAAGTGATAAGCGATGTATACAGATCAAAGGCTTAATGGCTGCTATTTCATGTTTTGTACCTTCCCTCATTTAACTGGAGAAAAATAAAGCGGGTTTGGCTTATTTTAAAATGCTACTTCCAGCAATATTATTATGATTTTTAATGAAGTAAACAACTTCACAAGCAAACAACACATGAAAATAGAGATGAGCTATTCAATTGACCCCAAAGTACAGACAGTTTTGTTCCATGTCTGACAAATTCTTCAACCTCTGCTAAGTTGATCAGTAAAAACTTGGCTAATTGAATCCATCGATGTGAAAAACCACAGGCTCAAGTCTGTACTGCATACATCAAGCTGAAGGATTTCTGCTTCAGCCATGGCGGTAATAGTCAGCAGGGTCAGGTCAAAGAGGGTTAAAGTGAGTCAGGATATAGCCAAAGGAATACATCAAACACTGATTTTAAAAGGGCAATTAATCTTAGACAGAAATGCTTCCTGGGGAATGAGATCTCAATCTTAAGAGCACACTACATGATGTAGCAGTAAAAATGTACATATACAAGCTTAGCGAGCTTTCATCCTGTGATCACAAACAGAAGGGGAGTGCTGTTTATCAGAGAAATACAAACCCTTGCTAAAATACTTACATTAGCTTCTTCCGGGCCCTTACTCATTGAAAAATAAATTCTTTAATGAGAAGGCAATAGAGTTTGCACACATGAAATCTGTTTCTGTACATGTACTGTAAGTTCTTTAGAACGGCTAGTAGATTAAAGTATTTAGAGATCTCTAACACAGTAAAATTAAAGAATTAAAGAACTGAAAAATTCAGGAAAGAGTGGATAAGGGAGAACTGGAATACCTGACGGGCTCTTTACACTAAACAGTAACTGTAAAAAAATAAAAAATACCTACTCCCCCCAAACAACTGTCTGTTCAGAGTTAAGATCAGAAGTGAATTTTCATCTAAAGTTAATTTTAATTTTTCCATTCCAAAATATCAAGTTAGCTTCAAAGTTGATAGATTATCATATAATCTTTATTTTTAAATAGAATTTGACCAGTAACTTTTTTTTAATTTTAGAGTTCAGAAAGTTAAAACTGACAAAAGGGCAAGGAGCACAAGAGGAATTCAAATCTTCAACGACTATAGCACCTCTGTGCATGTGCCAAGCCCCTGCATAAGGCTTTGGCTTTGACATAAGGAAAAGTTTTACCTCTATTTTCTTACAAGTATCTTCCAAATCACTACAGGTGCTAAATTAGATAGAATGTACAATTTATCCACTGACTGTGAACTTAGCAAAATTTCTGATTAAAATGAGGGATTCAAGAAGGGGACAATTACTATTGTACAAGAGCTGCTGAACCCTTAGAGAGGACACAGTAAATAGCATTTATTAGTGGATTACTCTGCTTTACATAATTGGTAAAAGCTTTACTTTTCTCCTAATTATTTTCTGTAGGTTCTTAATTTTGCAGGTTCTCTTTTTAGCCCTGTAAGATGTTTATCTCCTGGGAAAATCAGGTTATAGCTATCTGCATCAAGGCAGAATAGAAGACTGCAAGAGAGAAGGAAGACGGGAATGATTTTACTCAGTCCGCCCACACTTCCCCAAAGATACAGTACATATACCTAATTTAAAGGTATAGATGTAGCTCATAAAATGGACCAGAACCCACTCTCTGGACCTCAGGGCAAGTGCCAGAGAACAGCTCACGCCAATTCAGCTAAATTGTCTCCCCTTCCATATCACTTATTGAGCATAGCCCCCAGACTGGTAATCCATGAACACTGCTCAAATTTTCTAGGAGAGTATGAATTGGCGTAAACCAAAATTATGCCAGAGAACTGCTAGTAGTCATACAGCACAAACAACACATGTTCTAGCCCTCTTTCATTTACTAGTATAAATAAAAACACTAACAGCACAATGTCAAAATCTGGTTGTGCACTGCAGTGTCCTGATTGAGAACTTCACGTTGCAAGTCTTCACTGAGGTTTACTGCTGTCTCCTGAAACCTTTGGTAGACCCACTAAAGTCTCCAGTTACAGCACTAAAGGCAGCGGTCCTGTGTATGTAGCATATGAATGTTAACAGGATGATGACCCCTACTGAAAAAAGTAGGTTTGGAGCACTCACATTTTCTATGAAACTAACCTTAAAATCTATCCTGCACATCTATATACTTTGTGTACTTTAACTGTTGCCGATATGATTGCTTCTCTGAGCAAGGATACATGAGAAACTAGGAGAAAGGTTTGTTCTGGGTTTTTTTATGACTTTTTTGACTGCTCAGTCATACTGAGTGACCTCTGTGATCTCCTTGGGGTGAGACAGACTGATTTAGATCAGGATTCAAAAAAAAATCAAATTCTTAATTCTGCTACTGACCTCTGTGTGACCAGGTGCAAGCCACATCACCCCTCTGTGCCTCTAATTTCTCCTTCCTTTTGTCTCTCTTCACTCATCTTTTGTCTAATGATAAATTCTGTAGGAACACACTGCAATGTCCGTACAGTGCATAAAGAACCTGAGGTCTCCTCCTAAGACACAAAGAAAATATTCCTTTTAAAACTGAAAATTTACCACAACCAAAGCATTTTATCAAGATGCTTTGATTCCAATAGTTTTCTTAAAAGTCATATGCATGGCAGATTAGTGACAGAAAACTTGCCCAATTTCTAGTAGTTTTCCAACAATCTTTTCTTCACTGCCTAGATTGTCAGATCCGTAGCATCTCATCAGGGATTTGGGGGTACGACGCTGATGCTCTACTGCAGCCCATGAAGCAGACTCCTCTAGGATGAAAAATCCCACCTCTCTTCTGCAAAGAATTGTAGACGTGCTGCCTTGGGATTTCCAAACTGAATAAGCTAAATTTTGAAGAAGTTATTTTGCTCTGTGGAGGATTTTACTTTCTCCATTTCAAACTATTACTGTTAATAATAAACTTTAAAAACTTCGTTGTGCCTGAATAAAGTCATTGGCCTTCTGACAAATTTAAAGAGAACAGTCTGGAGCCTGATACTAATAAAACTTATTGGGTGGCCAACAGAACAAATTTAGCTCAAGCTGAACAAACTTCCAAAATCTTGTACAAGAAACAGGATTATTTCCTTATTTGCTGTACCTATTCCTACATTCTACCCTTTTGAATGTACATGATGAGAAACCACTTCTAAGTCATAAATAAAAAGCACATAACTCTTCGTGATATTAGGGAAGTTGCTGGATGGAAGAGGAAAGACTAGACTAGAATATTTCAGTTGGATGGGACCTACAATAATCAGTCCAACTGCCTGACCAATTCAGGGCTGACCAAAAGTTAAAGCATGTTGTTAAGGGCATTGTCCAAACGCATCTTAAACACTGACAGCCCTGAGGCATCAACCACCTCTCTACGAAGTCTGTTCCGGTGTTTGACCAGCTTCCTGGGGAAAAAATAATTCCTAATGTCCAGTCTGAACCTGCCCTGCTGCAGCTTTGAGCCACTCCCACGCATCCTACCACTGGATACCAGAGAGAAGAGCTCAGCACCTCCCTCTCCACTTCCCCTCCTCAAGAAGCCACAGAGAGCGGACCAATGAGGTCACCCCTCAGCCACTCTTTCTCCAAACTAGACAAACCCAAAGTCCTCAACTGCTCCTCACAGGACATTCCTCCCAGCCCTGTCACCAGCTTTGTTGCCCTTCTCTGGACACATTAGAGTACCTTCACACCCTTCCTAAATTGCAGGGCCCAGAACTGCACACAGAACTCAAGGTGAGGCCGCACCACCACTAAATACAGGGGGGTAATCACATCTTTTGACCGGCTGGTTATGCTGGGTTTGATGCACCCCTGGACGGGGGTTGCCCTCTTTGGCTACCAAGGCACACTGCTGACTCATATTGAGCCTGCTATTGACCAGCACCCCCAGATCCCAAATAACTCTCAGATTATTTGCACCTTTCTGTGTAGTAATGACAAACTAATTATATGTTAATTAATTATGTAGTCATGATAATTAATTCTATAATCTCCAGACAACCTCTGGACTTCCACCTCTTTTGATCAAAAAGAACTACTAAATCAAAAGGCATGTAATTTTAACACAGAAAAAAAATATATTTCCACTTCAATTTAAAAAACAAGAAGTGCAACTGGGGCAGGTAGGTGTGTGTGGGTGTAAAAAAAAATAAAATCAAGAAGTTGGAAGTCAGACAGATGAAAGGCAGATGCAGAATGATAATCCAAGCAGATGGCTCAGTTAGGAAAAGATAACAGGCACAAATAATGACTCACACCCAAAAGAAGATGTACATGATGACCTCCTCTAACATGGAGAGCACCATTGAGTCAAGGACACGAGGAAGGTGGAAAAACTTAAGTAGCAGGTCCAAACTGAACTTCACACCATAAGATGACTCTCACATTAGAGCAGACAGTGGACTAGAATTCATATCTCTGGTAAGCCTTTAATCATCTTTTAACGTGCCTGCACATTAATGAGCCTAACCTTTAACCCTTCACAATACCGTCATATCCATGTGGGATGAAAGTGTGGCTAATAAACTGCCTAAAACTGACTAGGGCTAGTTACATTTCTAAATTTAGGTTGCTTGGGAAAGTATTACAACACTGTACCTCCACAGCACTGAAAAGCTAAGAACAGCCTGCAGAGAGCACAAGCAGTCAGACTTACTAGCTAGACACGGGGAGCAAAAGCTTCCTGAGTTTGCTCACCAGTGGAGCAGCAAGGACTGGGATGGTGCTGTGCTGCTCCTCTCCTTGCTGTGCAGCTCCCCTGGTAAACCCCAGGTCCAGCTAATTCTGACCTCAGACAGAGCAAGACAGTTATATTTCATGTCAACCCAAAGACATACACACTGTACACATTTTACTTCCTTCTATTGCACTATTTGTCACTTGCATCAAAATCAGGAGCTTACACAGCAAATCTAATCTAAATTCAATTTTCTGTTTGACTAATTTACTGGAAGTCAATGCTTAGAAAACTGGAGGAGAACAAAAACAATTAATATGTAGTCTCTCATACAATATACATTAAAAAAAGCTGAGAGTTAATTGAAAACAGCTGGTCCCTAATTTTACAAAATGATTCAGTACAGCAAGTCTTAAGAGAAAAATCCTGGAAGTCTTTTTGATCCTTGTTTTATTTCTGAAAGAACTAATGACACTGCTGTAGAAAGAGGTCAGTTCACACAGCTTTTCTGAATGAACAACAATGCTGTGAAAACTGGGATTGATTGATAGCCTACTGTTTGCGTCATTATGTCCAAATGTTTACCATTTGAGTCTTCAAGGAAGCATGAGACAAAAATCAAAACAAGTTTTATGAAGACTTCAACAACACTGGCAAATGAAAATTGTATCCAGAATTGTTTAGACATGATAGCAGTGGAAGAAAACTGTTTCCTTCTGCATTATACAATTTTTATCTTTGCATTATGCACAATGTCTTAAATTTCTGGTGTGGAAGAGGAAAGAAGTCTTTCCCTCCCCCAGAACAACTCTGTTTTCTATCATTTTAACCCTTTGCCTCTTCAAAGCATTCTGTTGAACTCAACTCTGTTTCCTCCTGCAGTTGTTGCTCTGCAGTTATGTAAGTTCATGGCGTGTTCATCCCCTTCTCCTAATAAGATGAGTCACCATTTCTAAATGAACTGTTTACAACACTAGGACGTTCTTTTACAGGAACCTCATAAATGTCTACTAAACAGTTTTGTTTCTTTTTTAATTGCTGTGAAGTATTCACATGCATTTTTTCAAATTTGATAAATCCTGAAGTTCATAACTAGTATCGCTACTTCTAGAAACAAAGGCCCCTTAATTGGCAACAGGAACACCTATCATCAGATTCATAAAACCATGGGGAAATGCAGCATAAGCTTTCCAGCAGCAACAGAGAGATAATTTTATTTATCTGTCATAAATGACATTAGGCTACCTGCTTACAGCAACAATCTACCTAACCTCAGCAAGACAGAGGTTATTAGACAGTAGGGAAAAATAGCCATGGTGCTATCTCCTTCGGGCACAGATAACTAGTTTCCTTATTTAGCAGTTTCAGGAAGAATACCCATAAGTAACATATCAGCTATCTGACCTTATGCTATCTTTGCAGGCCACAACATGGTCTTAACATTTTCTCTTCCTTACCTAGATAGAAACCATAACTATGCAGTCCAAGAGGCCACAGGCAATATCAAGCTTCATCTTAGCCTGTTTGTCCATAACACACTAAATCTTCTCACAAATAGTAATAGCTCTCAAGTCATTTAAAAGGCAGCCTAATTTTCTGGAAGTGGAACTACTGCTGACAATTCCACTTTACCACACAAGAACTGTTCAATTAAAGGATCAACTTTTGTCTGTGCAAGTGGCATCCACAAGCATAGGAAAAAAGATCAGACAACGAGTTTACAAGCTGTAGCATGAATAATCAGAATAATTTGATTCTAACCCTGGAGTCCTCATGAATGGTTGTTTCATATTAAAATAAAAAGAGACATCTGTCATGAGCTCAGATTCAAAACTACATGATGCACAGTCTATGAGAAGTAAAACTAGGACTTTGGACCGTTGGCTGGAAACGATCTTTGTACAGTTTCAGGACTGTAAAATGGTGAACGAAAAGGGGGACCATTGGACAATTTTATTCTGGTCTTCCCTGAGTAACCAGGACATTAGTCTTCTTGGAGGACATCTGAAAACCAAGAGATCTAAACTGGGAAAACGAACAATGTTCATAGAGAGACATGGTCTCTAGGTATCTAAATATTTTTGATTTTCATATACAATGGTACAAAAAATTATTGGGAAACTCAAGGAAACTGAAGGATAGATAACAGAACACCACAGGACAAAAGGATGGAAAGCAAGAAGAAAGAACAAAAGCAGAAGTGACAATGATTAACTATTTCCCTGAAGATATAGATCAGTCTCTATTAGAAAATTAACTAAGGTTTGAAAAACTACAAAAATAGTTATATAAATTACGGTGAGCTTAGTCAAAGTAGAAGACACCATTTTAAAGGACACAAAATCAAATATTAAAAGAGTAACCAAGGATAGCAAGAGTTAGGTATGACTAGAATAGAGGTACTGAAGGAACATGATGGAGGAAAAAGAAAGGAAACAGCTGTAGAGACATTGACATGAAAGAAAATAAGATGGGCCAACACAAGTCGAAAAAAGAACTAAAAATAAATGCCTCTTCCATGACGCTGGGATCAAGATCAGAAATAATTAAACATTGATCAAAACCTAAAACACCTAGGGAGAAACAAACATAAAAACAAAAGCAAGCACCATCTCCTCCCAACAGGAGATGACCACAACTGAGAACTAAACACAGTTTAATATGCTCAAACTGCAGAACTTGCAAAGTTTTACTTTAAAAGACTCAAAACTAAAATGAAATTGCACATTTTCTACTAAGGATTCCCAGTAACTCTAGGAGATCAGGAATAGCAAGCTAAGTATTATCTGTACAACCACAGAACTCCCAAGTTCTTTTTTAATTGTTTCCAGCCTCTAAATGAATTTAAGTAAACAATAATTATGGAAATATGGTAAATAAAAAAGTGCACTAATACACAGCATAGGCTTACCCACAGTAAAATTTCAGGTTGAGGTGTCTGTCTTTCATTTATGAACTACTGTGTAACTGGTAAATTACAATTTTTTATTGCATTAATGAAAAAACAAATAATAACATGCCTTGAAGAAAGATTAGAGTAGGCTGCAATACATAGGAAATTATTACTGATTAGTTTGTGTTTGAGAATATTAATTTTAGTATTTATCAAACACGACAAGGTCGACTTCGCTGCTTCCCAAACTTCACGTCAACCCAGGAGTATCAGAACAAAGGAAAAAAAGGAGCAACAAATTAAATGTATCAATATTAAATGTAAGGTGATGCACTTTCTGTGATGACTTGGTCTAACTATTTCTGTTGCCACATAACCACAACCGCTGCCTGTGAAGCAGCTAAATAGGCACCAAGAAAAAAAGAATTACTCAGCTAATGAGAAAATACCTCATTTTACACATTTGCTGTCTACATACTCATTTAGAAGATTAGAGAGGGTTATATTATATCAGTTCTAACCTAGTCTTCTGGAATAAAGTACTATATGGTACTGCAGTAGGAGTACTGTAAGGTGAAAAAAGAGCATCTTCTCTGAAGGTTCTCTCAACACTGTATTGTTCTTAAAGATGTTTGCTACTAATAAAGGTAGCCCTTCTCCTTGTTTTTCTAGAGGGACAGGGTATCCTTTACAGTCAAGATAATTAATGTAATTGCCAAGAGTTTTAAGAACTACACTGGCTTCTTAGTGCTTGTTCTAATTTGAAGTACTGCTTTTCCTCACACTTTCTAGTCATTACTTGTCATGTATAAATTGCCTGATATGCGTTTTGACAAATGGGTTCCAAACCACTACACTCTCCACAACAACTCCACTGCAGTCATTAAGGACTAAAAACCAAAAAGATCAACCTAGCATGCCTTGCAGTCTGAAGAGTTAAAGGATAGGTTGTAAGTAGAAGCCACTCTTTGCTTTGGTCTAAAAATGCCCATGACAAAAAGCCTTTAACATTTATCCATCAGTATTCCTCTGATGAACAGTTTAAGGAGATGAAACTATTTAGCAACCCAGAAAGGTAAGCACTGTACAGCATTCATTAAGCAGGATAACATATAGGTAATTGAATAAAGGAATCAGTTTGAGGAGAGACAGGGAAGTAAGGGTTGGGATAACAACTGCTCAAAATTTTATTTTTTAGAGCACTTCAACAAACAATAAAAGCCTTGAATAAATAGTTTCATAAGCTAATTTAAATAAAACGCAGTATCTAAACAGTTACCCACAGTCTGTAACAGTCCAAAGTAATATTGACATAATATTTTACAAAGACCGTTTTCACTATCAGTGTTTTACTGTCACTATTCAACCTGTTCTACTTCTGACAACGTTCTTTAAATTGTGTTTTCAACAGTTGGTAATCAATGTACACATTCAATCCGCATATATATAAATATATTTTTTTCATTGACATATTTTTTCTCAGCACAGTTAAAAGAGAGACTTAATTATATCCATGTTTCCTAAAGCAAAGGCATATAGACACTGTGGGTGGTTCTTGAAACCCTTCCCTCCCGCTTCTTGTGGTGGTCCCTAAGTATCTGGCAGCAGGAACAGCTCACATATATGGCTACAAATGCTGAGTCTGAAAATCATATATTCTCCGCGTTCCCACGGCACAGAGCTCAGTTACGGATGTCACCATAGACAAGCAATCACCACAATTAGCATGAAGCTTCCAGTTGAATGAAAAGTCATTGGAAAAGAGAAAACCAGAGAGGAAAAAGGAAAAAAAAAAAAGTTCAACAGATGGAGAAAACCAGAAAGAAAGAGAAGCCTGTATTGATTGTGCTGCATTGACAAAAAAATGCAGCTAATGTCACTGACGCTTTAATTCACTCAAGACAGGGATTAGAAAATAGTCTTGGAAAAGTATTTAAATTACTTCTTGAAAAGAAGAGTGAAAAAGGTTGAAACCAACAGGCTTTGCCAATATTTATTATGTCTTTAAGCATATCTGATGAGATACTAATTTTTTCCTTTGTTCAGAAAAATTAAGTAGATCTAAACTCTGTTAACACTGAAAAAAGTCTGAAAATCCAAATATAGAAAAGTTTCCCATCATTTTCTAATATACCTTTGATAATGTATTCTGTTTGGTTGTAACATTATTTGAATGCCTTGACCAGAATAAATATAAATTGTAGATTAAGACAAAACTTATACATTTACAAGAACAAAAAATAGAAGATACCAAAAAAGGTCCAAAGAGGACAATTTTTAATATAATGAAATATAGTCTTGACCACAAGCTATTTTTCTTTTGGAAACTGTTTCATCAAGATTTTCCTGTGGAAAGAGACTGTATTATCATCATTTTATAGATGTCACACTGAAGTAAAAGAGACATTATGACCGGTAGTATCCATTTTTGGGAAGGTGGGAGAGGAGAGGAATAATGAGAGCCTAGAACTTGACTTCAGAGGAGTGCCTGGTGTTTTGCACACCCAAACTCTCAGAGCTCTCACTGATTCCAGGTACAAGCAAGCAAGCTGTTCAGCAGAACACTCACATTCATCACTGGATTTTTCTGGTGCTGCTCTCTATAAAATGGGTGGTTTTCTACCACTCAGCTTGCTTAGTATCACATATAAATGAATTCCCTATGGGAGAAAGAACTGAATTCAATTCCCAAAGGCAGTATTCAGCTGTCTAAATTATACTACTTCCTGAAGTACATTCATTCCCCATCCATCATTTCAACAATCGGGACAATGATTTTTCACTACACAACCCTGACACTAAAAACATGTCCAGGCTGTGCAGGAAGACAAAAGTCTCACAGAAAACAAAGGAAGATGAGAGGTGGAGAGTGATTATTAAGCTGTATAATGATCAGTGTGCATGGGTATGGAAATTAAGATTGTACAGGCAGTCTACAACTCTAAGACCTCCTAAATTTCAAGTATTCAACTTCAAATGGACACAACTTCTACAGAAAAAAAAATAATATTTGTGCAGTTTCCCAGGTTTCCAAGAAATACTTGCAAATAAAATTCTCACATGTCCATAGAATGGACAGAAACACTCGGCTCTACAATCTTCTCTGCATTTAGAGCTGATGGAGCTCAGCAGAATCTTAAGGATCAAAGCCAGGCCAAATTTAAACAGATTTATACAGGAACGGAGAAGTATATCCCAGTACATGGAAAACCTTCCAACAATTTCAAATCACTCCTAAATATAAGGATAGTACCTATTTTAGTTTCTTTTCTTCCAAGTAATCACCATTTTTTGCCTCCACTGAGTCAGGGTTTGTTTTGGCCTTTAACAAAAACGAAGCAAGCATTTAGCACAGCACATTTCTGTTCTGCTATTAAAGGTTGGTGTATTTGCCTACATCTGAAAAGACGGCCTACTAATGGGAAGCATCAAGTCACTGGTACTCAAGACAAAATACATAACATTCACACTTTATTAATAAAGACAATAATTAGCACATTCCCCACCTGCCTCTTTAGCAAATCCACATAGAAATTATCATCCATTATATCCTGGAATAACTTTTGCATAAATGCTTTTTGAACTTTCATTTAATTTGTGCTCTGGACTGCCTTCCAAGTCAAAATGCATCATCCTTCTTACGCTTTTTTGAAAATTCACTTTATGTCTGTAGGATCCTTACCCTTAAGTACTTAAATATGGTTAAACTTGCTTGTGCTAACACTCAAGTGTCTATTTGTATCTTGCTTTACCTTTTGGACAGTTAGTTGAAAGCATTACCTAAAATTATGCTCTAAAATTTATAGTGGCTTTAAGAAAAATGGACGCATGGCTAACAAGACTCCATGTTTTTCTTACCTTCTGTTATTTTCAGAAGTTGTTTTCATGTGTTAACAAGTATGAAAAAAGGGTAAAAAAATACTTTGAGATTCCAGTCAATTTTTAAGATCACTGTACTTAGAGAAATCCATGACAACTGTTTGATTTGAATTACACAACGTATATGTACAACATCTTACAGATTTTTACACTGACCGCAAATTTAGTGCTTCACTATCAAAAGGTGCTGATACTACACCAGCAAATTCTATGCCGAGATCTTCTCTAGAATTTCTCAAAACAAATTGCCATTTACTGACTAAAAAAAAAAAAAATTACCCGTTAACAGATACTGGTAAGACAACAGCAAGAACAAGATGAAAAACATTTCACATTAAATAATTCTTATATTAATTTGCAGAGTACATAACTTTTACATTCATCGCACCTAAGAAGTATATCAGACTTCCAATAGTTTGAGGCTAAAATAACATCCAGAAATGCTTATTTTTCTGAATAAGTGCTGATCAACAAATGCTATTGTATGAAATGATAGACTGCTATGTGAACTACTGGGTATCTTATCACACAATACTACTTAGTAACCACACAAAGTATTACATAATTCTAACTATCTCTTTTCTGGTACATTTTTAAAGGTTGAGCTCCAACACAGGAAAAACTATTTTGAAAACAACTTCAATTTCTATGAATTTTGGAGTTTTACATATTAAAACTTTATGCAATACAAAATTAAAGGAAACTTAAAATAAAAATTATACTGATGTTGATTTAAAAATCTATTTTTAAAATGCAGTAAATAACATGTGAATGTTTTTATTAAGAACAGCATGATGGCAAAGGATTACATGAATTTTAAAATAAAACCTCCAGAGATTAATTTTTCAGGAGTGTTTAACAACTCAATTTTATCCTTTCCAAACACTACACGTGATGTATAATGGGCACACTATAGGGCCAGGAAGGAGTGAAATCTCAAACTCTGGTACTGGGACACAGTTCTATCTCCAAAATCCCAATATTAAAAAACATTAATAAAATAACAGAAAAAATTATTTTACTGGACAAAAGTTATTTCTACAGTACCTTCAGGGGTGATAGCACTAGGACACACATCTTTTAGAAGATCTCCCAAAGTATGCAATTGTCCTCCTGAAGCAATTGGTCGAAATAGCTTCTGTATAAAAGGTCTCTCTGTTGTTGCCTGTTGTAACAACAAAATTAGCAAAACCAACAGTTTAAGGACCATGCACATATGTAGTATTACTATTTGAGCCAGACAGAAAATAGGACAGAACAAGGGTTTGCAGCAGAAGCCACGCCTGACATTTCCCTATTTTTTTCCCCTTGCATTTCATTCATATCATGAAATGCAGGGGAGCTTTTGTTTGTTAACAATTGAAAGTAAGTTGACACTCCAGAAAACTGTGAAGATAATTTACAGTGTCATGGATATAAGAGTGTTAAATCCTTTTTATTTTTTAATTTTAAAAAATTCCCTTCTGTTATGGCAATAGGATCTGCTTGAACAAAACATTTTAATATATTTTAAATTTTAGTAAAACAAGCAGTAAGCACAAATTTAGGAGCTCAACATATGCCTATATGTTTTGCTGAGTCAAAGCAAAATTGCAAAAAATCTTCAATACCTTCTGCAATAGTCTATCTTCTTGTTTTAGAAACACATTAAGCACTTTCAGTGGCAAACAAGTACCCTTATAGGTCAAGCCAGGTGAATTTGTTTCCAGCAAATTCTATGTTGAAAAATTGAAACTATTTCAGCTGCAAGAAACAGAATACAATTAAAAAAAAAAAAAAGGTGTTGTGCTCTGACAGACAACCTAGAGTCTTATACCTACTTAAGGAATCAGTCAGTTGTAAAGAACATATATGTCCCACTTCTGCTGCAAATATGCACAGGAGTTCAGAATTATTTCAACTATGAGTCCTGTTAAATCCTGCACGTAATCATGATTTCTTTTGGAGACAAAAAAAGCAAGTTGACCAGCAGAAACCACTGCCGGTCACTGTCCACAACATAGGCAATAAAACTCCCAATGCTGCAGAAGAAACAAATTAGCTTATGGGATCTATGGATGCACTTATTTAAGAACTGTGGTTGTGTTAAGTAATCCCCTCCACTGAGTCTATCTATAAGCAACCCCAGGCTCAGCAAGTATCTCATAGTGAAAGGGCAGGAAGATTTGTTTTCCCCTGACAACCTGATCTCTTCTCCCAAACTGGGGCACCTGAGCCAGAAAACAGAAGTTAAAAACCTCATATTCAACCAACCCCAAAATTTTAATCAAGCTGCAAATTGTTGCTGACAAACTTCTGCTAGCAGCTAACTCCAGAAAGCAGCTGATGTGGCCTGCATTCCGGGTGACTGGGCTCCACTAAATTACACTTTCATCACATACTATCTTAATTGGAAAAAGCAATACAAGCTACTGCTCCTTCCAAATTTAGTTTCCGACTTCTCAGAAAGTGGTTCCTGTCCTGCTATGATAATTAAAGAATAGAAACCAAACAACACAACTCAACATCAAGAAGTATTTTATCTCCTGGTGGTGACTTTTGGGAAAAAAAAAAAAAGGCACAACCAAGTACCGGAAAAAATTTGAAAGTTAAAAAATAATTTTGAAAGGAAGTTACGATGTGGTCTCTGTTACCTACCTACATGACAAACCACAAGCAGTAGATTAACCACGACAACTCAATTGTCGTTCACCTCTCTGAAATAGCAGGGCAAGGAGTCTTTTCCTAAGAGTGGTAACACTACCCCACAGTAATTCCAGGGAAGTACAGTGCAGAACTGTTGACACACAGTTACTCGTTACTTCTTGCCAACAGTGTCCAAAAATAGAAAAAAAGGCTTTTTCCAGTTTTTCCCATGAAGACTGATCAGAAGGAGCTGACTAGCTGCTACAGTCAATGCTCTATGTCCTCAGGGTAGCAGAATGAGGACACAAACAGTGCTAATGAAATGTCTGAACATTTGAAAAATGACGGGAGGCCACAGCCAGCAGGATCCACCTCAGACAGATCCACACTTGAGAAGTGAACTCTGGCACATTATACTGAAGAAACATACATCCAAAACATAAATTTAAAAAAATAGGAAAAAAAAAAAGATTAAAATCCTAAAACATTGTTACAGTCAAAATGATTTTCTATCATTTTGAGTTTATTTTTAAAAAATAAACTCAATCATTCACAGAAGTCTAATCACAGCTCCCAAGTGCTTACCATCTGGAGTAGCAGAAGTGGAAATAAACACTAGAAGGATGCAAGTAAAGGTGGTTACCATCTTACGACTTTTACAATAAGAATTTCCAAAGTGCATTTTGCAGTTTCTCATTTTCTTTTTAGGGTCTTTCAATACTTAAAGACAGCTTATAAGAAAGATGGAGCCAAACTTCTTAGCAGGCCCTGTTGCAATAGGACAAGGGGCAATGACTTTGTACTAAAAGAGAGTAGATTTAGACTAGATATAAGGAAGAAATTCTTTATGTTGAGGGTGGTGAAACACTACAACAGGTTGCCCGGAGAGGTGGTAGATGACCCATCCCTGAAAACATCCAGGGTCAGGTTGGACTGGGCTCTGAGCAACCTGATCTTGTTGAAGATGCCTCTGCTCATTGCAGGGGGTTGGACTAGACGACCTTTAAAGGTCCCTTCCAGCCCAAACGGTCCTATGATTCCAGCGGAGTTTTAAGAGGCCTTTTTAAGGCAGCATAAAGCCTCACAGCATCAGAGACAAGCTATATAGTTACATATTGTGCTAGCAATTATAACTCTCTCTCTTCCCTATCATCCTGCCAAAAAAAAAAAAAAAAAAAAAAGTAGTCAACTTGCCTGGTCCTTTTCAGAATCAACAGAACATCAAACACCAAACAAAATCCACAGTTTAATTACTCAGATATTTTATACAGGGTGCATCTTAAAATAAAAAACGTAACTCATGAACTGCAGGGTTTTAATCTGGAAAAATCACAGTTACCAGTATTATCATCTAGAGCAAGGCATATGGATTTTCTGCCTACACACTCTGCTGCTACTCTAACAGTATTCAAATAAATAAAAGTTACTATACATATTGAATGCACAAAGTAAAAAAAGAACTTCTTACAATCCCCACATGTGTGTAAACTGGCAGCCTAAAACTATAAAACTTGAGACTTCCCTACTTACTCCCTCAGATTTTCAGTAACTTGTCAAGTTCATAATCTGTGCTGTTTGGTAATGAACCAGTTCACGCTAAAAAAATAATAAAGCTCTCATAATTTGAATTTATCTTTTTGTTTAAACTGAGAAGCTTTAAAAGTAACAATAAGAGTATGCATAATGACTTAAGTTATTTTATTTAAAAAGAGAAGTGGAGGAAAATTAACTACTCCCTGAAAATAAAGTTAATTATATAAATTTTATTAAGCATTTACTCAAAATTCCATTTTCCATATATTTTCTAAGATGTCTTCTGCTCTGTAGAAATGTTTTCAAATAAAAATCTCAATGCACAATGAAAAAGTGATCAATTGAAAATATAACAAATTGCTGTAGTCACAGAACCATCACAATACCGTGTCTGTCTGAAAGCAAGATACTGCAAAGCCCCATCTGAAATGCTGCTCTTTCACTGGAGCTGAAATGCAAGTTTTATGCTGTTTTCTCTGTGTGTTTGTTTGGTTTTTTTCTCTCTTTTTTTTTTCCTGGGTGAGTGTCTTTGGCTTCTTTTTGCTTAATACTAGACCAGAATCACCGAGTACCTCATTGTGGAAAAGTCACAAGGAATGTGTTTCTGGTTTGTTTGTTCATTTTGGTTTTGTTTTTTTTTTGTTTTTTTTTTTTTTTTTTGTTTTTTTTTTTTTTTTTAAAAAAAAAAAAAAAAAAAGACTCCACTCACTGGAAACCAGACGGGCAGGTTATCACACTGAAAGATTAAATGGAAGTGGCAGCTACAACTGAAAATCACTAATAAACTCCAGTAAGAAAGAATTTGTGTCAGGTTGGGAAAGACCTATTCCTGTGCGTGTAGAAAAAGCAAGATCTAAGGACTTAGCCTGAGGTGACCCTCCTGAACTTGCCCTACCTCTTGTCCCAAGTTTTATGGTTTTAATAACGTTATCTTATCTACAGTTGCTTCAATTGCTGTATATTTTGACTTCTATTCAGAAACTAGTCACTTGGCTTTTAAGCTCATTTCATATACCCTGATATTTGCAGAATAAGGCCAATAGAAACATTTGACTGGCTTCTGGAAAATATCACCAATGAATAAAAAATACCACATCAGAGAGAGCTTTTACACATGTAAACAGCTAATATTACCAACTAGCATCAGTGATGTAGGAGGGAGAAAAACATTTGAACAGCAGGGCAAACATTGGCTATCATCATCTAGAAAGTAAACAGGTGACTATACGGTAAAGAAATCAGTAAAGTTCAACTCATGTTTGTTATTCTGCGTTACTGGGGTGCCTGCAGGCTGATGAAGCTGGTGATCATAGCAGACAAAATGCTTTATAAGCAAAATTGTGCGGACCTCTAATTCTTCCCACACTGTTCAGTGCTGCTTTTTAAGCTTCCTACCTTCAACCAAGCTTGTTCTTAAACAAAAGCAAAACTAAAAATCAATCATTTGCTTCTGCAATGACTGGTGTAACTCAAATAGATTAAATCTATTTTGTAACTTGAATTAAATGCTGCAAGATATTTCTATATAAATAACCGGCCAGTATCTATAGCACTCCTTTTTTGCACTTTCCTGCATATTTCTTGTTGATACAAACTATTTAATATTTTGAAGTATTCATTTATGATCCACTTATCAAGGCGTCTTAAGCTTATGCTAGGACAATAGAAAAATCTAGTGTGATACTCATATCTTAATTAAATCCACAACAGGGTAAAGGTGATCATGTAGCTGTTTAAGTGATACTTGTGATTCCTATTTCATCATTCAATTAACAAAAGCTTACAAAAAGCGCTGAGCAAACATGTATTGAAGAAGATACTGCTCTAGGCATAAACTTGTTAAGATTCAAATTCTCCCTTTCACTTCCCTTTGTAATCTCAAATTAAAAAACACAGGAGACTGCTTTATTTAAATTTATTTGTTCTCCTATGGTTCGATCTTATTTTTAACTTGTTTTTAAATCTTAAAATATTTCCATATTCACAATTGCTGCTATTTCCCAACATACCTTTGAGTTTATGATTCTAAATAAATAAATTCTGAAAGATTTGTGTGTCAGCTAGAGTCTTTGGTATTTTACTTCCAAAATATTTAAAAAATGATTATAGTCTTATTTCTTTACCAACTATTTTATAAGCAATCAATTTTCACTTCAGTCAGGACAACCTTGAAACTGTATTTTCCAAGTGTGCTAAGAAATAATACACTTACAAACTCTAAGGCTAGAGATTCAAGTTACAGCAAAACTTGACATCCATTATTTAAATACCAAAACAGAACATCAAGGTAACTTCATTTTCACTACTGAACTGAAGTATAGTATACCTATGCACAAACACTACATTCCAGTAAGTTAGCCACAAATCTACCAATTAAAAAAAATAAAATACATAAAATAATCCATGTTTGTTAATTACAAATAAACTTAAATTGTGCCCCCTTCCCAAAAATTACCCAATCAGGGATAGTCAAAATGGGATGGGGACTCCGCAACCTCTGGGCAAGCAGTGCTAGCGCTTAGTGAACCTCACAGCAAAAAAGTATTTCCTCATGTTCAGATGGAGCCTCCTGTGTTTCAGTTTGTGCCCACTGCCTCTGGTCCTGTCACTGGGCACCAATGGAAAGTGCCTGGCTGCTTCTTCTATACTATCTTCCTTCAGATATTCATACAGATTAATGAGATCACCCCTGAACCTTTTCTTCTCTAGGCTGAACAGTCACAGCTCTCTCAGTCTTTTCCCCCCCTCATATTAGATGCACCAGTCCCTTAATCATTCTAGTGGCCCTTTGCTGGACTCTTTCCATCCACAAAAGCAAATATGACATTATTTGATTAAACGCAATGAATAGTACAATACTTCATATAACACTTTCAATCTACTTAAAAGCATTAAACCTAGTAATACTCCTTAGCTTTCTACAATAATGATCAGCTAGAAGAAACTCCTATAGTCAAGGGCAGCAAAATTTCAGAAAATTATGTTTGTTAATTCATAATGTATTCCTAGAGTGTGGTGTTGCATCCCACTTCCTGAAAGGTTCATTCCATTCCACTCTTAGCTGTGTACAATTTGTTTCAGTCTTCTGGAAGGTGCAAACAGAAGTCTTTGTACTTTCAAAAAAAAAAAAAAGCAGCAAACCAACTTTCTGTATTTTCTAATCATCAATTTTGTGCAAAGTTAACCTGCTTTATTTACCTATTTTTCTTAAAAGTAAGTAAAGGAAAAATAAGATGGCATACTGACATTGACAAATCAAAACAGGTACTGCTGACTTTATGATGATATTTGCATCATCATCATAGGCTAGGCTTTGTTCTGGTTTAACTCCTAAGCAATAGGTACTCTATATGTTGCACAGCCACAGAAATAACTCTTTAAGATGCCATTCCTCATCTCTCCAAAGAAAAAAATTCCATATCTGCTTTTCCCCTTTTTCTGAATGTAAAGCAGTTCACCAACTGTGGGGCTTTTTTGCTATAATGTCAGAGTACGAGAGTAAATCTGAGAGGAATACAGCTCCGGATTGAAAATTTTGGGTAGCAAAAATCCCTCTTCCTACAAATTAAGAACCTGACCACATAATAAAGTGCGCAGTGAAAGTGGCAAATCCCTTTGTCTTGACTAAACTGAGTTAAACAGAGAAGTTAAAATGATCAGCTTTAATGATCAAAAGGCAGCAATATACTAAAGAGCACTGCATTTAAATTACAAGATGGAACAGCAACTCTACACAAACCCAATTCAAGTGAATTACTGCTTCATTCATTGTCTTCATTCCAGCCTTTCAATATATTCATATTCTTAAGAATTAACACTCAAGGTTGAAGTGAAAAATGCAATTAATTATATTTTAAAAAATTGCATTCATATATTAACTTTCATAACAAATTTATATAAATACACAAGAGTATTATGTTAACAAAAGAGTTTAGGGAATTAGAGCCACAAGAATTCAAACCTCATAGTTTAAATTCAAATTTGTAGCATGAACAGTTACATAAACTTATTTATATCCAAATTCATTATCATAAGCCAATTCAGAGAAAAGATGACAAATTCGAGTGTTACACAAAAATAATTTGCTAAAAAGTAACTACCAATTTGTGATTAGGAAGTGCATAAGACATTTGGTAATATTGAGGCATTTTCAAATTAAGAACAATTTTTTTCTACCAAAAGTGCTCATTATTTCATCATAACTTAAAATGTATGCTGACTTATCTTTTACTAACAACAAAAAACCCCACACAGTTAATAAATTAACTACTGAGATGCTATTAGTTTTTGATACACCTAGATTCTTCTAACAGTATAAGATAAAAAAGGATTTAAAACAAAATACTTCCTAGTTTTCCCCAATGTATCCCTAAATTGTTTTAAACCAGTTATAATGTAATTCAGAACCTGAACAAACCGTTTTTCATAAAAGCAAAACTACTTCATTCTTTGTATATAAGCTACATCTACATTCAACTGATTACTGTGGCTCCTCTTGACAAGCCTGAGCTAGCTTAAAACTGTCCCCCTTGGTAACAGTTCAGCTGTTGCTCCGAGAAAATACCCAAATTGAGGTTTTACAGCCTCATCTCTTTTGCACCTCCTTCCCTGAGCACTACGTAACTTTTACAATAGCTTTGAACTAGGCAGATTGACAGTTTTACAGACAACTTGGGCAAATTTATGTACACTTTAGCCACATATCTGACAACAAATACAGTTTATAATCCCAGAATTTTTTTTTAAACTCTCGATTGACAGTCCCCATCCTGTACTGAGATTCTTAAACGCATATGGCTGATCTTGAACATGGGTTCCTGAAGTTTTTTAAAAGAACTGCATGGACATTCCTTAATACAAAAGATGTAAAAAAAGTCATCTTTAACAGTATTGGTTTGAGCTAGCTCATTTCACTTTGCACTTAGACGGACCAGAAAAGCTCCCACAATTATGGAACCACAACTTGTGGTGAAAGTGTGCTATTGTTTCTTCAGTGCTGAACCATCAGTTATTAGAACAAGTCATTCTGTGCACTCAATTGATGATGAATCAGTTTTTCTCTTTTCAGCACAGAAAATTCATCCGAACACAACTGTTATACAAATCACCCATCATTTCACATTATTTTCCTGTTCACTCAAAATTTCTCTTTGTAAAAATAAGCTTTTTAAATATAAATTGGTCTATTTTCAACAGGTTTTTTTTTATGAAAACATCATTTTTAATAAATAAGAAAACAATTAAATGAGGTATTACATATGAGTTTGCTAAGGAGCATTGTGCACTAGCCAACAAGACACTGAAATTTGCTGTGTTGTGTTGCCCTCTTCAGGTCAACAGCACTTACATCTCCTAGTTCTTTTGCTTGCTCTCATAAAAATGTTCAGATTTGCAGTTTCAAGTAGCAGCTGACTTCACCTCTGTCCCACTAGCACTTGAAGTATTTTTGATCTAAACCCCTATAGAAATAAACTTTATCTTTGACCTCTGCTTCTCCCTAAATTTAATACTAATCTTGAGGACTATCAAAATACCAGCTGGTGTTCGAAAAGATGACTAAAAAAACAACTTCAGCGCTGGTAAGCAAGCCTCATTGACAAGAGGCTTAAAGAGCTCAATTGATTCAGCTTACCAAAGAAAACCGAAGCTGCTGAAATCACTCCGTAAGTGAATTTGAAGATTAGAAAGATAGATGACTTTTAAGTGGTGTAAGGCAAAACAAAAATCTAGAAACTGGAGGTGAAGTCAGATAAATTCAGCCTCAAAAGGCAACGAGGCTTTTCACCCAAAAGAAAAGAGAGATTTTAAAGATCTACTAGTGCAAAAGCATGGATTCATTATTACTTGAAAACTTTACAGGTGGACCCAGCATCTTTCAAAACAATCTGTTTTGATCGGTTTTTGAGTGGCTGTCATAACATGGGGCAAATTGTGATGCTAATTTGCATACTTGTAATGGGTTTTGCAACTGATTATCTGAGCTCTGCCAATTAATGTGGAGGTAGGAATAAACAAGTCTTCCACTGCTTGGAAAAGAGCCGTGCTTGGGCTTCTGATTCATTTATTGAGCCAGGTATTAATAACATCTTAGAATATTTCATTTCCCCCTCCCACCTCGCTATTTTTAGAGGACAAGTCACGGTAGACATTTAAATCTATTTAGATATCTCAGTACCGTGACTTTGACATAAAGAGCAAAGTGTTGTATTTAACCGATATATTATGAAGTATGAAGAATTTCACTCACATTACTAAGGCAGATAAACATCATAACAGTTTGTGACTATACAATTTAATCACAACAGCTTAAGGGACTTGTGATAGGCAAAATCTTTCAAAGCTAGGGCCTACTATGTAATTAGTCAATAAAATTAATAACCTAATCAAACCCCTTAGGAAATGCTCACTGCAGTACCATGGCATGTCCCAGTACCCAAAGAAAGGAACAAACAAATAAACAATCCCAGATTATGCTCCCTTGGGCTGGCTAACCCTCAACAGCCAACCTGCCTTTAGCCAAGTGAGACTCTAGAAAGGCTCAGAAGAACTTGTCATGAATAGTTTTAATGCATTTTCTTTCACACACTTTTGTAATTTTATTCTCAAGAGTGTAATGCTATCAACAACAATTCTAGTTCCTACATACTCAGAGAGCAGACTCCAGAGGAAGGGAGGACGACTGATAGGGAGACAGCAAGCGGGTGAGCGTGACACAGGGAACGAGCAAGATACTAAAACTCAGGGATGAGTACAAACTGAGTGCACAACTGAGACATGAAGTGATCCCATTTGCAGCATAAGACAGCAGAGAGAAGTTCATCAGTGCAGTCTCCACCAGCACATAGAGACTCCTCTCTGGTGCCTGAGTACTGTGCCCCATCACAGTGCCTGGAGCCAAAGACTGATGAAAACTTCCTGCCATCTGTCACCCATATAGTTTATTCAATTAGAAAGTGCAAAACCATCTAGTCTTATAAACATGGGGAAAAAGTCCTCAAGCCAAACAGGCTCTAGTACAGTAGAAGAAAAGCAGGACTGCTAAGCGCATAATGTACTCAAAACATTATTTTCTCTCTTGCTATTAAAGAACAAATGAAAAAGGCACTCTATTCAACTGTACTATCAGACAAAAAGGCAAAAAAGTTTCCATGCAACTGTCAACTGAAGACACAGCAACTTATACCTCTGAGGTGAAGTGGGGCTTTTTTTTAATGCATTTAAGTAAAAGTCTCACAAAAATATAATTACTATTTTTAAACCATTTTTGGTAGAAGGAGTTTCCACCTATGTCAAAGGTTCATCTGGTGCAAGTTCCATATGACACAGTTTAGACTACAACACCTGGTAATAAAATCTCCAGAATCTCTCAGCTAACACTTAAAATTGCAAATGAGTTGATACTCAGTCTTTTTTCTCAATCTTCTACAGTAGATGCCAGGATTCTGGTCCAATCTTAGCTGCTACACTTAAAAGAGGTGATGCTGGACAAGGGCTTTTAAAATTACCTGTGGTTAGTTTAGTTCTGACTTACCCAAGTAGGACGTTCGTATTTTTACCCTCTCTTTCTCCCACACACGCCATCAGATTTGGATACCACACGAGATATGATTCATATTATTCTTTAGAAATGTATTTTAATAGACAAGCTTTACAATTGAAAAAGCCTTTGAGTTTTGAAAATATCAGGCCTTCAGTGAAAAGCATGTCAGGTTACTGTATTGCAGATATTTTTTCTGCAGCAACTTCTCCCAGTCACATTTAATTGTTGCCAAGATGGATTTTTCTTCATTGATATTATAATCCAGTATGTTTCTTTGAAGAAAAACAAATTCACCCTTATACTGCCAAAACACAATTCAGGCAGTTCCCATCACAGAATTTCCTTCTAATAATTTTGGGGTAATAAAAGGTATGGAGACCAAGAGGAAGAACTCTCCCCACTGAAGACAATGCTTAGTAACTTCCTGCCATCCACCTGTAGATCCTTAATTATCTACAAAAACATTACGTGAAAATACATAGGGAATGGGAATATACATCCACTGTACTACAAATCCAAACTAAACTTGCTTCCAGGTATTTATGTAGGGATAATCAAGCAACCAATTAGAATGCAAAGCTGGCTTCTCCCAGCATTAATAGCAACTAAATGCAATCGGGGTGGGGTGGTTAAATACATCTTAAGAATACTTTTGAATCAGTTAGTCCAGCATATGCAAGTCTGTCACTAAGTACTGTAAAATTATGTTAAAACTACAGGAATTAACTCCTTGCTTGGAATCAAATCATAATCTCACCCTTTCTAACACTTTCTGAAAATTCCTTTAAAGACATAGACTTTTATGATGAGCAGTAATAAGTGCACAAACCAAAAAAAAAACCTAGAAACACCTGCATCCACTTTTTTTTAAAAAAGAGGAACATTACTGAAAATATTTAGAAATATTTAGAGCAGCATTACTGAAAATAATATACACGAACATTCTTGAAGGCTGACTCAGCATCATCTGTATTTGTGTTTGATCTTCTACTCTTTAGTTAGATATTTTGGTTTTAAACTACAGCAAGTAACGGTTTCCAGTTGAAAAGATAATGAGAATCAAGATAAGTAATACTGGTTAAAGGGATAGACATTACTGAATTAGATTATTTTTTTAAAAAAAGCTTTACTAGCATGAAATCATGTGATACCATAGAAAATTTCCCTCATGGCTTATAGGTCTATACCTTATTCAGACAACAAAGCCTTCATTTCACAAGCCCATTTACGTGATTTCTATGAAAAGACTTTAAAAAAAACCCCACTTATTAGTGAATAAACAAACACCTTTTACCAACCAAACAAAATGGTGTGAGTGAACTACTTTTCCTGATACAAACTTTTTGATACTTATACAAACCTTGCCATCTGCTATGATCTCTGACAAAATAACTGACTTCCGTTCTCAATCTAAGGTTTCACTATGACAGTAAATGTCTTATATCTAACATTAAAAGTTACTTCAGTCCCATTGCAAGATTGTATAGGTTTGTATAGTCATTAAAACCCAATATAAAGTAGTATCAGACTATTCAGTACTGTGAATAAAGTTACAGGTGCAAAACTTAAATGTAAATAGATGAAAGTATTTCAAAGACAAAACAGAGCAGAACTGTTTAATCCACTGAGAGGCTACATGAATTCGATGTAAGTTTTTAACCATACTTAATTCCAAACTTCTTCATGACCTTAATGCTATAAAAACTAAGGGGACATATTGTAAGGATTCTAAATAATATGCTTCCAAGTAAACTGCTGAGAAAAACAGACCACTGGTGTATTAAATCAGAAAAAAAATATTCAAAGCTAGTTTTGGATTGTAAAACATACAATTAGAAGACAAGGGTAAGAACTAGATGCAAGATCTATGCCGTTACTTTCACCTTATAATGCCAACACAAAAGAAGCCTACACAGTGGCTGAAGGAAAACTTGCTCCTGAAATGTTTGTCTTAGATCCTTCAGAGGGCATTTTGCATCCAAAGCAGTCTTCATAGTTATTTTTAATGACACAATTAGCTTTTTAAAAACAAACAAACATCATCTATACCAGCCTTGGCACATTCTCAAGTATTACATACTTACAACACAACGAAGAGTAATTACCTATTAGAATAAATAGAGTCAATTTTGTCTTTGCTAATTCATACAACCCAAGGGTTCAGGAAAGATGAACATACAGACTTTTACCAGAATGTTAGAAAAGGGAATGTATAATTGTGAACACAGGTTATGATATATAACATCTCAGTGGAAAAGTCTGGTAAAACTGGTTTGATTTCATTGTCTCCTACCTGATAAATTCTAAATGGGATGTATCGAAATCCACTATCTTCTGGAGGGTACTCCATGAGTTTTCGATTTATTGCCCAAAACTGCTCAAATTTATCTGTAAAGGTAAAATTGGATTTTTTTAATATTAATAACATACATTCTTTTTCGGCTAAAAGAGGTAAATGAGATACAATTGGAACAACATGAAAACTTTTCTTACAGAAGCATGGCCTGTATGAATTTATTTTCCCCACATTTCTCTTCCCTACTTAGCCTGAAGCTAAAGGTAAGTCATCTGCATTCTCCCATGAAAAAAACGATGTGGCAACTTACACAACTGAAAGAGAAAACAACTTGCATCTCTCACTGCTAAAGAAATATTGGGCCACAAATTATGGATTTCATTACTTTAATTAACAGTGCTTGTTTCTCTACTCTGCTGCTACTGGTCCACACTGTCTCACAGTTTGTTGAAAACGTCTAATTGTTCTTACCTATAGATCAACATGAGGTGGAAAATAAAGAGAAACTAAAGCAGTAGAAAAACTTCTGGAGGGGTTTACACTTGGATATGTAAATCTTAAAATAAACTGCAACCATATATGATATAACCAGAAAACATACTGCCAATTTCATGACACAACTTGAAAATAAAAGTTTATGTTTGAAACACAGTTTTTTAATATTATCCAAGTAACTATGTTTAGTAAAGTAGCCAGAGGCAGCACACCATCCCGCTCAGACATTACAAGAACTGAATCGTTTATTGCACTTAAAATGTATTAAGGACAGCATAGGTCTAGAGCAGTAAAGGTTTTTACACATGCAAATCAATTATTCAAACCAAGAAAACAACCAATACCAAAAGTGACAGAAGGGAACACAAAGAGCTGAGATAAATAAAGCTGCTGTTGGCCTTGCTAGAGAAGGCAGCTTTAGAAGAGGAAGAGCAAGGGATGTGTTTTCTTACAGGCCCTAACTCTCCAACACACCAAACACAGCAGATGTGTCTTCAGAAGGAACCGTCTCCAATTTTTCTCTCCTCAGCACAATGTTCAGCTGAGTCTCAAGAAGCCTGGCAGTATAACTGCTGCAGAATTCACACACACAAACCCCAAAGCAAAGTAAAATTCACAAATCTAGTCACAAAACAAAGGTTCTTCTTGCTTCTAGAACTGCTCATAACAATTAAAGCAATTGCAAAAAATTAAATGGGTCTGAGATTTGCTTCACTCCAACGTACAGCGCAGATGCCTGCCAATAGTTAATACATAGTGCAGGGTTTACAAGACATGGCAGGAATTTCCAAGAAACTGTAAACAAACTCCTGCCAGGTATTCAGTAGGAGCGTTTCCTGATACTTATCTCGGAAAGCACTTCCACACCCTTGTTTCCTGATTAGCAGCAAGCACCTCTTGATAAGCACTCACCTGAGCTACAGTCAGCACCACCATGCAGGCACCTGCCCGAGAAGAGGAGCTGCCTGGACACAGGGTGCTACCCCACAGCCCACCAGCTGGGAAGCTCTGCAAGTGGCAGTGACAGTGGTGGCCCCAGAGCTGACTGTACCCAAGCAAGCCTGCATTTGGGAACCCCAGCCTACGGAGTCAGAGGTTTACTCTTACAGTATCTAAATACAAAGAACGACTGCATCCTCCTCAGGAACTCCGTCAGCGGGAAGGTGAAGATTCAGCACACTTCCCTCATCCTTGGAGACGGCGTTGAGAATTGTTTGCAGTTTTCTTACCACTACAGATTGTGTGGACAGGCATCCTACAGGAGGCATTGATTGATTTATACTTCAATTACCACCTGACTATAAACTCAGCTGATAACATTATTAATTATGGTGATAGAGCAAAACAATCAAGACCTACTAAAGCTAGTGAGCTTCAGTGGACTCTGAAATAAGGAATCTGCATATTTAGAGACATCCTACCTGAACAAAAATAAAAGATTAACTTCATCTACTTGTTTAATGCTCTTGTTCTACTTGTTTAATATACAGCAACTAGGAAAGCTGGGTAAACAGCTTACTGTCCTCATAATTCAGAGATAAGCAACACATCTTATGGATCAGAAGAACAAGAAATTCTGAACAAATACCAGACTTATGGTAGGAGTTTAAGTATAATGTCCCTTGTGGCATATATGGCAAACAAGTAAATCTCTACAGGAAAAAAAGTTAAACAGTGATTTAACTTTTTAACCATACGGTTAACTAACTTCTATTCCTCATTCCAGCTTCCTCACCTCCCAAATCAAGCAGGTAACCCTATATTAGGCCAGTAAATTTACAAATGTATACATCTCAGGTTTTTCTCTGAACAGTCAGACAATGCTCAAGACAATCTATTGTTTTATCAAGATGTTTAAATTTCTAATAGTTTCTGCAGTTTTTAAATATAACAGCAATAAGTCTTCAACAGTTGAATGGTGAAGTTGTTGCCTTTTGTAATCAAGTATGTTCTGTCAATCCACCTGATAGCCCAGGGAATGAAAAACTTTCTAGTAAATTAGCTAGACCTAATAAGAGTCAGACATCTTAAGATACATCTCCACTGTGTGTACAGCACTGTCTGAAGACATCTAAACTAATTTATCCTCATAACCTTATATTACTGCCCTCCAAATATCTTTCCACAGATACAGTATTTTTACTACAGGAAACTGAGTTGGGGGTAGGAAAATGTACACAAATTTTTAAAGCAAGCAGCAGGAAAAGGCTATTCAGTTTGCATACTGATACATATAACCCGGCAAGCGGTTTTATTAGCATTAGGAGCATTGGCTGAGTGCCAGAATCTGAAAGCTCTAAAATCCAAAATCCAAAAATAACTGCTTTTGCAGAACCCTTAAGACTCAAAGCTTAAAACAAACAAAAAAACCCAACACCAGACAACACTCCCCCCTCTTCCCCATCCCCTCGAAAATATAAGTGAAAGGATTCATCCTTCTCCCATTTGTGTGTACCAGTACCTCCTATTTATGCAAAACAGAATTAAGAAAGCTATTAATGCTATGATGAGCTATAAGAACTAATTAGTGCTTTGGCTAGACAGGACTTAAAGACAGAAGGTGCTGGCCGGAAGTTTGACAATCAAAACAAAACTGAGTTTTCATCAAGCCAGTAAACAAGGAAGAGTTCTTTATCAGCAAAAGCACTTTACACACTCATCTCCCTCCCTCGTGAAAAGCTTATGCAGTCTACATGATATCTAAACTCCCGTAATAGTCAAATCTGATTACTTTTGTTTTCCACAATCCATCTGTTTTTAAGAAAGTGCTTGACCGATGTGTTAAAGAGTTTCTGTATTAGCAAAAAACAGTACTTGCAGAAGGCAGATGTTCATATCTGAACAATATTTAAAGTAATGGCGGTAAGATTTGAACAGAAGTGAGATCAGTGACAGTTTAAAAGTTTCAGCTGACTCTACTAATCATATTTCTTAAATAAGAGAGGATGGTTGCTATATACATCTGCCTAAAGTGAAAAATAGAAACTTTTCTCCCTACACTTTATATCAAAGATCATAAAGTTAATAATGAAATAACAGAGAAGAGATCCAGTTGAAAGTCAAAAAACTGACTAAACAGGTGTAGCCCTCAGGGTAGCATATACGCAGTTTTTTCTTTTAATTCATGGTTTCTTCCTAACACCATCTAGTTCGATAAATTAAAAAAAATAAACGCTTGGAATTGAATTGTACCTCTAGCTCTTTGCCAGCAATACCAATTTGTGGCTTGCACAAAAACATGTCAAATCCTTGAGTTATAAAACACAAAACCTGTGTCTATTCTCAGTGGTTTACCACTGTCTAATAACCGAACGAACCATAGAAGCAATGCACAGTTACAAGTATGGGCAGAACCAACCACAGCATTAACTAGGAGACCAGAGACTCTCCACCTGATGCATCAGAATCATTAGATTGGAAGTGCCTTTGGAGGTCAAGCTTTGGACTAAAAGCTCCTGCTCCCAAAAAAGAGCTGTCTGCACAAAGTGAAATGAGTTTGCTCAAGGCCCTGCCCCGTCAAGTTTTGACCATCTCCACGGGTTTCCACTCAACCACCTTCACTCCCCCACCCTAATATCCCATCAGACGTCCTCCTGCTGCAACTTGTAACCATGTTCTTCTGTAATTGTCTGACTCCATCTGCTCTACAAGCCTTTCTTTTAGGTAGTGGGAAGTTGCTACTAAATCCATCTTCAGCCTCCTTGTCTTCATGCTAAACAAGGCAGTTCCCCCTCTCTCTTCTAATACAGCATATGCTCCAGCCCCTAATCACCCTAGCAGGACTCTGCTAGACTCTCTTCTGTTTGCCAGTATTTCTTTTGTCCTGGGGTGCCGAGGGGGACACAGCATTCCCTGTGCAGCTTTACAAGTGCTGAGCCGAGGGGAATAATTACTCACCATCTGGCTATATTCTGGGGGGGCACAAGGGCTAAAGCAGCTCCCTGGTTAATTATCATTTCTGCAACACCACGCAACAGACATGTTCAGTTGTTCACCATTACCCAGTTGTACAAAGCTGCTCCCCAGTCAGTACCAGCCTGCCCTGATGTATGGGATTTTTCCTGCCCCTGGTGCAGGACTCTGCACTTGGATCTGCAAGGTTCAGGAGGCTCCTGGTGGTCTCCAGCTTGTCATGGTCCCTCTAAATAGCAGATCTGCCCTCCAGCATGTCAAACGCTCCCTCTAACTTTTTCTTTTAGTCACTCACAAACAAACTCACTGAGGGTTTAATCAGTGGCATACATATGAACAAATAAACTCTATTCTACAGACAGCTACAGCTGCAAGTCAAGGATGCAAAGTGTATTTTCTTAACATTAAAGTAAGTATATTTTCTACTGACTCGTGCTCTAACAAGCCTAGCATTTAACTGCTAAAGCCAGAAAAGAGTCTTCTCAAAATTTAGTAACAATTCTACTTCCACATTGTTTCCAAGAAGACTAAGACTCTACATGCATGCATAGTTCTAGTGACTGCTGAGCAATTTTAACCAATTTTATAAAAGGTTAAATTTTGTGTGGTATGCCTCAAGCCTGAAGCAGCTTTGCTGATGAAAAGATTAAAATTTTAAACACTTCAAAAGTATCTGTACCACGCTATTCAGAAACAATATTTACAGTTGGTTACTCTCATTTCTCAGCTATTTAAAGACCTGTCTCTAAAGGACTTCAGGCCATCTAAACGCATTGTTCTTATTCTTGTATAATAGAAACACAGATAATTACACTTGTCAAGGACTTCAGGAAGACTCCAATACATATTTGACTCTCTCTGACGACTAAAGTTCAGTGCCAGCCTTTTGAGAACACAGTTTGAAATACTGGTCTGGCATCATTAAAATGTAACTTTTTATTATTCTTTTCTATTTTACACATTGCCACCATCCACAGTTAAAACGTTCTTGCTATTAAATACTTGGATTACTTGAGTATTTTGACAGATTATGACTTATAATACAGATCCACAATTGAAGAGGGCACTCAAGTTTACTAGTCTTTTCAAACTATCTTCAGGCAAGAGTAACTATTAGATATGGAGAGATAGGACCTCAGAACTGTTTTGACTTAATGTAAGTGACAGAAGCTAGCTATAGAAATGTGGAAATATTATCCACGTCATAGACAGCAAAGTAACAACATTCAACATGAATTTATGTATCTGAAATAGTCATAATTTTGCCTTGCAAATACACATTTTAACTTACACATTTATTTTTTACACTGTAATTTATCCACTACTTTTTATAGCAAAGCATTATTTTGAAGGTAAGACATAAAAGAACATGGCTTAAGTTTTGCAGGTTAACAGGACATTTTGAAAACTGCATGACAAAGCAGCATTTCACTCTTAAGATTATCTACCAGATATAAAAGGGCTTTTCCCTCCTTTTTTCTTCTAATATACACACGGAAGCCATACCTTACCAACCTTTTTTTCACTTATTAAACATACTCACGAAACAGAAGTTTCGCTTTAAGTACACCATTTCCTTAACACCACCTCCCTTTATATCTAGGTCATCAATTTATCTGGAAAAGGTTCAGGGGAAGAAAAATCATCAAGATGGACTACTTTCTTTCCTTTATTTGAATACGAAAATGCATATATCCTACCAAATTTAAGCTGTGTAACCTAAAAGTAGGTGATCTCAGTAAGTATTATCACTCAAGCTAAAAAGAAAGCTCTGATGACTATTAAGCAAAAATGTGTAATCCATTTTTGAAACACATAACCCACGGGTTACGTAGGAACAGAGCAGCAGGACTTGTTACAGACTTCCTTGAGTAAGTCAAAGGAAAAAGGACTCCTGACAATTTTATCCATCCTCCAGTTCTCTGCTTCAAGCCTAGACAGCCTGGATATTTTAATACCTTCTTTGCCTCTGATTATGCTCCGTTTACACACACGAAAAATAGAGCAGCATATCTCCATAGAACTTGCTAACCTACTTTGCTTTCCCTGTACTATGCTCTATCTAAAACACTGCTTTTCTTAAAAGTTAATGAACTTTCACATTAATGCATCTGTCAAGTTCAGGAGCTTGCTAACAGAAAGTAACTTAGAACAAATATGAAGTAAAAAACCCTCACCAACTGAAGAAATTTAATTTAAAAATTAAGTCCATTTTTTAGAGACACTTTACTTTGAAATTTAGTTAGACCTTACACATCTATGAGGAAATGACATATTTTGAGGGGGAAGGGAGGAAGGAAAGCAGGAGGCAGTAAAAAATAGAGGTTCTGCATCACTTGGGTCTAAGTAAAATAGACATAGAAAAATACAGTCAAAGAGTCTCTCAATTTGAATCCAAGTCTACCAAATACAGAAGACAGGAGAAGTGAAGATAGAGAACCATCGATTCCCCACCTTTGAACTGCTTATTTGTACATTCATTCTCCTGTTAAATTCATGAAGATTTTCTAAGTACACATTGCCTAATTTATGTCTTGATAACCAGCTGAGATCAGAGATTTGTTCAGCTACCAAAGCCTGCTCATCTCAGGCTGATGTAAAGAACAGCACTGCTCCCACCAGTTCCCTACAAAGACGAGAAACATACACAGCAAACCTGAGTGGGCCATGTGTCACAGCACAAAAGAGATGCTGATAATGTGTGACTTTCTTTTTAGCAGTTCAAACACTTCTGAACAAGAATGTGATAACCCAGATAAAAAACATGACATCTGCCCCTCAAAAACCTAAGACTGGTTTAGATATGATTTAGAAAGAAAGGCAAGTAAACACAGGCCTGATTTTGTCAGTAAAAGATAAAATATTGCACATTCTAAATCTTTGCAGGATTTTTCTCCTTTAGTAAGAACACTTCAATATGACCACTTAACTTTTGGTAAGCTCTACAGTATGAATGAGCATTACATTCTTTTTCCATATTTTCAGTAAAATAATGACTTCATTATATTTTATAATATATGAAGAAGCCTTAAAAATGGCCATGAGTTTTTACTGTGTATTTCCCCCACTCATGTATCAGAAATACCAAGACTAGTCTTCACTGGTTATAAAGGATGCCTGTGAAATTTTCAGAGTATGGCTGCTTATGTCTCTTTCACAACTGATGAAAAGCAGCTGTGTTGAATCTAAAACCCTTTCTTTATCAGAACCATTATATACTGAAGTTACAGATATTAATTCTTTGAACCATGCAAAAAATATAGCTCTCCCCCTAAAAACAGTTGAGAATTCATTTGTTTGATCCTGAGTCATCACTAGGCCCACAGAGTCTTAAGGGTCCAAAGCTGAAAGCCTTTATTTTTCCACACAAAAGGCAAGAAAAAAAAAAAAGCCACCCACTTGAAAATCCTCTTTATCCATGATAAAAATGGCCATAACACTATCAAACTAAGAACAGTAGTAACATTTTCCATTAATTCTGCCCAAAGAATTTTAACAATTCTTACAAAGGAACAGAGGTCAGTATAGCTATATAGTCTGCCATTATTGCTCCCCTACCACAATCAGACATCCGTGATGCTGGTCAAAATTAGAGAAACATAGATGTATCGATCCCAAAGAAGTGTTCTAGCTAAGAAATATCTGTTTTGTGGAAAAAAAATTGGCAACCTAAGGCTGAACAACAAACACAACCACAGCACAAGCAATAGACAGAAAAGTATGTTCACCTTCCTGATTTGGTATACCAGATTAACACAAGACCAAAAAAGGTGGGAGGAGGGATCTGAAGGTTGTTATGAACACCTCCCAGCTGTTACCAGCACAGGATTTTGACACAAATTCACTATTACAGCTCTTACCCGAGAACTCAAAAGTTTCTCATGCTACCTGTTCAAGTACTTCCTTCTTAGCAGAAACCCAATTACACTTTATTTGGTAGTTACATTTCTCCAAACATGCAAAATTGGATATTTTTTTCCAAAACCCTAAGTTTAATACATATCCTGTAAGTATTGCTATCACTTATTAAACAAATAACACTTCCTATATTTAAGAACAGAAGAAAATTGTTTGAAGTTTCACAGTAAAAAAGACTGCAGATGTATCATTACTTACAAGGCAGTTATCGCAAATGCTACTTTCTTTTCTTTTTTGTGGTCATTTATTCTGTTTCAAAGAGGTTTAAAATTATTACATCTCAAACGAAAGCCTATAAAAACATACTGAAAGATACAACATGCTTAAAAAGAGTTTTCTTGGTTTCACAAGCTTTTCTTGTTTCTCTTTTATGAAGAGCTGAGAAATTAAAATTAGCATTTGAAAGTATTCAAAAGATTGTTTAAACTTCTCATTTAGGTATCAGATTCCACAGGTGCAATTTCTCATTAAGTACAGTGAAACCTTCCTGAAATCAACCTTGCTAGGCAACCTGTGTTCTTAATATTATAAAGCAAAACAGTAAAACTCTGGTTTCCCTACAACTGAAGATACTCTTAGACAAATAATCAACTAAAAGATAGAGCCTAAGATAAGCATGGAAAAAACACACTGCATGTTGGTTCTCTTACCTTACATATTGAGGGTATCGAGGTTCTGTAATTTCTGTTTAAGAACAGAACCTTAATACGTACCATTGCATTGTGTAGCCAACTCTTCTGTCATTTTTATAACTCATTAGGCTCATAACTCACGTTAGAGGTCGTTTAGTTTTAATTTGAAAACGCATTAACAAAAAGAGCTCATAAAGTGCACTGCTGGGAACATTTGAGCAACAAGACTAAGTGACAGGATTTCCTTTTTGCAAGAAAGCTAAAAATTCTTGAAATAGAAAAAAAAAATTATGCTGATGTAGCATTTTTCTTCTCTCAAACCAAACTGCTTGCAAGACAAATACTATACCAGCAGAATAGTTTGGTTTTTTTTTTCCACAGAATTATTAAAATTGCAGTTTAAATTGATTTGTAACAATGTAAGCTTTAAGGAAACATCTATTTCTATACCAATTCTGGCCGCCAGTGGACCAGAACTCTTTATTTACTGCTAATTCATAAAAGTTAATATATTGTCAGTCAGTTTGCTGACTAATATCTATACAAAACAGAGCCTCTCAAGAAGTACTTTGAATTGAACCAGATAAATTGCAATTTCTTTCTTGACAAATTTTGCAGATGCATTCAGAATCCCTCAAGATCTTACCACTCAAATGGCAAATGAAGATAATCCCTCAATTTCTAACTCTCCCCCAATTAAATAAATAATAGAAACCAGAGTTTCTAATAAGCAGTCAAAATTATTACAGAAGTACTTTCAATATGAAAGGCAGTACCATTAAGCAACAACAAAAAATAATATCAGAAAACCCATACACTCACTAGATACACACATTAAACCCAAACTAAATTGGAACTCTACTGTTTAACACAAACGCATGCCTCAAGTCTTCTTGCATTCAAAGCTTCTCCCTTTTCATTTAATTTTCCTTATAAACATATGGAAAGATGTTAATTCTAAGGTGTTTAGTATTTTGCACCTCAACATAGAATAAACATCTTCATGCTTACAGCTTCTGTAAAATAAATTTACCAGTAATAATATAAATGACAGCTTCAGGAGATAAGAAAAACACGTTGAAAGTGGCGTTACCACCCATTCCAGATAGCAGTTTCTGAAATACTTACAAAGCTTTTCAACTTGCAGGCCTCTAAGAACCATGATAAGAAAGAGGAGATGCTCTTTTAAAAACAGAAGTTATATTTTGCACTGCAATATAGATTCGTGCCATCTGTCCAAATTAAGAACACTAATTATTTTAGAACTCCTGTTCTGAATTATTTTCTGACTTTTTCAAGTCAATACTTATTTATGCAGAAATCTTTGTGAAAGCCATAGTAGTATCAGCAGAAGGAAAAAAAAAAAAAAAGGCAGAGGGAAAAGTAAAATTATTCATCTATTGGGCAACTTTTTTCAAAGTTTACCTGTATCTTTTACCTTAAGTATTAACAAGAGGAGGCAGCCTTTTTTACTTTAAAGTCCAAGATTGTTGAACAAATGAACAACACTTACAGATAAAGACCATCAGTTGTATAAAAGTACACAATACAAAATTTATCTGTTTATTTTGTTTGGTTGCTAGTTTTTGTTTGTTAAAACAGTCATGACCCAATTTAGTTCCTTGAATAACTCAAGCCACAATTGGATTATCACATAAACGGCGACTTTAAAATAAAACTATTTTTTCCATAATATTAGACTGAAATTCTGCAGAACAATGACATTTTATATCCTCTACCATGACTAAAATTTGAAAAAGTTATATATTAGCATACTAGACCTAAATATAATTAATACTTGATGCACTGTATTTACCATTCTGTAATCCCATCCACAGTTGCTTATGATCCTTTTTTTGCATCTCATTGATGACTTGACTTTTGTGCTTTAAAGCATCTGCTTCTTTTATGCAAGCCATAAAGTGAGCTTCAATCACATCCTTAGAATGGCAGTGTAAAAGATCCTTTTCTGGAAAATTCTAAAAAGAGAAAATATAGATCAAGAGAAATAAATGCATGCCGTAGATGAAGAATAAATGATAATTTTATCAGGTTTATATTTATACAAAAGAAGCACACTGGAATCTTCTACTTATGGAAGAAGCTAGCAGCCATTGTCTCACTCTGCTGACAAGAAAGGTTTTCCAGTGAATAACAGTTCAGGAAAAATAGAAGTTGAACTATTTTCTGAAAAACCATAAATTACTCTAAACCACCCAACATCAGCTTGATAAATACATGTAAATATATCAGCAGATGTATTTAGGCCCTTACATCCAAAATTCAGGAAATGAAGAGTTTTAACATGTTTTCAAGCAGATGTTCAATTCTCTGGCAATGAATAGGGGGAAAAGGGGAGAGGTAAGTGACAAGCACCCGATTCCTATTGACTCTCAGTGGCAGTTTAGCACCCATTTCTACCCAGGCCTTTGAAAAATGTTTCCTCCAAGTATCATCATCCACTACGGCATATATGTAATTTACAAACGTTTTACTCAAAGATACTGGAATTCCTCATAAACTCCAACTTTACCTAATACATAAGCCCACTACTAGCTCGTGTGACTTGATTTCATTCCAATGTTATTTTGTTAGAGTTGGCACACTGCATTCAGCATTGCAGATGCACAGTAACTTCTTCCCGTCAGTAAATAGCAACTACCTTTCCCAATTCATTTATTAAGGAATTACAGTAGCAAATCTTGTTCAAGTACAAAAAAAAAAGATTTATTTGGAAATTAACTAATCAGCAGCTCAGCACTGTATAGATAGAGTTGTTCTTCCTCTAATATTTTTTAATCAACACTTTACTATACACGGCCATTTTACAATAATACAAGTATTCATTATCACAAATTAATTGTTTTTAGTTTTCAAAAGTTTAAAAACCCAGCATGTTTTACCCCTGCTTATTCATCTTCTTTTCACAGTTGCTTATGACCACGCCAAACAGTGCAAACTCCTACAGCCAAACCAGAGTGGCATTATTAGTACCCTCCTTCATAATAAAGGCTTGCCATGCATTTTTACATTTTAATTCTCATCTGTTATTCCACAAGAGGACCCTTCCTCTTAACCCATTACAAATTGGCTATTTAAAAAAGCTTTTGTCTGTCTTTCGACTGTCAAAACCATTTTGGAAATACAAGTACATATAAAGGGATATTTTTAAAGGCTTTTACAACATAGTTAACATGTCACAGTAGGAGCAATATAATGCTGGAAAAAACCTATACCTTCCTCCACATAATACCAGGAAAAAGTAGTGAAGACTGCTTCAAACTACAGGAACTCAAAACATCCAAGAACCACTAAACAGCTGGCAATATGAAAGGGAGCTGGGGATTGCTTTACCTAAGGAAATTCTGAGGACAAGAATGATAGTTTCCCCCCTCATTAGGTTACTGAAAACAGTTGGAAATTAGATAACAGGATTTCATATAGTGATTCCTCCTTATGACAGTGAACCCAGATTCTGGAAACTGTGGATCAAAAGGTTGATTATCTTCCAAAAAAAGGAGCATAAAGGGAAGAGAAGATTGCTAATATCTTTTCCACTGAAGTATACATGGTTTGGTGTTGAACTCGCCAAGCGAGTGCTATTGTTACTTAGGATGGATGTATGTGGAACTGACTAGAAATGTAAGGACAGGAATAAAGCTTGTTTCTCATCTGAGGATGGCCAAGTATAAAGACATTAAAGAGGACAGAACAGAAAGGGAAGTACTCCTTCTAGGGCAGGCCTCGCTCCCTTTCTCCCATACAAAGCTGAGTGTCTCAGCATAATTGGGCCCAAGATGAATGGAAAACATTACTGGGATTGTTATTTGCCAGCTGACATCTGCATAGGCCTGTAAAATGCTTTTAGAAGTTTAACTTACTTGCTCAAATAAAAAAGTAAAGTCTGGTAACCAATCCAGAAGAAACAAACAGTCAGAAATAGCATATTTCAAGATCAAAAAAGTCCTTTACATGCAAGAATTCAAAGAGAGACACTGGCAAAAAAAGATGAAACAGTGGAACGTCCCTAATGCCAAGTAATATAGGAACCTAGAAACTGACTTGCAGAGTTAATAGCTGAAGTTTTAGATAAATTTATGAAAACAACAGGTTTGTTACAACAACTGGTTTGTTACACAAATGTCTAAATATTGAACTCTGGGGTCTTTTTTTGGACGTTCCTGTGTTTCTACAGGTAGGCATCTCCCTGCTGACTTTCTTTGAATGAATTTCAAATTGCAGTAAATGTCACTCCCTGGGGATGTGTTTCAGAGAACATAAAGAGTGCGGTCTGCAGAATAGCAAGGAGATATTTAGAATTAGTAAAAGTTAGCGGAAAGAATAGTACAACCACAGTTGTACTAACCACAGTAGTACAAAGGTGTGGCATGATTAATTTTCCCAGCTTCTAAGGGATTACACTGTGGAAGACCAGAAAACAGTCCTACAATCTCAGTATTGTCTACTATTTTCTTTAGAAGAAAAACACTGACACGTTTCTATGCAGTAATATGAGTAGAAGGTGAAAAGCCTAAACATGAAAGTGATAACTTTAAAAACAACACTGCTGCATGTCTACAAGAAGTGTATTAAACAGTTTCACCTATGTGAGACTATCAACAGGAAAAAAGACATCCCCACTGATTTATAAGCTTGGCACAGAATAATGGGTTTTATACTTTTATATAAAACATGTATGCTTGGTTGTTATTTTTTTTAATTCTACTTGCCTTCTTTCTACTTGAGGAAATAGTGATCAAACGTAAATAATTTTTTTCTGTTACGTGAAGAGACAATTGTAAACAAGCTGGCTTAATCCCTGGCCAACTATGAGATTTGCAGAAAGTTTTAACAGATCCTTTAAGAAGCTTTAATTCAAGTACTCTTATTGGCGATACCTTACTCCCTCCATGTTCTGCATCTTTGAAAGAAAAGTTATTAAGGGTTGACTCTGATTTTCTTAGAAAGCTCAAGTAGTACTGGTTTTGTTTCCCACACCAGTAGACACTTGCAGCATAAACTTGGTGATAAAGACGTAGGTATCATCTGTACAGACAAAAGAACTAAATGACCTCTCACATAAAACTGTTCCAAAAACATAGCAGGTAATTTCAGTCTGGTTTCACAACTCTATTCCACTCATATTCATCTATCAGTTCTAGTTCACAAAACATCTGTTTATACTGTTACAGCCTAGTTGTGTTAGGCTACATTTACAGAAAATTAAAACAATAATAGGGCATTAAAAACCATCAAGAAGATATCCAGTGCCAAGGGGAGCAACAATATATTTGTGTTTGGTTACCACCAGTGCTCTTGTTTTAAAAAAAGATTCATTTTAAAAAACCCTCATTTATAACTGCCTTCCACAACATCTCCTAGCAGTTCCACAATTGATCCACACACTACATAGTGTATGTATGTCTTCCTTTTAAAGTGTATGCCTTCTTTTTCATTCTACTGGACCCATTTTTAGCTAAGAAAACCAAGATGACAACTGTTACACAAAAACAGATGCAGTCTTTCCTCCTCTACATCAGGTTATGGGTGGAGAGGCAAGCACCAGCAGATAAGGGCTTCAGCAGAGGGAGAACATTATCCTTTCCCCTGGCACACCAGATTTCTTCTTCTCCAATAAATAGTGCTACCATTTCCAGAGCAGTTCACCACCTCCTACTTACTGCCCACAATCTGGAGAGAACATGAATAGTGCTAAGCATGCTGCAGAGTAGCAGGAGATGAATTTAACAGGAAGGGATAGAGTTTCCCTTCTCCCCATAAAACCACACCTGGGTAACAAAAACAACTCCCCAGATTACAGCTTCTCATGATTCTCAGACCTTAGTACTCTGGTTCAAGCTTGTCCTTCGACGACTATTTGAGGCAACCGTATTTCAACTTTATTAGAGATATAAATGCATGCTTTTATATTGCCTACCAGACCTACAAATGAATAAACTATTTCTTCAAAGCAAACAATAAGTATATTATCTAGTTTGCATACAAAACACAGCAGGACATTACAAGTTTGTCAACTTTCAAACTTCCATTGAACAGAAATAAAACTTTTTTCACGTTTTTAACTTTAAACAAAGAAAACTGATTGGGGGAGGGTGAGGGGAAGGAGTTAAAACACACTCTTTACAGATGTTTGAGATATTTGTTGTTTATTACATGCTTTGGTAAAAGAAAGGAGAAAGCCGTGACAGCAAAAGTTAAACCCCAGAAAATTCTAACACTGTTCAATTAAGCCAAATAAAAATTATGGCTCTTTGAAGACTAACCACACACAAATGGAAAGAATAATCCAGACAGGAATCACACACCTAAACTATTTTGCTGTAAGAAAATGTAACGTGAAAATATTTTCAATATTTTGACATACTTTGATATATTTCAGTTATGTTTTGACTTTAAGGATCAAGAGGGGTTTATTTAAATAAACTTTCAGATTACATCAAAAACAGGAAGAGAGATTAAGCAGGTGCTTAATCCAAGGTGTTTTATTTTTAAAAACTAAATTACATGAACTTTAAAAATAACACTGCTGTAAATTATTTCTGATCTTTAATGCACGCCTTTGAGACAAAGCTAAATTAGCTGATCTTTTGGCAAGCAGCAATATTAGGACATTAAAGTCAGTTTACATTACTACATGAAATTGAGAAGGACTTTGGTGCTGCAGCTTATTTCTCAAGATGGCTCTACTTTGGGATGGCAACATCCGCACACTGCCACTGGTAATCTCCCAGAGCTCTCAGAATGTGTAACAATTAAATCATGATTTATGAAACTAGACGCCCTACAGTTTCTTCAAAACACTCTGGAAGTTTCTTCATCCCAGCTCTCTCTGACATATCAGACAGAAGTGTAGCAATTACACTTCAGTGGTTTCAAAAACATCCCCATCTTCAGATTCAGTCAGACACTTTAAAAGTTTCAGCATGAGGGAATACATATCATAAGAATGTATGATTTCAGTGCACGCTTCCAAAAAGAATTAGATGACTACTTTAATAAGATCTTTTCTAAAACACCTTCAAGAGAAGAACTGTTTGATTGAAAACGTTCACAACTATTTGCCAGTATGCTTTTCATGTCATCTCAAATCTCACACACTGAACTCAAACCTATTAACCTAACATTTTCTTTTGGATCAGTTTTCCTATTATATTGTTTCTTTTACAATGGAGAAATTAAAGTTAAATGCCATGATTTTTACCTGTGATTTTGACTTCAAAACATACCTGGGATTACCATCTCAATGCACTTCAGAGTATGAAAGAATCCTGCACTGAGGCTAACCCTGAGCAAATATTCTTCTGAGCAAAGATCAGTAGAGCTATGAAGTCATACCTAAGGGGTTTACAACGTGTAATCAAAACAACGTCTCTCCTGTGACTAAGCTGTCACAAGCCCAAGCTCATTTCACTCAGTTCTCTGCAGGGGATCCACATGAAGTGCAACAGCACACTCTGACTTCAAGGTTTTCTAGAGTACCTCATATCCATGCTCATGTACCCAAAAAGGATGAGGACTTCTCAATCTGCCCAGATGTCAATCAACTCAAGCTGTCTGAATTAAAAATATTATAGAATGTTTTTCCCTTATATCCACTCAAGTACACTGACGTAGTCTTATAACTTTATCTTGAAGAACATTTTTAAGATTTTCAGATTATAATAGAATAATTTTCAAAGGAAGGTCATTTGAAAGCACATTCAGTCTCATGGAACACAGCTGTAGATTTACAAAAAACTTTAGATGATTCCCGAAAATCACGATTCAAGTCATACCATTCACTTATTTATAAAACAATTATGAAACCTTTCCCTAGCTTCCAAATTTCATGTAACCCCATACTTGCCTGTTCTTAACTAAAGATGTATTTCAATTTTACCTTGAAATGCACTGTGATGCTCCAAGGAAGGGCTGTATTTGATGCATGAAGATCAAACAGCAAACCAATTGGGTAATGCCTAAAAATTAAGAGATATTAAATGAACATAAACACTGTGCATTTAATTCTATATATAACCATTACCATACCTGCATTTACATGAAAAAATTAGCTGTTTGACTCCCACAATTAGTATTCATTATTGCTTATTCAGAAAAGTTATACAGGCAGGTATAAACAACTGATGTTTTCTGGCAGAATCAAGTCTGGAATTTACATGTTCAATATCCAAAACAGTGGTCTCCAAGCTGTGCCCACAAAATACTGCTAGTTTTGCAACAGCATAAGTGGCTGACAGCCGTTCTGTGGAATCCTTCAAAACAGTATTTTTAATTAAAAAGCTTGGTAATGATAGGAATAGCTGGTCTGACAGAAAAGTATGCATGCTTTCAAATATTTAAATACCATGGGTTTATACCATGTTGACCACTCTTCCCTCTCCCACCTGCCTGATGTCATTGTGGAGAACAAACAGTAAAGTAAAAAAATGACATATCTGTAAAAGGGCTGAAAGAGGATAGATCAAGATGAACACTGTATCTTTACTATCAAAATAAGAAGAATGAAAGGGGAAAGAAGGGATTAACTGAAGTTCAGTGGTATTCTGGATTGAAGGAGTTACACAAAGAAGCTGCTTCCTCCAAATATCAACTTCTGTCTTACAGCTTTGTCTCCTTTAAATTCATTAGAAGATATAGCCCCCAGCAATATAAGGAATATATCTCACATATGCAAAACTTCCACAGGCATTCTAAACAGTTCTTTCTGCAGTTATCTCACAAGAAGACACTGGCAAGATCTTTGATAAAAAAAAAAATGTTTCTGCATTCAACATACCAAGCTCCATTCTCTTATCTTTCAAAAATCGTAACCAAAAAAGCCTTACTAGCTTTTCATCCTACACAGATAAGCACACATTTAACTGTAAACTCAGTAGCTTCACTGAATTAAAGAGGACTGATCACAGGACGCAGAGCTAAGCACGTACCAAAGTTTTGAAAGTCCAGAGCGCAATAACAGAGAGTGTTGCTCTAAAAGCACCTGTGCCAGCCAATTTCCTGACCTGTTAAACTCTCACACAACAGTGCTTTAGCACCCTCTACGGGTGAGCTAACTCCAAAGCTGAGACAAAGTCCCTTCAGGACAGCAAAGTAAAAAAAACAAAACAGTATTACAATTCTAGAACTTATCTATTGCATTTGTAATTTCTTAAAAGGAAGAATAGGGGGAAATATCAAGAAAGTATCTAGAACTTTTTTTCCTGACAACGGGAATAAAGAATATAGATAACCCATATCCAGATTTGTGCTGATTCACTGTTAATGCTCAAGCTTTTACCAATAATACTTTTCATTACTAACTGGTAATCATGTCTTGAGTACTTCAACAGGATTCAGCATGAGATCCATGAAGAAGTAGCTTTCCAGAGCTAAGTAACAAAAATCAGTTTTTCTTTGATAATGAGATGAACACAAACAATTATTTTCAGTTACTTTCGATTTATACAACAAAACAGATAGCTATAAAAAAAAAAAGCATCAGTTCTTGGCCTACCTCTGTATTTTCTGCCCACTGTAGATTACAAAATAAAGTTCACGTACTCAAGCTTTCCCCAGTAAAATCACTGTGTTTTGATATATGGGCTTTATTTTGAAAGAGGCCAGATCTAAATTCCTTTTGTTCCATAGCAGAACACATGAGACTAATGGAGACAGTGGGCCATGAGAGAAATAATTTTCTATTCAGAAGTGCAGTCTTCCATTAAGAATAAATTTCACAACAGGAGTGAAGCAATCCTGAGACATAAGGCATGTCCTGCTTCAAATTCCAGTTCTCTCACGCTGGCATTTAATCTGAATCCAATAGAAGTCATAAGTAATGCCTGTACGTAATTCTGTATTTCACTTACTTTTTAGATACAGTTACAAGCATTTTTTAAGTCTGGGAACAACAGCACTCCATATAACAATACTAAAGCTATTCTTTATATTTCCTTCATAATAAAACCTGTTTCTTAACAAGAATAGAGAATTAAGGGAGGCACAAAGAGAAAAGCTGAGAAGAAAACAGGACTTGTCAATCTGTACATGGAACAACCCTCCGCAACATTCCCTCGCTCTTAAGCATGTATCTACCTTGTGCTGTGAGCCAGTATTCTCTCACTAAAGATTTTGCTTCCAATGGTACTGCTGCAATGCTGTTTCTGAACTTCTATTTGAAAAATAGGCATAGCAATAAAACAAATACATAAATGCCCTTTAGAACCTACAGTAATCATGAGAATGAAAAAAAAAATATAAAAAAACCCAAGAGAGCCTTTAAAGATTTGTCCCCCAAAAAGAAAAGAGAAAACAAAGTGAACAAAAGCTAGGGGAAATGTCCAGCCTGGAAAGGTATAATTTTGAAAGAGTATTATTGGATTGTTGAAATCAGATTGGTATTAAGTAGAGTGGGAGCCAAAGACAGGCAGGCTTAGAGAAAATACTTAGAGAAAATACAGATCTATTCTTGGCTGAAGTAAAAAGCTTTTCTTTCCTTTCTTGTTACAACTTTAGTGAAAACTTAGTTTCCTCCTATTATCTACTAAGATTATGAACTCACTGGGACAAACTTGGTACCTTGGTGTTTATTCAGACAGTATCCATCATGACTCCAGGTCACTATGGCACATCAAAAGAGCAATTATTCTTAAATTCCAAATAATTTAAGTAGATGTCTAAAGCTGGTTTTGCCAGCCAGTTTTGAAAAAGTAAAAAAAACTAGTTTTATGCTTTTCTATTTACATATTTTCAAGGTTTACACTAGGTTGGTCTCAAAGAAACAGAAGACTATAAAAGATCTACTGCATCATCAAGTCTAAAGGGGCTCCATGATACGATGCTTACTAATCAACAAGACAATCCAGGTTCAAGAAGCTAAAACAGCCACTGGTAGTTTTCTTTCCTACTATGACACAGGAAATAAAAAGAGATAAAATCTCTTCAGTTCAAAATGCTAAGTATTTTCTGGAGACCTGATGCTATCTATACTGAGCTAGCAAACACTGAAGCTCTCAAAACGTTGGTTTTGGGTTTTTTAGCTCTTCATGGCAGAAATAGAAAGAAACAAAGTCTGATGAACAGTATTTATAAAAACTACGTAAATGAAACAGTGGTGGTGTGATTCTTCAACCTTGGGGAGGTGGAGGGGGAGAAAAAGATACTTTTAATAGACCATGACAGAACAAAAAGAGAATCAACAGAATTGGTTCAAGAAAGCTAAACTAACTGAATTCAACAAGAGCTTGTGCATCAGTACTACATTATCTGTTTTACAGTGCAAGCCCAGATCACACCACTGAAGAGTGAAGGTTACGCACATTTTATTACCTTTAAGCATATCTCCCATTTGCATTCAGGCTCCAGAAATAATACTTCCTATGTATGTTACTAGGCATCTTTTATAAAGGTAGAATAAGCTAAATAAAGATTTATGTGGTGATTCTACTGCAAGAGACAGCAAAGCCAAAACCACAGGAATTTTGTATTACAGTAACAACTAGAACAAAAACAAGAGGTGCAGCACAACCTCTGCCTTATACATATAGTAAGTACAAGGAGAATAATAAAAAAAAAAACACAACCTATGGTCAACATTAAACTTTCTTCTGTTTTTCACAAACAACATACTTTTCTTACCCTCCTCCTCTTTTGCCGTCTTTGCAACCTGATGGAGTGATCAGTTTAGGACTAGTACTGACACTGTGCTGAACTCAGTAAGTCTTTACATGACAAATTGAGTACAGGTACAAAGTTAAATAAACTCACCATTTCAGTGGTGTACCTTCATATTCAAACCATATTTCACTAACTTCCTCTTGTCTCATAACTTTCTGAAAGTGTTTCTTCACTTTGTCTGTTACCAGTGTTAAGTAGCTTATCCTTGGCAAAAGCAACTGAAAGAAAAAAAAATATTATAGAAGGTATATAAGCATACATAAAATTGACTAAATTAATGAAAATCTGTAACAAGTATGCATTTTCAGAACCAAAATTTATTCCACATTTTTTTTCCCCTTTAAGGTAAGATGTGTGTTAGACAGTTTACTTCTAAATTGTTAACGAAAGGCTATAAAATTATGTACGCAGAAAATGCAGAACAGCAGTATCCAGTATACTAACATAAAAAAAAAGTAAAAAAATAAGTTCTTGATTCTTTCAATGCAGTGGGAGGGGGAAGAATGGAAATTAATTTCTGCTTTTCTGTATTTAAGCAGGCCAAAGAACTCAGTTTTTGACCTTTTTCATATATACAGACAGGAACATGTTCTAACTTCTTATTGACTATAATGAGCAACTTTGTATCAGCTATTATTTCAAAATGCAAATTCCTACAAAGTTTTTCAAAAAAGAATGAAAACCAGCTGCTTAAGGGTTTGTTTTCAAAGTGCATTTTGTATTTCCAATAGCTGACATTTTCTATTTTCCATTGCACTGGGTTTGCCAATTCAGCAGGTCATAGTCAAGGCTACTATGATTCTTCCATCATTTAACCTCTGCCCAACTACTAAAATCAGAAAGAAAACTGACAATATTTTATCAGTTGAAACAAGACACCTTCTTACAGCTTTGTGGTATACTACCTTTTGTTCTCAAGTCTAATATTATGCGCTAGCTGAAACAGAATGCTGTGTTATTATTTTTCATTTGCACCTCCTCTTCCCCCCCACTTTTTTTTTTTTTAAGGTCTCATGCCTAGTAAGAGTGGTTAAGCAGACTGCATGAGTGTACTGACAGCTCTATAGCACATTTACTTAAGATGAATCAGTCCATAAGCTTTAATAAACAATGTCCTTCAGTATCCCAATGAGAAAAGATTAACCTTCCTGTAAAATAACATTTAGTTTTGGAGCAGGCATTTCAAATTAATCGTATTGATCCTGTAAAGTTATTGTCATTTCCTAATTATTAATTAAATAGATGGATCTAAGGAATAAATAGAAATAAGTTATTTTTTGCATATTTAGAGAAAGAGAAACATTTGTTTTCCAGTGTTCCTCATAACCATTGTTGTTTCTTAAAATATTTTCTTTATAGCATATGGATAATGCTAAGCCTTAAGTGAACGTCTGTGTTACAGACATCCCAAACTATATAAGGATATATTTTGCCTGACAGAAAACTTGATCTCTGCTGCAACATTCTTCCAGAATCTCTCAAAAAATTAAACCACACTTTAAGATACAAATCAGATATTTTGGCCATTATACTAGAATTTACTTAGAAATATCAGATCCACAAAGAAGTGTGGAGAATAAATCAAGAGTAAGTTCTTATGAAAGAGAATGGATTTGTCTTTTAAATAATGATGCATTAGGTTACTAATCTGCATACATCTGTGGAACAACTAAATTTTAGGATCACAAAACTGCAGTACATCAAGACTCACCACTGTCACAATCATCAAGCCAGTTAACACTTGATCATTTATGTACCATATAGGATTTTTTTTCCATCTGTTGCTTTTACTACCATTATCACGTTATTTCTACCTTCTTTGAAGAAAGCATAATTCAGCAAGGTAATTAAACACTGCCTTCAGTTTTATAAGGTAAACAATCTTAATAAATTCAAGGAAGTCACGTACACAGCCAAGTGAGAATTGTTTGGTACCCCAACGGCTTAAACAACAATATAATTTTTTCCTTTATTAACCTAATTTCATATATCTATACTGATTGTTCTTGAGAAAACATAGTCCAGGCTATTCCAATTAAACCCAAATATTTTGGTAACAATTCCATTTTATTTCTGTGATACCTGCAGTTAAATTAATGCTGGTATATTCTGATAGGAGACCCATTTGAACTGCTGTAAAAGCCAATTTTCAGCATGCTGCATGTGGCACAGCCATGCAGAAATTGATATGTATATTAAAGCATTATTGATTGCAACACTGTTTGACGTAACCTTTTAAACTGCATGACTAATTTCCTCTGTAAAATATTTTGCTTTAGCTTTTAGTGTGGAAGAACAACGCAGTTTCTATTTCAACGTAATTGGAGATCACAGACAATAACCAAATGGCATTTAACTGAATTTAACAGAACCTGGCCAGCACTCCCAGTGGGCCTCTTCTGAGTACAAAACCCAAGAGTTAATTAGGTTAAGAGGGACTGCCTGTTTTTAAGAGATGCTGAGCATTTGCAGCACCTCCTGAACTCTTTTTTTTTTTTTTTTGTCTTTCCACCTCTTCTACCTTGCTACACTCTTCCCTTTCTGTGGCAGGCATGAAAGAGTCCAATTCTATCACTTTTCCAGCTCTAATTATCCTAGAGATTTACAAATATAGTAAATCCGTTAAGTGAGATCTTTAAAAGTATCGTTTAAAGACATTTCCCACTTGTTACCCCTTTAAATATCCTTTTTCCACAGTTGTCTACACTCAGTGAAAAACATCAGTTAACATAAAACATTTTTACTCCAAAAATCCTGTCATTTTTAAATGCTATTACTGAGTATTTCCAGAGGAAAGTTACTAAAAAATATTTTGAAAAAAATCCAAACTTTAACATATTTAATCCAAATTTTAACATATTTAACTATATGCTGGGCTTAATCTCAATCTCTCTGAAGAAGAATCACATCAATTGCTTTATAGAGGCCTTTATATGAAAAATCAGGCTGAAATACCTAATTAAGAAAAAAAACAACACATGATCATTTTGTGCTAAAGGTTAGAGCAACGCTATGAAAATCAACACATCCAACAATGCAAGTAATGTAACAACAGCAATCTGAATGTAGGACTAATAAATCACTACATAACGCTAAAAGACAGAATGTCTATCATAAATTAAATTATCATAAATTAAATGACCTACAAATGAGACGTTGCTCACTATTATAGGCATCTTAATAGACCAACCCTTTTGACAGTGGGGAGCTTAAAGATCAACGTTGCAGTACCGCATGGGCAAATATGCAAACAAGGTAATATCAAAGTTTTTAATCACAGAATGATATGGGGTTGGAAGGGAACTCTGGAGTTCATCTAGTCCAACCCCCCTGCCAAAGCAGG